>WOXC01001463.1:0-206019 GCA_011680675.1 Gymnobelideus leadbeateri | reverse complement strand
AGGCTTGGAAGAGCTGTTTCTACTCCGCCATCTTGGCTCCGCCCCCCTAGACCAGTAATTCTTAGGTTCTCTCTCCTGGGTCTGTTCTCCAGGTCAGTTGTTTTTCCAATGATATATTTTACACATTCTTCTAATTTTTCAATATTTATGTTTTGTTTGACTTATTCTTGATGCATCATAGAGTCCTTAGCTTTGATTTGACTGATTCTAATTTTTAGTGAATTATTTTCTTTGGTTAGCTTTTGAAGCTCCTTTTAAGGGAGGTATATTTTCTCCATTTATATTTCAATCCTTTGGGCTCATTTCACAAAATTTACTTTTTGAGGATTTGTTTTCTTCAGTGAGATTTTTTTCCATTCTGGCTAATGTAATTTTAAAAGAATTGGTCAATTTATCTTCTACCTCTATGATTTGGCTTTTAAAATCTTTCTTGAGATTTTCCAAGAATGCTTTTTTGGCTTGAGACCAGTTCCATATTTCCTTCTGTGGTCTCAAATGTGGATATAGAGTCAATGGTATCTCCTGAAAGTGATTCTTCTCATTCACAATAATAATATTTAATCATCTTTGGTTGTTTCCAGCCCATTATGGTTTCCTATTTCCTGACTTTTAGAGTGGATTTCTGCTTCTAGGGTACAGAGGGCTCTGACCCATGCTTTTTAGGCTGGGAGCTCAGGGCCTGGTTGTTAACTTTGTGTGCTGTAGCCTCTGGGTGTCTAGACTGAGGCCAGGGCCAGGACTCTCAGTGTTTCCCTTGGGTTGCCCTGCGACTCCCGGAGTAATATGTGGGAGAAGGGTGGTCTGGCCACTTCAGGTTTCTACCTCTGTGCCCCTGAGCTACAGCTCAGGCTGGCTCACAGCACCTGTGTCTGCAGATTTCTCTGGTTGTGCTAAGGCACACCTGGACTTCTATTGTTAGTGCTTGCTGTCTCCACCCCCCTGTGCTTTGGGATCTCCTGTTGGTCAGGCGGGGCTTGTTAGGATACCTCCCACCCCTCACTTCAGACTTGACACAGCTACAGTCAACCCTTCCTCTAGGACTCCCAAGCCTGAGGCTGTTTCCACTGTTTCAGAATTTTACACTGAGTGGAGCATTTATCTCTGGGTTTTCAGGGTCAGGAAGTGGGATTAGAGCAGCTAAGGTTTACATCACCATCTTGGCTCCCAGAAGTTCAGGTAGGTGATTTTTAGACATCCAGGCTATGGGCTGATAGCCCTATGAGAAGCAAGTCACAGGTCCTGCACTTTCTCTTATTCATCTCTGACTGATCCTCCCTCCAGTGAGACATCTGCAAATTGCCCTTGGGGTGGGTGAATCTACTAGCCAGGGCTCATTCGCACCCTGCTGTGCTCTGCTCTTAGGTCTGACCTTGTGCAATCCCCATGTGCTCCATGCTCCTCCTGCCCAGTCCTACTTGAGTGCTTTCCTGGACTGGGAATATGTCTCACTCCATCTCCCAATGGATTCAGTCACTCTAAAATCTATTCAGATTCACTTTTTAGAAGTTAGTGATAGAATGGAGGAGCTCAGAAAAGTGACAGCTGATGTTCTGCCATCTTGGCTTCACCCTGCTTATCCATATTTTCAACAAATGTATTCGATACTTCTGTCATTGCTCTGTTGTAATTTGATATGTCTTAAAGTGAACTAAATATAGAAACCAGGAGATTTGATAGGATATAAGAAGACATATATTGTTAGAAGAAAAGCAGATAATGGTATTTGCTGAAAAGATAAACTTTGTAAATCTATCTGAAGACTTTTATAAGAACATTTGAGAAAATCAGTAACTGTTCCTAATATAATACAAAGCAGTTTCTGCATAAATGAACAAGAACTGTTTGTTTTTAGCAATATACTACATTTAATACTGTAAGCATGGTGAATTTTGATGTAAGTAAGGTAGATTTTAGTGTGTGGATTTTTAAAAATTCTTTCTTAGAGTTCAGTTTCCCAGTTTTCATGGCCATAAAAATCTCAAGTTTCCCAGGCTCATGATATAAAATTATATAAACATTTTTGCCTAAATTGTAAACATCTGAATGATTAACAAGGTATAAAGATCTTCCCTGTACATTTATAGGCCCATGTGACTACATATGTTTCCTTTTCTCCTTGGAACAGGGGCAGTGTTCCCAGGTCTAAAGGTAAGAGCAAATGTGGCTGATTCCTCTTCCTTGAAGTGTTGGCCAACCTCCTAGAACATATGAAATCAATCCTGTGTCCATTAGAATACAGATATTTTGCCTTGTCAGTCACGGATATCTTACCCCTTTGAACTCTGGCCCAGTTTACAGCTATAAGATGTCCTGTGCTGAATCACATAGAGCCAAGTCAATCAAGTGCTGGGTCACTGAGCCAATAAGGTGCCAAGTCATGTAGGCTTTCAGACCTTATTCTGGGAAATTGATATTTTGCTTTAGGGCTTGCTCATGAGAAAGATACTTTACTTTAGATATTTTTTTATTTTTCGGATAGAACTCTGGGTAGCCATTATTATAGGGCACCTGGCTGTGAATGTGAATCCAGATGTTGGCACTCTCTCAAGCTGGTGATTTATTTTCTCGATTTTCAGGGTGATGACCTTTCCCCTGAACAAGTGGATGATATTAGTAAAGGGGGAACCCTTAGGGTTGAATGCACAAGCTATTTATATGCTGCGTTTACCTCAACCAGCCCCCATTGAAGATTGAGGGGATTTAGAAGAGTCCACAAATTGTACCTGTCTTGATTGACCCCATTGAGATATAGGGATAGTTGCCCCACTTTTTGCCTTCATGAAGGGTGATTAGGGAATGCTGTAGGAGTTTCTCCTCCCATTATCAGCAGTCCTCTTGTGAGAAGACTAGAGTAGAATAAAGTAAGATTATTGTCCCCTCTAAAGGTGTCTGCTCATCTAATCAGATCAAGAGTAAATCTGTGCTAGCAGCCTTCCTGGGTGCTAATGTCATTAATGATACAACTGCATATGCGGCTAATTTTTTATTATCTCTTAGAATATATATATATATGCATATATAATACATATACACACACACAAACATATATACATATGTATATTCCATATGGAATTCAAGGCCACATGAAAAAAAATTGTGTTAAAGAGGTATCAGAAATTGTTATGGAGCTTATGAAAATAAAAGTAATCATTGAGGGAAATTTTTAACCAGACACTGGGCAACTTCAATCAGGATAATACCTACAAATGAAGGAGTTGGGACACAATACCACTAGGGTCCTCCATGCTGAAATCTGATCAATTATTTGCTAAAAAGGCAATCAAATTGACCATGGGGATCCCCTTCCAGGAAAAAAAAGGCTCCAAAGCATAGAAGAATTCACTGATTAGTTCCCTATACAATGAAATGGAGAGAGCACTACATTTGGAGAAAAAACCAGTAGGCTCCAGCTCTTACTACAAGGGCATTAAAGCATGTATTAGGAAACAGGGTGGTATGGTAGAAAGAGTACTGGCTTATATTCAGGGAACTTAAGTACAAATATTGCCTCTAAATCCTATTACCTGCATGAACTTACTCAAGTCATTTAACATCCCTCTGCCTTAGCCTCCCTGTTTTAGGGGGAAAGGGCTGAATTAAATGGCGCCTCAGGTCCCTTTAAGCTCTGAATCAATACTGAATCAATAACAGCATATGTCATACTTAGAACAATGAAAAGAACCTTGGCTCAAATAATTAGTAAGATATCCTCGGTATTCCTCTCCAGCTATCCAAATCTTATTCTGGCCTCTAAAGCCCGAAGTTCCACCTTTTCCTAAAGTTTGCCCCATTTACTTAAATCCCTAAAATGTATCTCTTTCATTAATCTCATGCAGTGATTCTCTCCACCACTTGACTTAGAACATTTTTTCTCTGTTTTAGGTTAGTTACTCTTCCTTTCCCCATCAGAATGTAAGCCTCAGAAGCCAGAAACTTTGTCTTCTATTTCTCTTTTATCCTGTGAAGCACCTAGTAGAGTCTTCATCACAAAGAAAGCACTTAATAAATGTTGCATGATTGATTGTGGTGTCCAGTGGAAAGAGCATTGGAATCTTAGTCAAGAGACTTGAGCCATTATCTGAGCTCAGGCCTCAATTAGGTGTATAGCCTTGAGCAAGTTATTTTATTTCTTTGGACTTCCATTTCCTTATTTGACCAAAGAAGAAATTGAAAAAAAGTCTAATATCTAGGTCCTTGAAAGTTTAAATTTCTATAATTTTAATATTCCCATCTGATACATCTACTGATGCTAGACAAAGAGAAAAAGACAGATCAAAGGTAGAAACACAAACCTTTTAACTCTTTTGGATTAGAAAAAAAATTACATAAAGATCTTGTGATTATAATACCATCTCATTATTTACTTGGTGATTAATGCTTCTCAGAGTTCTTTCCTAGAGTTGAATTACCTTTCTTTGGAACAAAGTTGAGTTCATGATGAACAGAAGCCTAATTCTATAACCAATTTGAATCTAGTGTCTTTACCATCAGTCTTCAATGTAAAGTTTCAGTCTAACAATTAATTGAAGTAGCCTAATGACTTGTCTTCAAAAATTGAATTCACAAGTGCCTTCACTACCAGATATCATCGTGATATTTTAGGAGCACTTAAAGTGTAAGCTGCTAAATCTGCTAAATTAAATATGCTAAAAATTAAATGATTCCTTTTTGGGGAGTAATAAGAGTATTAGAATCAGCATGATTTTCACTGAAATTTGAATACACAGAACATTGCAAAAATTTACAGTGACTAGTATTCATAAAGGTGAAATAATACATGGAAAACCATGTCTCATTGAATGTTTTTCTATTCCCCACTGACAAGCACAAAGTTGCTAAAGTGGTTGAAGAACCCAGATCTATTCATCAACTTGCTGGTTTATAGACTACTTAAAATGTCAAATATACAATTTATGAAACTTATGTATTAATAGACATTGCCAGTAAATTTGCTTTCCAAAGCTACATTGTCACAAGGAGGTAATCTCAGTTTCTTGAATGCCATAATAGTGGAAAACAAGCTTTGAAAAGTTTCCAAACTAGAAAGACTTTGAGTATAGATCTGGTATCAGTGTCGATTATATAAAGTCTAGCATTGCTAAATACAGAAAGACTCATTGGGTAATGACTGGTTACCAGGTGATAAATGTTTCAGCCATAGAAATTCTCTGTTAAGGCAAAAAAAGGAAAGCACTGCAATCTTCATTGGTGAAAGGAGTAACCATATTCTGAAAAATCATGGCTCATTTTAAGTATTATTTAATAGGAAAATGTCAAACTGAACAATCACTGAGCCTAACCAAATAGGTATCATCAAAACAGCTTCCTTTCATTGTTATCCCTGATGGAATTCCTGCAGCCCAACAAAAGTATGAATTGGTACATGTGTGCTGCAAGAACCCTCTCTCCCTCTAGGATTTAAGAAGATTCCAGAGCATTCCAGTTTGTACTGTTGAGCTGGGAGTTTGGGTACAGAGAGAGATAAGAATGATATAATGCCAAGCACAAGCAGCTTTTCAGTGGACTGTGAACAACTTTCAAGGTTCCAATTACAAGCATAGTAAACCCCTCATTTATTTCAGTAACAAATTAAGGCAAAATATTCACAAAAAATCATAGTACATCATTCACTGTGTCACAGCTCAAGTAACTCAATCATTTAGTAAGTCCTCAATTCAATCACAAAATACAAAGGTTAAAGTTCTCTTTTAGACAAGGTGTATTCATTTAGTCAATCACAAGGTACAAAAGCCAAAAGTTGTCCACCTGTGGATCACAACTGAATTACAATATCATCAGTCACCACCAAGCATCTTCTCAAGGGGCAGTGAAAAGCACAAAGGCCATCCACCCTAGGTCACAACTAGATTACAATATCATCACAGCATTCAATACCCAAGGAGAGGTCTTTTCTTCATCTTAACCTGAGGCAAGTTCTCAACAGTTTCTGTTCCTGGGAAGACAAAGCTTAAGAAAGCCACAATAACAAACATACACATTGCCAGTGTCCTCATCATTCTCTCACTGCCCATGAAATCAACCTAGACCCAATGACAAGGTCTGAGGAGTCTACAGAAATGATCAGTACAGTTCCAGGACTCCTGAAAACATCAGCAAGACCCTCCTCCAGGATTTCTGTAAACATACAACAATAAAATCCTCTTTCAGGGCTTCTGAACCAATAGCAAGGTCCCAGGACTTCTGCAAGAACAGCAACATCCTGCATCATCAGACAAATCTGACAAAGTAACATCAAAACAGACAAAGTACCAGCACCACAGTCATGCTTCCTCCCAGTTCTCCTCTCTTCTCATTTCTAAGGAGTTCTCAATTCTCAGTCCAGTCCTCAGTCCTCAGTTCTCATTTCTCTCTCTTCAGCAGTGGCAGCCCTGCCTCCAGGTGCTGGCTCCCAGAAGTTCTGGTGTCTCTAGGCTTGGACCTCTCCTTGTTCCACCCCTTGCTGTTACATCAACAAGTTCAAGGGGGCGTGGGAGATCTTCAAATCCCATTACCATTACAAATGGTAACCACAAATCTACTGTGCAAGTTTTTGGCCCAGGCTCTCCATCTACCAGAATGCCCAAAGATGCAGAGCAGTTCTCAAAAACCTAAAGGTAAGAATTTATTCATTTGTGCTTCAGCATTTCTGAAAGGCAAGATTTTAATGAATCTCATTGCAATTGGCATTAAATCCAATACTAAAACAAATCTCTATTTGAGGCTTATTATGTGCAAAGCACTGTTCTAGCCCCTGGAAATAGAAAGACAAAGCAAAAAACACTCCATGGCCTCAAGTGTATTCTACCTTAAGGATAATACATATAATATATAAATGATGTTTTAAGGAATGAGAGAGCAATAACAATTAGGGGGATGAGGAATGGCTTCCCATTGGAGGAATGCATGTACTAAATTTTGGAGGAAGTCAAAGAATTTTAAAAGTTGGAGGTGAGAAGGGAGATGAAGTGCTCTGAGTTTAGAAAATAGCAAAGAGACTAATTTGACTTAATTAGAATATGTAATAGGGAGTAATATTCACTAGACCTGACGGAAGTCAGATCATGAAAGGCTTTATATGTCAAGTTATGGAGTTTGTATTTTTAGCTTTTAAGGTAATGAGGAGATATTGAATCTTTTAGAAAAGAGTAGTGACATGAACAGATCTATGCCTTAAGAAGATTATTTTGGTAGCTCTGTGGAAGAGGTACTGAGAAGGAGAATATATGGAAGCCAGGGATCTAATTAGGTAACTGTTAGGGAAGAGGCGATAGGTGTCTGTCCTAGATTGATGGCCATATTTAGGGAATGTTGAAGAGTAATCAATAAGAATCAGTTGAGAATTCTTAAGAATCAGTAAGACTTGACAAGTGATTGAATATGAGGAGTGAAGGAAAAGGAAGAGTTGAGGATGGCACCAGGATTATGAATTTAGATGAGAGGAAGGATAGGGTAGCAAGAGACCACACACTAAGGCAAGGAAGGAGACGGCAACTCCTAACACGGGTAAACTCTTTGGGAGGTAGTCATGAAATAGACCAGATTGAATTCCAAAACTTCAGGCCACTTTTGTGAGATACAGGAAGGAGTTTTCTTGTAAATGTTTAGCAACCAGTTCTTCAAAAGAAAGGTACGTGCTGCACACTTTTAAGTTTAATAGTCATTATTAATATTTTCTCCATCACTATCATGTATTGAGAAAATCAACAAAACAATAAAGCTAGTCCTAGTTTATGGTGTACTAATGTTCAGGGTGTAATTCTCACAGTGGAAATTTAATACTCAGCTCCTGATGGTGTGGTGGTGTGATGGATAGAGCATGGGTGCTAGAGTCAGAAAGACCTACCTGATTTCAAATTTGGCCTCAGACACTTACCCACCATGTGACATCAGGGAAGTCACTTAACCTCAACTGCCTCTAAAAAAACAAGCAGCAACTAAGCTAGTTGGAGGTGCCTCCAGCATACCTCTGGATACAAATATATGTACACAACAACCCTGTTGTGTTTTCCTAAGTATAGTCAGCCTGGGATTTGACCAGTTGCTATGTGATTGCCTAAATAAACACACCAACTTATACCTCTCCCTAGTAATGATTCATTTCCTCTCTCTGGGTTCAAATTAATTTGAGGTATGAATGTCTCAGAGATAACTTACATTGCAAAAATTTTCTTTCTAGTCAGCTCCCCTGTCACCCCACTTGAGGCTGAGCTGAAGAAAATCTCCTCTTCCTTTTGGGCAGCCTTTACGTTTTTCAATTCCAAATCACATGCATGCTGACTTGGTCTGAAATAACTGCAAATACCCATACATTTCAATAAAAATTACAAATTGAATATAAATACCAATAAGCATATAAAATTAGGATTCCACTTAGAGGCTACAATGGCCATGAATGTATGTAGAGATTTAATCCCCCCTTCCCCTTCTTAACTCTCATCCCATATGTCAGAAAGAAAACAGAAAGTCAAAACATTGAAAGTGACGTGCATAAAGGGGAGTTCTTTCCTCTTCGGCAGCTGTCCAGCAAGCAAGAGTAAGACAAAAAACAGATGCCATGGCTTTAATTCCAAAAGTCTTGCCAATCCTGATCTAGTCATTCCTTGTCAACTCTCCACCTCAGTACATTGTCACAGCCCTCTTGGACCACATCTTTCCTTACCTTCATTCATGCTTTACCTCCCGCATAATAAAATCTTTGTTTCACTTGTTTTAGCTCCCTGTCCCCAAATTCCCTTGCATCTGAGAAGAAGCAGCAAGAAGCATGAGGACTAGTGTGGCTTATAGTTCTCTCTCTCCTTTATCTCTCCAAGCAGCATCTCTGAATTTTGGTCATATGCTTTCTCTCTGGAAATTCCTTCAAGATCAAAAGCTCTAGAAACTTGAGGAATCATTTGTCAATGCCTGCATACTACTAGCATTGGTCTGTCAATTCTCCATGGTGATGTATCTCAGGAAGGTGTTACATAAATATGAAGCTTTAACTAGAAATTCTGCTCTGATTTGTAGTTCATCAACCATATGATACTTAGGATTTTACATTATCCTGGGCTGAACTGTAGTGGCGTTGTATATTGATATATGTCTTTCACTTTGGTATTTGTATATAACTGACAGCTGTGATCTTTATAGGTTGTCTAATTTACCTACTAGAATATAACCTCTTTTTAGGGAAGAGATTATATCACTTTTATATTTATACATTCAGTACCTAGCATATTGATTTAAACACAGTAGGCAATTGAGTGCTTTTACATTCTTTCATTTCAAGAAACAGAAGGGATCATGATCAACAAACATTCTATACCATAAATGGATATTCTATCAGAGTACATTCTACATACAGCAAATTATAATCTAGTAGTTTACTCAGTAGTCCCATAATACTTGAGTTTTTCTATCCCATTCTTGAACATTTCACTGCTATAATCTAATTTGATCTCTTCATGATCTTACCTAGTTCTATACCTCCTTATCTCTGTTTATTTTGTTTTCCTTAGGTTGTAAATTCCACTGCCTCTAATTCTGGTTTAAGTCTTGGTCCATGTTCTGACCAACCTACCTCATTATCATGCAATGTATAGTTTATCTCCTCTCTGCTCTTGCCTTTGTGGTTCACTGCAGCATGACCAATATTTACTAACTGAACCTGACTGCTCTCAGCAAATTTTTCTACATACTTCGAACCATATTTTATTTTGACTAATTGTAAATCCTCTGGGGGAAAAATTTCCAGAATAATTTATGAGTTCTAGTGGTAGGCATTCAGATGAAAAATGAATTCCATTAATTTTAAATATGATTTATCGTTGTTTCATTGATTGTAGATTTTCATAGGTTATTTTGTTATTCTTTAAGAGAGAGAACAGGTAAAATGTTTTATTTAGATCATGTCAGTCAAGTGCCTAAGGAAACCCATGAGCCAGGCATATTTCAGCTGACAGATGGTGAGATCTGGTTAATAACAGTCAGATGTTTTATACCACCAGGCTGGTTGCTTATGGTAAAAAGTGATATTAGGTCCAAGAGGGAAACAGAAACCCCTGCTATCAAAAAAGGGAATTCATATTAGAGCTAGAATAAGGCACAGACTGAAAGAAATTAATCAAGGAACTTGTAGACTCAGGGTGGTAGATATAACATAGATCAAAATAAGAGCTCCAAGGTAAGGTGTCAAGGTAGGAGTTTGACTAGCATAGCCTGGAGACAAGTAAACAGTGACTGGATAAGCAAACTGCTTCAATAGCATTCTACTGAAAATTGAAACTCTTTGAAGGCTCACTGAGCATATTTCTTTTCCACTAGAGGCATGTGGATTGAACCTTTGAAAAGGTTTCTTCTCCAAGTCAGGAGAGTAAATAGCACATCTTTTGGCCAAATAGAAATAGAGTCCCCAAATCCCAATCTACATGGAAATGAGTTTGGACACCATGTGGGACTTATGAAACTAGAAGTCTTTGGAGTAGGGGGTTTAGGTAAGGTCACAATCTAGAATAAGGGATATATAGCTCTTCCTCACAGGGAGATGTTAATGGTACAGGATTGGAGATTTACTTGGTATACTAACAAGTGACAAGATATTCAAAGCCATAGAATCTTGACTGCTTTCATATGATCCAGATTGTCCAGAAATGAGAAATGAATTAGGAGCCAGGGTTCTATGGTTCCTATATCCAAAACTGAAAATAAGTAAATGAAAAATGCTTTTCTTTAATTTTGCTCTCTTGTAGAATCAAGGAATTATAGGAACCTTTCTATGTTAGTCTCAGTTCAGTCATCCTCAAATTAAGCAATCTAGAGCATATGACATTTTCTTTTATGTTCCTGGAAAAGTAACAATTGTCACAAAATGCCTCTCCAGTCTGGTTCACCTTGGGAATATTTCTCTGGGAAAAGAAATTCCTCGTATAGACATTATTATACCAATGCCAATTGATAAATGAAATGCTGATGGATGTGTTTTTTTTCTACTTTCATCTATCTAAATCTCTTTGATGATCAAAGACGGAAATACACATAGAACATTTTAATAAAAAAAACATGATCTGGCCACAATAATCATAACAGTAAAAAAAGAATAAAAAGTCCAGCTTTTTTCAACTTCTTCTGAACATATGGTGTTATTTTCCTATCTGGAGAGTGATGCTCTTGACATTCTTGTTATCTGAGTGAGGGGCGGTGGGGACTAGAAAGGCAGTGTAGCTGGTGAGAGTGATATATAACAACTGAGACCAAGCAAAAACTGCCTTTTGCTTGGCAGCTATGGTTAGTGCTAATTATTTTCATGGAGACTTTTCCCCCTCTTTTTTGCACAATAAGTGACAGTCTTCAGGTGTTATTATGGAGACAAGAGGAAGATGTCCTTTAAAGGTTTTAGTTAAAAATAAACTTGGATTCTAAGGAACTACTCCCCCTCCTCAGTGGAGTGAGGAGAGATAGAAGCCACAATTAGCAGCCCAATATAAATAATACTATTGGAATCCAGTAGCAGTGCCAGGGACAAGTGTTCAGAGATCATTGGCTTTTGGAAGTGCCAGTCATCTCATGTGAGCCAATGCATGTGGAAACAGTAAGTGAGGAAGAGAAGACACAGGATTAGGAAAAGAGTAGGAACTGTGTGGTTGGCTGTCTTTAACCAAAGGGAGTGCCGTCTCTTCCTGCTACACATATGCCTTTGTCTCAGAAGTTTGTACCGGTGCCATATTGTTTAAATAGGTAAATCATATTCATTAAAATGACTACATGTAATTTATATCTACACAAAGGCCCAGCACACCCCAACCTCTAGGTTTACATGTATCAGGTTCAATCTTAGAGGTAGGTTCAAAGAATCATATCTCATTTTGCCCTTACCCAAAATTTCCTTTAGGAAATACCAGAATAGAGCTCAAATATAGGTCATGTTTAGGACTATACAGATTTTGGTAAGATTTTCCACGTGTTCTCAGTAAACACCCAAGGTAATAATGCATTCTGGGGACAAGAATGCCTTTCATTATACCCCACAGTAAATAGAACATGCAAAAATCACTCTTAATAGCTCCTAAACAACTGGTAGAATTCTCCTCCATTTCTAGTCAGTCGCACCACCTAGATACCCCCAAGACATAGTAGAACACCCCATGTAACTTGGAATCCCTCCACATAAGGCAATTTTGGATTGCTGGAGAAATATTTCTTCTCCTCAATAGTCCACAGTGCATTGCACATTCATATCTGGGACATATACTGGTCTCTACATTTATGAGTCTATGCTAAAGTCTTCAACAACCATTTCATAAAGATGAATTTAGAATTTCTAGAAGATTATTCCCATCCCCATCATACTTGCAATACTGAAGCAACTCAAAGTAGTAGTAGAATGCAAAGACTAGTTCATGTGAGTAAGTTGGGGACCCAAAGATGAATCAAGAAGGATTTAGACTCAAGTAGTAAATATAGCAAAAACCAATGAATTTCAAGGTGAGCTAGCTCATATTGTGGCTTAGTTCAGCTTCAGAGCCATGTGAGTAATCCTCTTCTCTCCAGGAATTCTTTTAAATCTCTCTCTCTCTAGAAGACTAAAGTTCTCTCCAGGAATTCATTTTTAAAAATTAAATACTCCTTCCTCTATCTAAGAGGATAGATCCCACATTCCTATGAAAACTTAACATTATCTAGAAAATCTCTTCCCCATCTTGATCCAGGAAGCTGTGTCCTGAAACTTTGTCTAAATAAAAGGATGATTATTGCCCAGAAAATTTCTCCCTACTCTGTCTAGGAGGCTGTGTGAAAAGTGAAAAGTTTTGCCTTTGCTTCTCCATTGCTACATCAAGGAAAAAGGAATAATAGGACCTCTTGCTACTCCACCACTGCCCTAATTTCTACTAACTCTTGGAAGAGTTTAAGGCCATGTGATGATAGGGATAATCAGTTGGGACCCAGAGGAAGGGGTGGTAATTATATCCAGCTTCAGATATCCTCTAGCTAATGACCAAAGTTGTTTTCAGTTCTCATGTCATCTCTCATAAATAAGGGTCAAAGGGATCAATTCTTTAAGTGACCCCTATTTTATATTTCTGGCAAAAGGGGTGACTCTGACCCAGATTAGCCAAAAAGTTCAACCCCAATGGAGCTACAAATGTGCAATCTAATATATTAACCCCTTTTCAATAAGACTTAATATGTCATTATGCTCAATAAGGCACAAATGGCCATCATTCTATAGAGAAAATTGTAACTATGCCTAAAGGGCTATGAAATCATGCATAAGCTTTGACCTAGCAATACCACTACTAAGTCTCTATCCTAAAAGAGATTTTTAAAAAAGGAAAATGTGTGTACAAAAATATTTATAGCAGCTCTTTTCTGGGGGTAAAGAATTAGAAATTGAGGGGATACCCATCAATTGGGGAATGACTGAACAAGTTGTGGTATGTAATTGTGATGGAATACTATTATACTATAAAACGTGATGAGCAGCATGCTTTTGGAAAATCCTAGAAAGATTTTCATGGCTTGAGGCAAAGTGAAATATACTGGGTGCAAAGTAACAGCAATTGTTGTAAGATCAACTCTGAATGACTTAGCTATTCTCAACAATACAACAATCCATGACAACTCTGAAGGACTTAGGGTAAAAAATACTATCTGTCCCCAGAGGAATAACTGATAGTGTTTGAATACAGATTAAGGCATATTTTTTAAACTTAATTTAATTTTCTTGAGTATTTTTTGTCTTTGTTTTCTTTCACAATATGACTATTTATATGTTCTGTGGGACTACACATATATAACCTATATGGAATTGCTTATCTTCTCAATAGGGATGGGGTGGGGTAGGGAGGAAGGGAGAGAATTTGGAACTAAAACTTTTAAAAACACATGTTAAACATCGTTTTTACATGTAACTGGGGAAAAATTAAATGCTAAATTAAAAAATCAATAAATACTTATTAATTGCTCTTTTTTGTTTTGTTTTTGTTTTTGTTTTGCTTTTTGGAGGGCAATTGGGGTTAAGTGACTTGCCCAAAGTCACACAACTAGTTTTTGTGTTAAATGTCTAAGGCTGGATTTGAACTGAGGTCCTCATGACTCCAGGGTTATTAATTGCTTTTTAAAAATTACAAAAAAAATTTTAAATGGTACTATATTTGGAATTAGAGGACTTGGGTGTGAATCTTGACTCTGCTTCTTATTACCTGTGTGACTTCAGGCAAGCAGCTTAACTTCTCAGGCCCTCAATTTCCTCCTCTGTAACATATCCAACTTGATATTTTCCTACTGTGCTATTTTGGAAATCCATTCCAAATCTAAATCTATGATCTAATGATTTCATTACGGGCTTATACAACACTAGAAAGTCAAGGAGTCAGAAGTAATTTGAACACTAAGCACAGTGCTTAGTACTTGAGAGATCACACCCTCTCATATTCTGTGACTTGTTTAAAATATTCAGTACCATTGTCAACAGATGAACAGTAAGAAATGAAGATTGAAGAATAGTATGTCACAGCGAATAGGGTTACAAAAATTTTACATGTACATTCTCTGAAGCAATCTCTTATAAAAAAAAACATACACATACAATCCATGTGTCCTAATATTGTAACGTCCCTCAAAAAGCTTTTAGTGTCACAATAATACTACAAAGAGCAAGATGTATTGGCAGCCATGGGTATGGCACCAGATTGAAGTGGCAGCAGACTGGCTGGGAACAACAGTAGAGGGATTTCCTGTTCTTGCAACCCTCCAGGTTCTAGCAGCTGCCAAGGGCTGCTTCACTACAGATGCCCTTTAGTTCTCTGCTGCAGATACATTCCAAATTTGTCCATCATTAAGGACAAGTTCACTGAGGGTGACAGCTTAGGGGAAATCATCCCATCCATGGTATTTTATCTTGGATTTCCACAAATAGATCAGGTCAACTTTATTTCCTTTGCCAGCAGCAATCTTTGAGGACAGCCACTTTTTTCATCAAACATAAGTGGTGTCCTTGAACACCAAGGGAGAAAACAAAATGCCCATCTGCTCTGTGTGACATTGGCCTTTTCCTGAGACAGTCATATTAGATAGTCCCTGGATCCACAAACTGGCTTAAGGTTGGCAGAACAATGAACAGAATGGTTGACCATGGAGGGAAAAAGAGGATAAAGGTGATGAGGTATGGGCTCTGGGAGCCCCCTTGAGCTCTCCTTGAGTCCTTGAGGTACAGGCTCTGGGAAACCCCCTTGAACTCTGATTAAATCATATGAGGCATTTGCATGAAGCCATAAGCCTTACATTGTGGCTGGGCCCAAACCTCTACTACTAGATTTCCCACCCTTGACCCTATCAAAATATCAATCTGTCCTTGAACTGGCTTAGCCATTGTCTGTAGTCTCCAGGAAGCTTTCAGTAATTGGGCCTGAGGTCTTTGGGATCCCAATGCCAATTTCTGCAGTTTCCTCCTAATATCTGGGGCAGACTGACTAATAAAATACATGTTAAGGATTGCTACCTCTTCTATAGAGTCAGGGATCTAAATTTGGATACCTTTTAATAGCTTCTACAAATCTATCTAGGAAAAGGGTGGAATTTTCTTGATTTTTCTGAGAAATTTTTCTAACTTTCTGATAATTTACTTGCTTTTGAAATGCAGTTCTTAGGCCTTCTAACTGGCAAAGTATCATATGGTCTTTTTTCCTGTTTCTCTGAGTTGAATTTAGCAAATTAAGTGCCTTTGAGCCTCGATTGTATTGAGTCTTTGATTGGAAACAGTATACATTGTACTGTCCTTTATAGGCCTAAGGGAATTTGAAGCTCTCCCTTGTCCTTTAATAGGTCGAATATAAATCACATGGGAGTCCTGTGGGAGAAGTTTGGAAAGAGGGTGGAACAGGAAAGAGCAGATAAGAGCCCAAGCAGAACTGAGACCAAGCAGAACTGAGAGTGTTTGTCATATTGGCTGTGTGTTGATCTGTGTTTCTTTCTCAGACAGAAGTCCTATCTCTTGTTCTTTGTTGGTTTCTCAGACAGAAAGTAAATTGAGATGATAGCACTGGTAATGTATGTAGATATTGTTGTAGCCCTGTTAAGCATTCTTTTCCTAGAAATAGAAACTTCCAAGAGCTTGGAGTACTGCAGTCCCTGTGAGCTGAGATATGGAATAGGAACAGAGAGTTGACCACATGTGAATCCAGGCAAGATTTGGGAGCAGTCACCCTGCGGAGGAAGAGTCATGGAGTTTGGAAGCCAGCCTCCATTCAGGATGAAAGAGAACTTTACTTTGAATACTGTGTATTGACTGATGAGATTTATGACTTACTGTGACCTAGGGATGAATGGTGTTTGTATTTTCTGCTACCCCTTAAAGATGACTATAAGATATACTGAATGATACGTTTTGTTTAAGACTATGTGACCACCTTAGTAATAAGTTATTATGTTCTGTTGGCCTAGATTTATATTATGTTTTAGTTTACTGAATGTTATGCTTTAGTTTATTACTGAATAAATGGAGAGTTCATCATACTATGCTATTAGACCCTTAAAGTTATTCACAGCAGCAGTCCTCAGGAAAGCTGCTAGTGATTGGCTTTACACCAAGTTTAATCATGGTTTTATTATTTTATTTCAAAATTGTATTGATTTTTTTCTTTTTTTTTTTTAACAATCTCTCTTCCTAAAGATAACTCTTCCCTTGAAACAAACAAAAAAATAATTAAACAAAACAAATGGATATATTGCACATGAGTAATAAAATATTTTTCATTTCATACTTATAGTCTACCCCATCTCTAATGGAGAATGGTGGCATGTTTCACCATTGGTTGTTTAGATTCAGGGAAGGTCACACCTTGATCTGAATTTTGATGATCAGCATTTTAGTATTGAGTTCCCTTATTGGTCATTGTGTATTATTGTTATCTTGGTTTTGGTTGCCTAATTCCAAAGTAAGTCAAACCCTCACAAATTTTCCCTAATTCCTCACATTCAATGTTTCTTACAACACAATTCATCTTTGCTGCTGTTGTTCAGTTGTTTCCAGTCATGTCTGCCTCTTTGTGGTCTCATTAGGGCTTTCTTGGCAAAGATACTTTAATGTTTTGCCATTTCTTTTCCCAGTTCATTTTATAGATAAGGAACTGAGGGAAACAAGGTTAAGTGTGTAAAGGGGACAACTATGCTAGATGTAAGGGGACAGGCAATTCTGCCTACCATGCTGAAAGTAAGGGGGCAGCTCTGTTCTGCCCTAATTATGCCAACTGTAAGATGGCATACCCTCCAAGAGAATACTGAAATACCAAAGGTTTTATTATGGTTAATTGTAGGAGTATACGCACAAGGGGTAGTAATCCTGGGTGGCAGCAGAACAAAGTTATATTGTAGATCCCCACACCAACCCAAGACCAGGTCAGGTATTGTGTAGAAACAGAACAAAGAGGTTGCAGTACCAGGGATGACCCAGGATCATGTGCAAGTGTTCCCATGGGATACTTTTGCTTCTTACATTTAGTCAAGGTAGTTTATATTCTCTGTGAGAGTTATATCTCATGTTCTCATTCGGGCCTACTCCTGTACAAAGTAACTTGCTGGGGTCACACACTTCATAAGTGTCTAAGGCCAGATTCGAGCTCACAAAGGTGAGGCTTCTTGACTTTAGGCCCATCACTCTATCCACTGAGTCACCTAGCTACCCAACCATTCTTTTATCTTCATAAAGCATGAGTCCATCTTTGTTTCTATGTTTTGGGTACCACAAAAATGCTGCTATGGATATCTTAGTACATAAAGGAACGTGTCTTCAGTTTCTCACCTTGTGGTATACTTGCAATAATGGTATCACTGAGTCAAAGAGAATGAATGATTTATTAATTTTTTTTTGCTTTTTTGGAGGGCAATTGGTGTTAAGTAACTTGCCCAAGGTCACACGGCTAGGTCTTTTGTTTGTTTGTGCATTAAGTGTCTGAGGCCGGATCCGAACTCAGGTCCTTCTGACTCCAGGGCGGACGCTCTACTCACTGTGCCACCTACCCGCCCCCTTTATTAATTTTTTAACATACTTCCAAACTGTTTTCTGAGACTGTTGGACTAAACACAGAGATACTTTGTATTAGGATCCTCTCCTCACAGGCCCTCTAACGCTGACTATTTCTGTCTTTTGTCACTTTTGTCACTGTGTACACTATGAGGTGAAAGTTACTTTAATAGATTTTTGTGTCATTGGTTTCCCATTTTAGAATTGAACTAGTCTGTATTTTTATAATTCCATGGATAAACATGATACTTGGACACCCCTTGTTTATTCTGGGTGTTTTCCTAAAAATTTCCCATTATAGATGTGAAAATATTCCACTTTGTGCAGCTTTCTGTTGAACAGTACCATTTCCAAAGACACCTGAGTTTACCATTTCTATACTGGGAAGGAGGGGTCAATTAATTCCCTTTACAATACAAATGTAAACTCGAAATCTATGCATGTATATATTGCTTTAAACAAAGGAAATGTAAGAAGTTGTATGACATGTGTAATATATATGTATGTATATACATATATACATATACATATGTCATGTACATATCTATCTATCTATCATCAACAATAGACAGGCATTTAGGGATTATACAGTTTAATCCCTCAATCTATAAGGGAGACATAGAGGAGAAATACATGGCATTCTTTCCTTTACAAAGGGAGTGGTAACAAAATTCCTTTAAGTAGCATGCTTCCCTGATATATTTTTAAATGATTCAATTTTCAAAAAGTTTTTGACATAGAACCTTCTAGAAATGCTTACATCTGTTGCTAAGTCAAAACAAAACTCTGTGGATTCCTTGTGCATCCAGTAAAAGATATCCCACTGAGAAACAACATTTCATTTACGGGGATGATCTTTTAGGAACATTGACAAGTTAAGACAAGAAGTGCAGTAAACACAGCAACATAGATAATTAACACCTACACATAAATCTGAGATCCCATTGTAAGAATTTTTTTAAGATAACATTGTGTGAAGTGGCCTAAGAATTTCAAAATGATGCCTGCTCACTTTTTTTTTTTGAGAAAATTAGACATTAGATAATTGTAAATTGTTCATTGGTCCTCTCATAGAAGCTCTTCAAAGGTTGTAGGAAGTACAAGAGCCAGAACTTAAATCCAGGTCTTCTGAATCAACCCAATGTTCTTTTGACATTGATCCTTACATGATCCCTGACCTATCCTTCCTTCCTTCCTTCCTTCCTTCCTTCCTTCCTTCCTTCCTTCCTTCCTTCCTATCCTTCCTTCCTATTCTTCCTTCCTTCCTTCCTTCCTTCCTTCCTTCCTTCCTTCCTTCCTTCCTTCCTTCCTTCCTTCCTTCCTTCCATCCATCCCTTTCTACCTCCCTCTTTCTCTCTTTCTTTACCTCTCTATGTCTCTTCATCTTTCTCTGTCTCTCTTTGTCTCTCTATCACTGTATCTCTCTCTGCTTCTATCTATCTATCTATCTATCTATCTATCTATCTCTTTCTGTCTCTCTCTCCTCCCCTCCCCCCAAAAAAAAATCCTGGTCCACTTACTGGTTCCTATGAAATCCATATCCTATTTCAATGCCTTCACATATGCTCTTCTCTACTTTTTAGAATCCCTACCTTCCTTGGCTAAGGACTCCTAGGGCTATGTGAGAACTTTCCTGATCCCCTTAAATTTATTTTGTATAAGATTTACACTTTAGGAGGAAGCTATAGGGCACAGTAGATTGAACCTGAAGTCAGGATGAATTGAGGTTAAATTTGGCTTCAGACACTTACTAGCTGTGTGACCCTAGGCAAGTAACTTAAACTCATTTGTAAAATGTGAATAATAATATACCTACATCTAAGGTTTTGGGGGGATAAAATAATAATACTTGCAGAAACACTTTGCAAACATTAAGATGCTAAATAAAAAAGCTTGTCATTGTGATTGTGATTGGTATTTATTACATCATCAACTGTGTACCTTTTGTTTACCACAGCAAAATTTAAGCTGCCTGAAGGTGGAGACTACATAGTATTGTTTGTGTCTGTAATGGCTTACACAGAGTAGGCACATAATAATTACTGGATGATTGAGTGGTTGAATGATATTCAAATAAGAAAAATTGTAGAACTCATTCAAATGATAGACGTATTTCCCATAATTAGGTAAGGACTGATGCCAAAAGAGAAAACACTTAAGTTGCTGTCACTGACCATGACACTTTAAAATATGCCACTTGAAAAATGTCCTCTTGATTCTTATTAAAATTGGTTCACAAAGTAGTCCTGTGCAAATAGCTTTGGGAAGGAGTAATAGAGGAGAGACAATAAATCAAAGCAGAACAACCAAGGCAGTAAGTGCCCAACCTTCAAGTTTTCAAGAAAAGAACTGGGGGTTCAAGGAAATTTTATATATGTACATATATGTATGCATGTATGTATATATACATATATTCACATACATACATGTGTGTATCTGTGGATATATATATGTATGTATTCCTTTCTCTGCAACATTAGTAAAAAAATCCCATATTATGCTAAAATTTTTGTTTTTTTTCTTTTGTTATATTTTATTTTTAGCCTATGATAGAAGCCAAAACAATCTTTGCATGCTGTTTTTCTGTTTTCGTTTGACTTTTAACTTATTTAATCTTGAATTTCAATTTTTATCATTTGTTTATAGTAATTGAATATCACATCAATACTTGTGCAAGCTGGTCTCCATGTTTCTTCCCATCTTTCACTATCATTTACTCCCTCCAGCTCATTGCCCTATTTCCTCCTTCTCTGCCAAAGTTCTTTTAGATGTCTTACATTTTTGTTCTTTTGGCTGTATCTAGTTATAAACAAGATATTGACTCAATGTAATTCAACAAGCTTTTATTTTATGTATTTTATTATGTTTCAAGCATTGTTTCAAGACACCATGGGGTGGTGGGGACGGTATGGAAATGCATCACATGATCCCTGGCCTTAAGAGAGTTGTTGGGGAGACAATTCAATCTCACAAATCTTTGAGTGACTCCTTTGGGATTTTTTACATATTATGGGGAATACAAAACTATAGGAAATCTAGTTTCTGACCTCAAGGATTCTATATAGAAGTCAGTTTAGCAGGAAAGATTAAAAAAACTATAAAATAATCATGATGGAAATATAATAAGAGCAATGGGAAAGATCGCCTTATTTGGGTTATCGGGGGAGGGCTTCATAGGACAAATGGCATTACTTAAGCCTCGAAGGAAAACTGGAAATTGATGAGATGGCAGTTTTGGAATAAGGATAGAATTCCAATTTGTGGGATTGACATAGGCTCAGGTAGAGATATAAAAAGCATGGTATGTGCAGAAAACTAGTATACCATGTATTCCAAGAATGGAGAGGGTGAGGATAAGAGAAAACAGATGAGGGGTGGCTAGGTGGCACAGTGAATAGAGCACAGGCCCTGGAGTCAGGAAGACCTGAGTTCAAATCTAGCCTCAGACACTTAACACTTACTAGCCGTGTGACCTTGGGCAAGTCACTTCACCCTAATTGTTCAGTCTTCCTCCCTCCAAAAAGGAAAAAAAAGAGAGAGAAAAAACAGATGAGGTAACTCCATTATCCATCAGCAGCTCTGAGCAGTTTACACTCAACAGAACATCATACCTCACCCAGGATAAGCTGAAATCTCATTATCATGCTGAATGACTCAGTTTTTGATGACACTTTCACAGCTCCTTCAAGTGCCTCTCCCCTCTGGTTGGAAGACTGCAGGATAGAGCAATAAAGTCTTCCTGAGGCCTTCCTTTGTAAAGGGCTCAGATCAGAACTTGCCAGGTAACTCTCCATCTTCTACCAGCAACTCTGCTTGGTTTCAACTCTACAGACTATCCTACCTCCTAGTGTTCCCCACCTCCTCCACCAAAAAACCCAAAAAACCAAAAAGTAGCACTCTGCTTTTCAGCTTCCTATTGTATGTTATCTTACTATATAAGATTACAAGCTCCTTAAGGACTGGGACTGTTTCTTTCTCTTATTTGAGCTTGGAGTCTCATCAGTTTTGGAGTTTCCTCCCAGAATGCAGGTGACAATCTCATTCATGCCTGCATAGCCTGTTCAACTTTTGACCATGCGGCATTGGTGTGTGTATATACGTATATACTCATATACTTATGTGTATATACATATGTCTTTATGTACACGTACACACTAGTACTGTATGGCATATACATATATATACATACATACACATACATCATGTATACATATATTATAGACACATATAAATATCATATATATAGTACTAGTTGACAGTTATATATAATCTTTTCTGTTAATTGTTAATTAAAATGTTAATGTTGGTTAAATTTGTAATAGCAAAAAAAATTTAAGAGGTATAGAAATACCCATGGAAAGTCTTTTAAAGAGAATGGCATAAACCCAGTCGTGAAAGAAGCATTACTTAATTAGAACACATAATGTCTAGGGCTGGAATAAGGCAGAATTGTGAGGGTGATGAAGTGGTTATTCTTCACCCCTCCATTTGGATCCTGAATCTTTATCCTTCATTTCAAGCATCTGTTAACTTCAAGCTGTCTTACAGTCATCCAGGTCCCCTCATTATGGTACCAGAGCGTAGAACCTTGAATTATATTTTTCTCTACAAACCTCTTACTTTACCTCTCAAGTGGCCCCACTTTCTCAAGATTCTGATCTCTGCTTGGTCACAGTGAGTAGGGATCAGAATGAGTTAGCCACATGCACTTAGTTGTGTTTATGTGTAAGCGTAATGATAGCAGGAGTTACATTAACATAGCTCTCTAAAGTTATAAAGCACTTCACATATATTCCCTCATTTGATCTATATGATAGTTCTACTTCACAGTTGGGAAAGCTGAAGATCAAAAAGATGAAGTAACATCTTCAAGGTCCAGAAGATTTCTATTACAAGGCTTTTTCCACTATACAAACCTGGGAATTTCTAGAGTGGTTTGACATGCTTTTCCTTAAAGGCAGGGGGGGACACAAATGACTATTTAGAACCCCTTTGGACCCTGTGATGCTTCCATGAAGTGTCATTTGCCAACCTCTTCCTAGACAACAAATCAAATATTTATAAGAAAGTGTCTCATCTAGTGATCTTGTTTCTTTTTATATTTAGCTCAAGCAGTTGATTTGAAAAGGCCTAAAGGTTCTATTCAAAATTTTATGAAATCTTGAGACCTACAAGTTTGTTAATTGCTTGGTGTTTTACTACCAAGGAAGCAAGAAATGCTTGACATAATGTATAACATTTTGTTTCTGTGCTCTCTGGGGATTCACAAGGGCTTTCATTAGCAGATGGTTACTGAAAGCAAGCATCTCAGATTCTGGTCTGGTGAATATCTTTGCCCTTAATTATTCAGTAACTAGTTTGTACAGGTCATTCTTAAGACTTGAATATTATACTCACAGAGGCATGGATAATAAATTACCACATTTCAAATTATGTTGGTCTCCTCATCAATTAAATACTATGGCTGTATAATAAGAACCCATCAAAATCATTGAGTAGTATTTACCCAAGGCCAGTGATCTAGTTTTGTTCAACATTGTTAGTTTTATAAACTAGATAATTTTGCATGCACCTTGAGGACACAATTTACATATTTACCATTATAACTGAAAATACTTAACTCAATTACACATGAAAAAAATCACACAAGAAAACTGTTCCAGCTATCACTTTTGATCAGACCAAGTTTACAGTATAATAACCCACTTGATCCTCTCCAAAATTTAACACTAGTTCTACTTCACCTCTATCTGGAGGTTCAGTACTGCCTTAGACAGTTGGGTCACTCCTAGTACTAGGGAAGTTTAAGTCTCATGTTAGTAATGTAGTAGCTTCCCATTAAGTTAGTCCTACGGTGACATTAGTGGTCAAATTCCCTAAGGATTAGTCTCCCTCAACAGTCACCATTTCCCTGCCCAAGTCTTTTATTTAGTTTCCTAGTAACTGAACTCAATTCTGCAGGACCTACATTAGTGATTTTGATCCTTATGTAAGCGACTTTAAAATCACTTTTCATCACCCTGAGGCCAACCTGGTGATGAAACTCTATGAGCATGGGTACCCTGTGCACTGGAAAACAGATATACTGCTTGGTACTGAACCTAAAATAAAAGCTTTTCTAGCTTGGTAGGAACTACATACCAGAAATTACTCTCTATTGATATAGTTTCAGTGATCAGAACCTCACCTCCACCACCAATATGATGTAATACACAACCTTTAGCCATGATTTATAGCTAAATTTCACATTATTAACAAGTGGCAGAATCTGGAATCAAATTCAGCCCTCATCAGCTCTTTCTGCTATATCACAATGTATTGGTAAGGATTTTTAAAAGTTACACTGATCAAACAGAATTTTACATACTCAAATATGAAACAAAACTTGGATATAAATCTAAAACTATAAATCTCCCCTTCCATTTCATTTATTTTTTCATCTCTATTGACCCAAGTTCATCTCTATTGAACCATTCTGTATAAGACTGTGTCCTGGAGACAGATTCTAAAGTTGTTGTCTACATATATAAATTTTATTTCCTTGACTTTGAAAGTATCTCTTAAGTAACATAACAGTTTTTATTTTATTTTTTCAGAAATAATGAAATAAACTTTCAAAATTTAATTGAAAAAATTATCAGCACATACAACCTTGATGTGCATGGAAAAGCCTAATAACTTATCCTCGTAACCTAGAAGGTTTGAAAAACTGAAAGGAGAATAATTTTGAAGAAGTAAGCTTAGAATAAGTCCATTGCCTAGAGTACTATAAGGAAAATCCTGTAAAATAAGAGACGACTTGGTGTGGGGGATGTTTGTTAGACTTGAAATCAGGAAGACTGACCTTCAGCTCCTGCCTCTCACATGGTATGAACTCAGGTGAGCTACAACCTCTTTTAGCCTTAGCTTTCTCACCTGAAAAATGGGGATTATAATGCTTATAGTATCCACTTCACAAGCTGGTTGTGATGTTCAGATAAGATAATGTATAATAAGTGCTTTGAAACTTTGAAGAGCTATATTACCAATTCTTATAGTGTTATACTGTATAAAAAGTTGCGTATACTAAGTCTTATGGCATTATATCACTTTGTCCAGTTGATTTTTTTTTTAGCATATTGAGGATTGGAAGAAAATGTCCTTAATATATCATTTTATGAAGGGATCATGGAAAACTAAATTTGATATGCTAATGGTATTTAGTACTACAAGAAATTGTGTGATTTATTATTTTAAAAGAAGCTTGTTTTACCTAGCTATTATGTTCCAAAGTCTTTCATTAGAAACTAAAAGTTTATGTTTTGAAATCAGCAGTGGTCTGTTTGTCTTCTCTTAGATTGTGATTAGGCAATTTTCAATAACCAATAGATGATCTCTTTTCTTCCCTGCCCTCCTTGAGTTCTCACAATCCCTCCTGTAGGAGCATGTAGTCTAATAGAGATAATTTAGCAGGTACAGAAACGTGACAAAAGATACAATGTGAGGGGGTATTCAGAAAGATTAATGCAAAGGATTATAAGGTAAACAAGAAGATGAGACTGATCAAATGAATCATATGAAAAATAATAATAAAAAATAACAATAGCCATGACTTATGTGGCATTTAATGTTTGTCAAGTGCTCTAAAATATGTTTCATTTCACTTTCATAATTACCATAAGGGTTAGGTGCCATTATTGTCCCCATTTTACAGATGAGGAAAGTGAGAAATACAAAAGTTAAGGGAATTGTCTAAAGTCAAGATAGCTCCTAAGTGTCTGAAGTCAGATTTATACTCAGATCTTTCTGATTACAGCTTAAGTGCTCTATCTGCAACATTTCCTTGTTGCCCGTAGATGAGCTAAAAATTACCTCAAAAATTCAGAACTGAGAAACTAAACAAATGATGTGACAGAAATTATGACATCTAAAGACTGAACACATTTTTTGGGAAAAGACAATGAGTCTTGTCCTTTTGAATTTGAGATTCTGGCTGGATATCCAGGGAAATTTATATGGTTGGTTACTCAGTTCTGGACTTGGAGATGGAACAATATATTTGGGAGCTATCTGCCTAGAGGTGATAGAGGGGTCGGAGTGAAATAGGATACTAAGGCAGAGAATGTGAGAAGTGAGAAGAACATTCA
The DNA here is from genome assembly GCA_011680675.1 of Gymnobelideus leadbeateri. Taxonomy (NCBI): domain Eukaryota; kingdom Metazoa; phylum Chordata; class Mammalia; order Diprotodontia; family Petauridae; genus Gymnobelideus; species Gymnobelideus leadbeateri. The sequence continues at coordinate 179,898 of WOXC01001463.1, read as the reverse complement.
AGGAAGAACCTGGGAAATATCAGCACATAGGATTTGGAAAGAGGAGTAAGAAAAGAGAACAAAGAGAAATGGCTAAAGATATCAAGAAATACTCTGAAAAGTATTTTTCAAACAGTGAATGATGCGTTAGAAACCAAGAGAGGAAATATTATTTAGAAAGAAATGATATTATGCAAAATTGCCATAAAAGATAAAAAATAGGGGTGGCTAGGTGAATAGAGCAGTGAATGGCACAGTGAATAGAGCACCAGCCCTGACGTCAGGAAGACCTGAGTTCAAATCCAGATTCAGACACTTAACACTAGCCATGTGACCTTGGGTAAGTCACTTAACCCCAACTGCCCTGCCTTCTCCTCTCCAAAAAGCAAAAAAAAAAAAGAGGAATATGAACAAGAGAGGAATTCTATCTTTCAATTTAACAGGAAGAAATTGGTGATTATTGAGAGCAGTTTAAGTAAAATAATAAGTATAGACTGAGCATGTTTGTAAGCAGATGTAAAAGGGCCAATGGAATGGAGGTAACTAAGAAGGTGAGTGCCTCGTAAGTTTTCTTGGCATTCCAATCATCCCTCTAGGAGCAAAAATGATATTCACCACTACTCATCCTTAGGATTACTCTAGTATTTTTCCCAGTCTCTATTATGATTATTATGTAATATTATTAATGAGATGGGAAGATCTTTCTTGCCCATTAATGGGCCTAAGTGACCTGCTTTGAGCCTGAGTGACATGGAGCCTGTCAGTGAGAGGAACCTGCTGAATGGGTGGAGCAAGAAGTTGGAGAGTGAGGTGGAGCTGAGAGAGAGAGAGGAGGCAGAGCAGCTAGCATGGGAGAGAGAGCGGCATTTTCTAAGGGAGCTTGTTTGTGGGGAGGCCTGATGGAAGGAAGACTTGGGTGTGGCGGTGCTTCCTACACTGGTAATGTGTACTAACTTCTTTATTACCATGGTGGATTTGGCTTTCTGGCATATGAATAAATATCTTGGTTTTGTCTTTGAAGAAGACAGTCCATTATATCTTGCAATTCAAACCTGTAAATACTCCTGCATATTCATAGCAGCTGCTGTGAGTATTTCATTGGCAATATACTGTCCTATGATTCTGAATTTTGAAAAGTTAAAGGTAAAAGAGAGAGGTAAATTAATAGAACAAAAGTCTGGATAAGGAAGGATGGGGTGCACTTAAAAGCAAAGATAGAGGAATTTCATTAGTTTAAAAAGTATTTAACAAGCTTTTTTAGAAAGAAAATTAAGTTCTGAATTCTCCCTGACCCATTGTGGAGGCAAGAAATGTGATATCAATAATATATGTGAAATTATACAAAATATATTTCCATATTATCCATGGCACAAAAAAGGAAGAAAAATGTTTTTATCATATTGACTAAGGGTCTATCAATTTTATTATTTTTTTTTCATAAAACCAGCTCTTAGTTTTATTTATTAATTCAATAGTTTTCTTAATTTCAATTTTATTTATCTCTCCTTTGGTTTTCAATATTTCTAATTTAGTACTTGATTGGGGATTTTCAATTTGTTCTTTTTCTAGCTTTTTCACTTGCTTGCCCAATTCATTGACCTCCCTTTTCTCTAATTTATTCATGTATGCACTCAGGGATATAAAACTTCCCCTAAGAACTGGTAATGAATCCCACAAATTTTGGTATGTTGTCTCATTATTATCATTTTCTTGAATGAAATTACAGATTGTTTCTATAATTTCTGGTTTGACCCACTCATTCTTTAGGATTAAATTGTTTAATTTCCAATTAGTTTTTAGTCCATCTTTCCATGGCCCTTTATTGCATATAACTTTTATTGCATCATAATCTGAGAATGAAGCATTTAATATTTCTGCCTTTCTGCATCGAATTGTGAGGTTTTTATGTCCCAGTACATGGTCTATTTTTGAGTATGTACCATGCACTGCTGAGAAGAAAGTATATTCCTTTTTATCCCCATTCAGTTTTCTCCAGAGATCTATCATATCTAGTCTCTCTATTCACCTCCTTAACTTCTTTCTTGTTTATTTTGAGGTTAGATTTATCAGGTTCAGAGAGGAGGAGATTAAGTCCCCCTCTAGTATAGTTTTGCTATCTATTTCTTCCTCTAATTCCTTTTACTTCTCCTCTAGGAATTTGGATGCTATACCACTTGGTGCATCTATGTTAAATAATGATATTGCTTCATTCTCGATGGTGCCTTTTAGCAGGATTAGATCTATCTTTAATTATATCTATTTTTGCTTTTGCTTTATCTGAGATAAGGATTGCTACCCGTGCATTTTTTTTTTACTTTAGCTGAGGCCATAGTAGAGGGGAAAGAACGAAGGAGAGGAATTTCATTTAAACATTATTCTCACTGGTTCTGGTTCAAAGAGGGAGCAACATAATTAGTTAAGTTTAAGATTCTAATGTGAATAGACACAAAAAATTCATTAAATAGAGGAAAAGGAGGGAGGGAGAGGAGCACTGTTTGAAATTTACTCTCATTGGTTTGGTGTCAAAGGGGAGCAACATACTCTGATAAGTATAAAAATTAATTGTGTTCTATAGGCAGTAGGAGGGTAAGGGGGGATAAAAAGGGGTGGGAGTTAAAGGGGAGGATTATAGGGGAGGGAAATAGTAGTAAGGGGAGAGGGTAGGTAAAGAAGGGGGGTCACCAGGTGGGAACACTGAGGGAGGGGACGGTCAAAAAGGAAACCCTCAAGGAGGGGAAGGGAGAAGGAAGAAACAAAAAACATAAGCAGGGGAGGGAATAGGATGGAGTGGAAGAGACAGTCATCATTATTGTGAATGTGAATGGGATAAACTCTCCCATAAAACAGAGTCAGATAGCAGAACGGATTAAAAACCATAATCCTACAATATGCTGTCTACAAAAATCATATTTGAAACAAGGGGATAGCCACAGGGTAAAGGTAAAAGGCTGAAGTAGAATTTATTATGGCTCAGCTAAAGTAAAATGAAATTTTATGCCTCAATCTGCATTCAGACTCCATCAGTTCTTTCTCTGGAGGTAAACAGTATTTATCATCATAAGTGTTTTGGAATTGTGCTGGATCATTGTTTTGATCAGAATAGCTAAGTTATTCACAATTTTTCAACATACAGTATTGCTATTGCTGTGTACTATGTTCTCCTAGTTCTGTTAACTTCATTTTGTAGCAGTTCATATAAGTCTTCCCAGGTTTTTCTGAAATCATCTGGCTTATCATTTCTTATAGCACTATAGTATTCCATCACAATCATACACCACAACTTGTTAACCATTCCCACAATTGATGGGCATCCTATGAATTTCCCATACTTTGCCACTACAGAAAGATCTACTATAAATAATTTTGTGCAACAGAGGTCTTTTTTTGTTTTCTTTTATCAATTTGGGATACAGACTGAATAATGGTATTTCAAAGGGTACACAAGGTTTCTAGCCCTTTAGGTATATCTCTAAATTTATCTCCAGAATCACTGAATCAGTTCACAATTACACCAATGGTCTATTAGTGTTCCAATTTTTTCCACATCCCCTCCAACATTTGTCATTTTACTTTTGTCATATTAGCCAGTCTGACAGATGTGAGGTGATGCCTCAGAGTTCTTTTAGTTTGCATTTCTTTAATAAGTAGTGATTTAGATGATTTTTCAAAGGATTATAGATAGTTTTTTTCTTTTTCTGAAAAATGCCTGTTCAAAAAATTTGACCATTTATTAGTTGAAGAGTGACTCACATTCTTATAAATTTGATTCAATGCTCTACATATTTGAGAAATGATAAGCTTTATCAGAAAAACTTTTTCCAGAAAAAAAATTTCCCCACTTTCCTGTTTTCCTTCTAATTCTGGCTACATTTCTTTATTTTGGACAAACCTTCTTTAATTTAATGTAATCAAAATTATAAGATAGAGAGGTGATTTAGTGGATAAAGTTCTGAGCTTGGAGTCAGGAAAACTCGAGTTCAAACTTGGCCTCAGACACTTACTAGCTGCATAACCCTGAGCAAGTCATTTAACCTCTGTGGGCCTTAATTCACTAAAGGAGGAAATGGCAAACCACTCCATTATTTTTGCCAAGACAACCCCATACAGAGTCATGAAGAATAAGACATGACTGAATGACTGAATAGTAACAAAAGGTGAAAATTGTTCATTTTACATTCTGTGATCTCCTCTTTTTCTTGTTTGGTCATATCTAAATCATATGCCCATTTTGGTCTTATATATAGTGTGATATGTTATTCTATGCCAAATTTCTATGAAAGAACTTTTCAGTTTCCCTAGCAATTTTTGTCAAATTGTGAATTCTAGTCACAAAGCTTGGATCTTTGAGTTTACATTAGATTACTATGGTCATTTACTACTATGGATTGTTTATCTAGTCAATTCCACTGATCCACCACTTTATTTCTTAGCCAGTATCAGACTGTTTTCATATTTACCATTTTGTAATATAGTTTGAGATTTGGCATTGCTAGGTTGGGACAACTAGGTGGCAGAGTGAATAGAGTGTTGGGCTTGGAATCAGGAAGATTCATATTATAGAATTCAAATTTGGCCTCATCAAGTCACTTAACCCTGTTTGCCTCCGTTTCCTCATCTGTAAAATGAGATGGAGAAGGAAATGTCAGACCACTCCAGTATCTCTACCAAGAAAAACCCCAATAGGGTCACAGTCAGACATAACTGAACATCAACAACTCTAGTCCATCTTCTACATTTTTTTTTCATTGATTCCCTTGATGTTTTTGATCTTCTGTTATCCCAGATGATTTTTTTCTCAATTTTTGTAACTTTATAAAACAATTTTGGTAGTTTGGTATGAATGAATTTATTTAGATGGAATTATCATTTTTATTATATGAACTCAACCTACCCATGAGCAATACATATTTCTCTAATTGTTTATATTTATCTTTATTTCTGTGAAAAGAGTTTTGTGATTGTGTTCCTCTAGCTACTGAGTTTGTCTTGGCAAGTAGACTCCCAAGTGTTTTATATTGTCTATAGTTATTTTAAATGGAATTTCTCTTTCTATGTCTTGCTTTTGGAATTTATTGGTAATATATAGAAATGTTGATGATTTATTTTATATCCTTCAACTTTGCCAAACTTTTTTATGCTTTCAACTAGTTTCTTCTTTTTAAGTTTTATTCTCTAGGGTTCTTTAAGTTATATCATCACATTATCAGCAAAGAGGGATAAATTTGTTTCCACATTGCCTATTCTAATTCTTTCCATTTCTTTTTCTTCTCATATTACTCTAACATTTGTAGTACAATATTATATAATAGTAGTGATAACACACATCCATGCTTCACCCCTAATCTTATCGGGAAGGAGGCAACTTTAAACCAGTTTCAGAAAAGGCTTACTCTTAGTTTTAGAGGGATACTACTTATTTTAAGAAAAGCTACATTGGCCTCCGCGTCTGCGTCTGCTTGCGAAAAGGAGGAAGACAAGGCGATGTTCGAGCAGACGAGCACCAACGTGGGGAAGCTGCTCAAAGGCATCGACAGGTACAATCCTGAGAACCTGGCCACCCTGGAGCGGTATGTGGAGACACAGGCCAAGGAGAACGCCTATGACTTGGAAGCCAACTTGGCTGTGCTTAAGCTATACCAGTTCAACCCGGCCTTCTTTCAGACCACAGTGACAGCCCAGATTCTGCTGAAGGCCCTCACCAATCTCCCCCACACGGACTTCATTTTGTGCAAGTGCATGATTGACCAAGCTCATCAAGAAGAGCAACCCATCAGGCAGATCCTGTACTTGGGAGACTTACTGGAGACCTGTCATTTCCAAGCTTTCTGGCATGCCCTAGACGAGAACATGGATCTCCTTCTACTTAATGGCATCACAGGCTTTGAAGACTCTGTCCGAAAATTTATCTGCCATATTGTGGGCATCACTTATAAACATATTGACCGCTGGCTTCTGGCTGAGATGTTGGGAGATCTGTCAGACAACCAGCTGAAAGTATGGATGAGCAAGTATGGCTGGAGCTTCAGTGAGGCAGGGCAGGTCTTCATTTGTAGCCAAGAAGAGAGTATCAAGCCCAAGAACATTGTGGAAAAGATCGACTTTGAGAGTGTTTCCAGCATCATGGCCTCCTCCCAGTAACTCCTGCCCCATGTCTCCTGTTTGCTGCCTTCTGTTACCCCTTACATACAGCCAGCTTAAATAAAAGCCCTTTACTTCCTGAAAAAAAAAAAAGAAAAGCTACATTGATTCTTCAATTTCTAGTGTTTTTAATAGGAATGAGTGTCATATTTTTTCAAAAGATTTTTCTGCATCTATTGCTATGATCTTATGATTTTTCTTGTTTTTATTACTGATATGTTAAATTATGCTTATATTTTTTTTAATATTGAAGCAGCCCTGAATTCCCATTATAAATCCCACTTAGTCATAATATATGATCTTTGTGATATATTTTTGTATTATCCTTCCTGATATTTTATTTGAACTTTTTGCATCAATATTCATTAAGGAAACTGGTCTATAGTTCTCTTTCTCTGCCTCTGATCTTCCTGGATTAAATATCTGCATCATATCTGTGTTGTACAAAGAATTTAGTTGAACTCCCTCTTTGTCTATTTATCGAAATAATTTATATAGTATTGGAGTTAGTTTTTCTTTAAATGTTTGGTAGAATTAACTTGTAAACCCATCTGGTTTGGGGGAATTTTTAAGGAAGTTCATTAATGACTTGTCCAATTTCTTTTTTCTAAAATTGGGCTATTGAAGTATTCTATGTCCTCTTCTGTTACTCTGGGCAATTTTCATATTTTTATAAATATTCATCCATTTTACTTAGATTCTCAGTTTTAGTGATATATAATTGGGTAAAATAGCTCCTAATAATTGCTTTAATTTCTTCTTCTTTGACCTTACATTCACCCTTTTCACTTTTGAAACCTTTAATTTGATTTTATTTTCTTTCTAAAATCAAATTAAGCAATGGTTGATCTGTTTTGTTTTTTTTTTTTTAATAAAATCAACTTCTATTCTTACTTATTTGTTCAATTTTTAACTTTCAATTTAATCTCTCCTTTAGTCTCTCTCCTGTATTATCATTAGTCTCTCTTTTGATTATCAGGATTTCCAATTTGTTGTTTAACTGGACTGTTTAAATTTGTTCTTTTTCTGTTTTGTTTTGTTTTTTTTTTTTTCAGTTGAAAGCCCAATTTATTGATCTGCCTCTTTTATCAATGTATGTATTTAGAGATATAAATTTTTCCCTGAGTACTGCTTTGGCCACATTCCATAAATTTTGGGATATTGTCTCATTGTTTGCCTTCTCTTTAATGAAATTATGGATTGTTTCTATGATTTGTTCTTTGACCTACTCATACTTTTTTTTTTAAAGCAAGAGGGGTTAAGTAACTTGCTCAAGGTTACACAGCCAGTCATTATTTATATGTGGGTGCTCATTTTCTGAAGCCGGAACCGATCCCAGGTCCCAGCACTTTTACTCACTTCGCCACCTAGCTGCTCTGACCTCATACTTTAAGATTAGATTAGCTTCCAATTTATTTTCAATCTGTTTCCACAGACCTTCATTGAACGTAATTTTATTGTGTTATGATCTGATAAGGATACATTTAATATTTCAGTTTTTCTGTATTTTGTGGGACTTTTATGCCCTAATACCTAGTCACTTTTTGTGACTATGTCTTGTGTGGGGAACAAAAAGTTTACTCTTTTTATTTCCATTCAATTTTCCCCATAGGTGTATTATATCTAACTTTAGAAATTATGCTCAATAAGAAGTTAGAACACTTCTTTAGAGTTAGTATGGAAAAGGGATATAATACATGAAGATACAAAGATATTTAAAGAGTGAAGAAGGGGACTGGTTGAAGGAATTCACATGAAATAGGTACAATATTCTCAGTAAAGTAATACTCCTGAAGATGAAGGGTACAGGTAGAGAGAATTGTTATATTTCCTGGATATCTCCTTTCTCCCTTCAAATTTTTTATTTTTGTTTAAATTCAATTTTTATCACCAACTTGAAATATGAAAATGTAACACAGATAAGGACAATTGGATGGATTGTATCTATGCAAATTTTGTGTGTCATCAAGTTGTCTTTTTTTAGTAAATTCAGTGATCATTTGCAACACCTTCATTTATGCTTAAATATTAACTGTGCTCCCTTTAATTATATTCAGGACTCTAATTGATATTTGTTCCTAAAGCTTTATTTCTCTTCCAAATTGAAATATTCTTATCTTTTTCCCAAAAATATGTGTTGTTTGACCTTTTCTTTTTTTTAAATGTTGTTCATTGTATTTATATGGAAAATTTGCATGATGAGCCTGATTTTGATTAAAAGAATGACCTGTGGGTCATGGAAAACCTATCTAGAAATAGCTTCCTGACAAATTTCTAGATGAAGAGAGATCACTAGAAGCAAACCTGACATTAAACAGTTTTCTGTAGGGGATTCTTTGGTTTATCAGTCATGCCTGAGGGGACATCTACATAAAAGATGTGTAACCTTGAGGTGAACATTGCAATAAAAGAGTTACAAGGCACTTGTACTACAATCAAATGAACCATGGTAGGCATGTTTGACAGCTCATCCCCTGAGAAAAAGGCAAACAATGCCAGAAGAAATGATCAATGGAAGACTGGGCTTTCTTGCTTAATTAACTTTGACTGGGATGCTCTACTTCCTTACCTTCCTACCTCTTGGATTCTCTAGCTCCATTCAAGGCATAGAATAAATGTCATCTATAAAACAAGGCCTGCCCTGATTTTTCCCACCCCATCCCCCAAATGCTAGCATTGGCCTTCCCCCAAAATTGCTTTGTATATATTTTGTTTATTTTTATGTATATTTCTTCTTTTCCTCCAATAGTCTATAAGGACCTTGAAGACAGGAACTGTTCTAATTTTTGTCTTTGTATTTCTAGCACCTAACAGAGTGTCTGGAACATAGTGATTAGTAAGGTCTTGCTGAATTGAATTGAACTAACCCATTTGTGAAGCAAAGATAGAAAATGGAGTGAATTTAAATAGTTAACTGATTCATGAGCAGATTTCTGAATTATATTATAGGATGGGAAGGAAGAAATAATAGTCTATCATGGACCAACTCATTTTATAAAGAGTACTGATTCTATAGCCTTGTGAAAATCAAGAGCAAAAATGAATCTCTAGGACTGCCTTTAATGATGACTTTGCACATCAGTCTTGGAGAAAACTTCCTCTTTGACAGTTGAAATTGGTGAGCAGGGATGCACAACATCAGAATAGGCATGGAGTGATCTACTCTTCATGGCATTATGATAGATCTGTTTATTATAAAACTTAGAAAAGGTCTCTAAGTTTCAGTACTACATAGAGTTTAGAAAGGAAAGCTTTCTATGTTCAACTCATATGTCTTTTGAAAACACATATGCACAAGCACACACTCATATATACACACGAACCTTTTAGACTGTGTCACTTCTCCCTACTCAAAAACTATTGTTCGAAAGAGAAAACTTTCTGAGATGTCTCAACTTGGCATGGGACCCTCGTCTTAATCTGGTTCATTATCTTCTACCTTTTTTCCCAGAACAAAGCCTCCATTCCAGCCAAACTGCATCTGCTGTGTCACACACTGATTCCCAGTATATATGGAATGCTCTAGCAATTCCCCTCAACCTATTCAAATTTTACCCATGTTTCAAAGAGCAGCTTGATGAACTATTATAATTCCTTATTTCTATATATGTATTCACTTTCAGTGACTTCAGAGGATTGTATGTCTCACTTAGGTTAATATACTGCTTTTTACAGTTACTGAAAACTATTTTAGACTTACTAAAATAAAGCATCTGAAAAGCAAAAGTGTAATGCTGACTCATTATTTTGCTCACTTATTTAAAATGTATGTATTTTTATAGCAGATCAACTGCCCTGAAGATTAAATTTAGGACACTGATTTACCTTTGACCTGGAAGTTATGTATTATCTAGTTAACTTAGTCTTTCACCTCTTCCCAGAATGCTTTTTTCTTTTTATTATTATTAATTATTGTTATTATTATTATTCGTTTTCAACATTCATTTCCATAAGATTTTGAGCTAAAATTTTTCTCCCCATATTTCCCCTACCCCCAACCCCAACATAGCAAGCCTACTGAAGACCCCTTCCTGCAATCTGCTCTCTCTTATATCCTCTCCCATTTCCCCTCTAACTTTCAAGTAGGGCAAGATGGATTTCTATACCCCAGTGCCTGTCTATCTTATTTCCCAGTTGCATGTAAAAAACGGTATTTTAACATTTGTTTTTAAAACTTATATTTCCAGATTCTTTCCCTTCTTCCCTCCTCACCCATCCTCACTGGGAAGATGAGCAATTCAATATAGGTTGTACATGTGTAGTTACACAAAATGTTTCCATAGTAGTTATATTGTGAAAGGCTATTTTTCCCTTCATCTTATCCCACTCCCCCCCCCCACTTATTCTATTTTCTACTTAGATCCTGTCCCTTTTCAAAAGTGTGTGCTTTTAATTGCCTCCCTTCTATCATCCCCTCTCTTATCCCCTTCCCCCCTATTTTCCTGTAAGGTTAGAGACCCAAAAGAGTTTGTATGTTATTCACTCCTTAAGCAAAATTCAATGAGAGCAAGGTTGACCCATTACTTTTCATCTTCCTGCTCTTCCCCACCATTGTAACAATTTTCTTTTGCCTCTTTTATATGAGATAGTTACCCTATTCTATCTCTCCCTTTCTCTTTCTCTTATATTCCTCTCTCACCTCTTAATTTTATTTTCTGGCTACCATCCCTTCCTATTCAACTGATCCTGTGCCCCCTGTCTATGTATACACGTACACACATATACACACATATGTATTTATACTTACATACACCCTCCTATATATACATATACTTGTATGTATATTTATATATACATATATATTCCCTTCAACTATCCTCATACTGAGAAAAGTCTCATGAGTTACAATTATAGTTCTTCCATGTAGGAATGTAAATAGTTCAACTTTAATAAGTAACTTATGATTTCATTTCCTGTTTACTTTCTCATGCTCCTCTTGCTTCTTGTATTTGAAAGTCAAATTTTCTGTTCTGCTCTGGTTTTTTCATCAAGAATACTTGAAAGTCCTCTATTTCATTGAATGACCATATTTTCCCCTGAAGCATTATACTCAGTTTTGCTGGGTAGGTGATTCTTGGATTTAATTCTAGCTCCTTTGACCTCCAGAATATCATATTTCAAGCCCTTTTATCCCTTAGTGTAGAAGCTGCTATATCTTGTGTTATCCTGATCGTGTTTCCATAATACTCAAATTGTTTCTTCCTGACTGCTTGCAGTATTTTCTCCTTGATATTTGAACTCTGGAATTTGGCTATGTTATTCCTAGGAGTTTTCTTTTGGGGATCTTTTTAAAGAGGTGATTGGTGAATTCTTTCAATTTCTATTTTGCCCTCTGGTTCTAGCATATCAGTGCAATTTTCCTTGAGAATTTCTTGAAGGATGATTTCTAGGCTCTTTATTTTGATCATGGCTTTCAGGTAGTCCAATAATTTTTTAAATTATCTCTCCTGGAACTATTTTCCAGGTCAGTGGTTTTTCCAATGAAATATTTCATGTTGCCTTCTATTTTTTCATTTGTTTGGATCTGTTTTATAGTATCTTGATTTCTCATAAAGTTGTTAGATTCCATTTGCTCCAATCTAATTTTGAAGGGATTATTTTCTTCAGTGAATTTTTTTTTGCTTTTTTTTTTGAGGTGGGGGGGGAGGCAAGGCAATTGGGGTTAAGTGACTTGCTCAAGGTTACATGGCTAGTGCTGTGTATAAGACTAGATTTGAGCTCAGGTCCTCCTGACTCCAGGGCTGGTGCTCCATTCACTGCACCACCTAGCTGTCCCTATTAAGTGAGTTTTTGAAATTCCTTTTCCATCTGGGCAATTCAGCTTTTTAAGGCATTCTTCTCCTCATTGGCTTTTTGGGCCTCTTTTGCCATTTGAGTTAGTCTATTTTTAAGGTGTTATTTTCTTCAGTATTTTTTGGTCTCTTTTTGCAGGCTATTAACTCACTTTTCATGATTTTCTTACATCATTCTAATTTCTCTTCCCAATTTTTCCTCCATTTATATAACTTGATTTTCAAAATCCTTCTTAAACTCCTCCATGTCCTGTAACCATATTTTTCTTGGAAGCTTTTGATGCAGAGTTTTGACTTCACTGACTTCTTCTCATTCCATATTTTGATCCTTTTTGTCCCCAAAAAAGGATTATGTGGTCTGATTGTGCTTCCTTTGCTTGCTCATATTGCCAGCCAATTACTTGACTTTTGAGCTCTTTGCCATGGTAGAACTCTGCTTCCAGAGTGGAGAGAACTGTGTCCCAAAGCTCTGGGGTTTTCACAAATTTTGTCAGAGGTCTAAGGAGGGTGTTCTCTCTACAGACACCCCAAGCTCTGGCACACTGGCATTTCTCACCCCAGGACCACCACCAAAAACCATGATCCAGACCCAAGTGGGTAATGCCAAGAGCAATTACCCTCTGAATGGTCGCTTGGTACCCTAAAATCTGCAGGCTAGGCGCTCCAGAGGCAACCACATAGCAGCAGCTGCAGCCATTACACCTCCACCACCTCTTGCTCTGGGGACAGAGGCTGGACCACACTCTTCTGCTACTGGCTTCCAAAAGAGTTCCCCACTGACTTCTTACTTTCTCTTTGGTGTTTATAGGTTGAGAAGTCTGGAAACCACTGGTGATTCACTGGAAGCTGCTGGTGATTCCCTCTCCTGAAGTCTGGTCTGGCCAGGCTGTGCCTCTGGTCAGGGCCACCCTGAGTTGGGGACCATGTGGCTCACAGGGGTCTATACTTAGAAACCAGTTTGGTACAAACTGTCAGCCTCCCAGGCTACCTTCAGTAGGAGATTTGTTTCTCTCTGTCACTTTGTGGGTTCTGTAGCTCTAAAATTTGTTTAGAGTCATATTTTACAGGTATTGGAGGTAGTTGGAGCAAGAGCTCAGACAAGTTCCACTCTTCCCATTGCTTGCTTCCTAAATCACTATCAATATTTCTAAGCAGAAATGTGCAGGAAAGCAAAAGCAAAGCAGGTTCAATCAGGTTTTGAGCCATCTCTAATTTGTAGTTACTAATTTGGAGCATTCAAGTTTACTGCAGGACAATTTTCTGGAGTTCTCCAGTCCTAAATTCTTCCATGAAGTAAACATAGTCTCTGCTGCATCCTTGAGACCAGACATGACGTTGGATTGCTATTGGACTGGGAAGAATACCTTACAACTAGAACTTATTGCTTTGTATAGGACTAGTTCAGAACCAAACTGACCTTATGGGATAAGTCCCTGGCAAGTTTTGTGGTGTTCTATCCATCCCTGTAGACTCAGTTCTGATACTAACCATTTCTCATCCTTAATAGAGTTTTTACCCCTGTACTATGACTGAACTCTGAAGAAAGAAGAGAGATTGGACTGAGAGGTATTTGTAAAATTGCTAAATGGGCTGTCAAGCCATTTGGTTCCAATTCATTCAGTTTACACTGTGCTAAGTGATTCTAGAGAAGAATTTTATTCTACAAATTATCTAGTAATAAATTTTCTTTTTTCAAAAAAATATGAGTTTTTCATGTTCCAAGTAGATTCCTTGTGTTCCAGTCAATACTTCTTTCCTTAGGAGTCTACAAAAGCTCTGATTGAGCTCTTTCTGTCCCCACTTTTCTGATGTATATTATATTTATCCTTGACAATGGATAAAAAAGAGAAACTTCTAAAAACATTGCATTTGTTACTGTGTAGAGGAAAATAGGATGACTTTCACACATAGTAAACTGATATAATTTTACATTTTATGGTTCACAAAAACTTAATTTGTTTCACAAGCTCTCCATGTATTTTACCAGAAAGAAAAGGAGAAATATTTAGAATCTCTCTGTGTTGTAACAGTTTTATCACTTAGAAGAACAAAGCTTCCGAGGGTAGATGGTATTATTCATGTTTTACTGTTTAAATAAAAGGGATGGTTAGGAATATTTCTTAAGTTTTCAAAAGAAATGTCATAAAACAAAGCATCCTGGGGTGGGAAGTCTAACCTCTGCTTTAACACCTCTAGTGACATGTAGCTCAATACTTCCTGAGGCATCTGTAATGATAATGGAATTTAACATCTTCCCTATCCATTAATAGGCCTCACTAGGAGTTCATTAAGAGAAGCTTGCTTAGGGGAGGCTTGCTTGTAGCAAGACTTTTACATCTTTTGCTAATTTCTAATTAGGCACTGAGTCGAAGGTTGTGATGCCTTCTGGTTCTGAGAAGTGTATATATACTCTGAGTTGATATTTTGCTTTGGGGGCTCACTTATGAGAAGGATCTTGCAGTTCCTTGGTTGAGATTCTGTGTTTCTGTATGTTCAGTTCCCCCACTGCTCAGATATAAATTTTCTCTTGATCCAGGGATATATGTAAAATGTATAGTTGATTCAGGCAGTCAAAGCCCTGTCTGTTGATCTTTATTTCGCTGTTTGTATTTTCTCTGAAGTTCAAGGTGCTGACTTTTCCCCTGAACTAGTGAATGTAATTTAAAAAGATAGTTGACAACTTTAAATAACTATCTTTCCTAGTAAAGCAGTTCTAAGAACCTGTGCTAGCGGCCATCCTGGGTATGCCAGTGTGGTCGCTGCTACAGTATCTGATTCCAGTTTCTGAGAAGTTTAATTGCCAGGAAGTTCTTTTGTAAGTTGTAACTTAAAAAAATACCTCCTTGTGATTTTTACATATTAATCTGTTTTGCTTCCTGTGACCAAGAACAAGGTTTTTTTTATTATAATTCTACATGAATCCCTTTAAATATTTGAAGACAGGGAAAAAGTCTCTCCATGTCTTCCTCTGTTCAGGCTAAGCACCCCAATTCCTTTAACAAATTCTCATATAACATAATTTGGAAGCATATTACTACTTGTATAACCTTTTATTGGACATAGTAAATGGACAGTTTGTGAATGTTATTCTGAAAATCAGGCCCCCAGAAATGAAAAAAAAAAAAACCCTCCATAAGTGATCTAACCAGTACAATGAGGACCTTTTTAGTAATAGAGACAACTAAACTCAGACAAATGTAGCCCAGGATTGAGTTACCCTTTTTGACAGCCATACCACACAGCTGACTCATTTTGCCCTTTCATATAGAGATATCACCTCCAAAGCTTTTTGCAGTGTTAAGTCATGTCTCCTCTATACTATATATGTACAAATTATTTTTAACTTAATTTTTAGGGTTCTGTCACATGCGGTCTTTCTCTAATGTCATTCATAACTCAAGCTCTAGGTGTTTTTGTGTGCCCTGAAACTTTCTCTTTCCATTCAAAGACCACAACTAAGAACATGTCATTCACATATAGAATCTGATCGGGTTCTCATTATGGTCCCCTAGCCCTACTCTACATGGGATGGGGGAAGGGGAAAGTATTAAGACTCAATACACATCAAGTCCCTCACCTGTGGACTCAAATTTACATCATGTTTCTATAGACGCAGTGGGACTGCCAATTCCAGTTTTGTTCTCACTGCTTTGCTTTTCTCAACCCACCAGGCCCTAAGCTCCTGAATACTCAATTCCACCTGCCAAGTCTCATAAAGTCACCTCTCTTTTGACCACACTTGAACTTCAATGAACTTCTGAGGCTCCAAATTCCAAGTCCCTTCTGCTCTCCTCCCATCTCCCACTTCATGCCTCGATTCTTTATCTCTTTTCCAGTGTCTCTTCCCTATTTCCTAACTCTTTGTTAACAAAAATCCATATAATAATGCTTTTAATAACTTTGCCTTAGTTCAATATCAAGTCCACTATAATTTACAAAATTTGCCTTCTCTCCTTTTCAAAAGGACAATTTTGCCCTTCTCCAGGACAGGGGCACCTCCTCTTTTCCCTGATCCCTGAAAGATCAGAGAAACTGATTAAAGATAACATTTATAAGTTTCCTCAGAACTTGAGGAGGAGCATATTCAAACATCAACCAATCACACTTAGTATCTGTGGGACGGTGGCAATTCAGTATACTGCTTTGGACCCCAGTTTCCTCATCTATAAATATGAGGATATTGAAGTAAATTATCTCAAATGTCCCTTCCAGTTCCAATGATAATTTGTCTTTCTCAAAAAACAAATTAATTTAGAATCACCACGGTTCTTCTTTCTTTCTCTTCATTCATCTCTGGTTCAATTCCTTTTTAACCTTATTTAATTTGACCTTCCTCTTCTGAAGATCATTTTCCCTAGTAGAGAAGCTGAAAGTAAAATAATATGTGTTTATTTCTGCTTTATCTGTCCTGCATTGCCATTATCCTGTCAAGTCCAAGTAGAATGCCTATTATTTCCACCCTGTTCTTTATTTGAATATGCCTTTAAAAAATAATTCTGGTGTTCTTCACATTTTTCACAACCCTTGGGTCATGTTGGGCTTTAGCATTTTTGACAAATGTGAACAAAGACAACACGATTCACAATTGGACCAGAAAGCACTTCTCTCAGAGGAGAGACAGATGTATGTGTAAATACCTTTAGAGAATTTAGAATAAAGAAATCACCTCAACCCCTCCTGTTCTGCTGCTTCTATCTCAAAAATAGTTTGTGGTGACAGTGAAGACTTAAAAGATGAGAAAAATCTGTCATTTTCCCCCAAGACTTGTTTTAAGGAATTTTAATTTTAGTAACATCAGATGTTTACTTGATCTTTTACATATAACTGAACTTCATCAAGGTGAAAAACAGTTTTCTTCTCAACAGTTGGCACAGGTGAATTCAGGTGTGAACATAAGATCCCAAGGAAAGAAGCTGTTGATATTTGTCTCTTCCAATGAGTTTTGTGTTGAAGTAATAATTTGATCTTCAGAACATCCATTTGTTTCTATTCATTTCCTTACATGGTGGCTTCATTTATTTGTACTGTAGGAATAATGTTGAATTCCAGTTCAGTAACTGAATTTAGATTTTTGAGAAGTGGCTTGGTATAATGGGACAGCTACCATTCTACAAATCAGAGACTTAGTTTAGAATACTAATGCTAACTTAATAGCCATGGGATTGAAGGAATCCTGTACCTTCTCTGATCCTCACTTTCCTCAGCTCCAAGAAGGGCATAATAACACTTGTTCTTCCCACTTCAGGATTATCATAAGGAAAGTATTTCATCAATTAAATAAATGTAAGTGATACGGTTATTTGAAGGCCCACTAAAAGTATATAAGCCCATCTAGTAAAGGACAGCTGTGCACAGACTCCACAACTAGTATATACTTTATGCTTCTGAAGAGTCTCTCAAAGAAGACTGACTAAAAGAATCCCTATTGGCTCTTGGGCAATGTCAGCAGAAATCAAGAAATATCTCTAACTGATAGATTAGGAAAAGCACTAGCTCTTCTTTTTGGATAGCATTTTCTCTGTGTGGGAGGGAAAGTTAACAGATTTGCAATTTCAAGAAACATGTCTACTATTAGTTAAGTATAAGTCTTTAAATGAAGCCACACCACTTGCTTCAGTTCACAGGGAGCCCATTTTCAGGCCAATTTATGCCTGTTTACAGACATGCCCCCAGTTTCATAATTACTATAAAATGTTCAGGGATCTGTGATTTCATTGATTTAATACTACCCACTCCACCCTGAAAATGAAAACCCTTTATATTCTGTTTGATTTTGGTTCATGTTTTCCCATAAATCCTCCATACGAGGTCATTCAACATTCCAGAGTCATTCTGCTGTATCTCTTAAAAGAGCGTGTTTACAAATGGAATGTGCACTCTTCTTCTGTTGCCTCTTTCTGTTGCTACACACTTAGATTATCTCCTTTTCTGGTAATAAACCTTTCTAATAATATTTTTATACAATTTCTGTGATTTTCTTCTACCAAGTGCCTCTCCATTTTCCTTTTGGGAAATTTTATATAATTTCCATAGCTTATTTATATAATTTATATAATATAATTTTACAACATATAAATATATTTCTAAAATATGATATGATTATAGATTATATAATATATAAAGTAATATAATCATATATAAATACAATTTATATAATTAATTCTATAAATTTATATAAATTTACATAATTATATAAATTTACTTTTATAATAAACATATAAATTTATATAATTTCCATAATTTTAATTCTTCAGAGACTTTAGCATTCTATGACTCATAGCCAAATAATATTATCAGAAGTATATTAATGTTTTTTTTTAAAATAGGCCTTTATCAGTTTGAAATCATGCTCCCCAAATTACTAATATATGCATACCCTTTGACATAGTCATACTACTGTGAGGCCTATGCCCTATAGAAATAAAAGAAAGCAGAAAAGGCCCCACTATAAATAAATATGTTTATAACAGTATTTTTGTGGTGGCAAAAAACCCTAGAAACTAGGGGAATATCCATTAA
Source organism: Gymnobelideus leadbeateri (assembly GCA_011680675.1). Lineage (NCBI taxonomy): Eukaryota > Metazoa > Chordata > Mammalia > Diprotodontia > Petauridae > Gymnobelideus > Gymnobelideus leadbeateri. The sequence goes on along the minus strand of WOXC01001463.1, from coordinate 161,470 downwards.
CTGAGGAATGACTGAACAAATTATGGCATATGAATGTAATTGTATACTATTGTACTGTAAGAGATGATATAAAGAATGCTTCAAGGGAAATCTGGGAAAATTTGCATGAAATGATACAAAGTGAGCAGAACCAGGAAAGTAATCTGTATAAAAAGAACAAAGTTGGGGTGGCTAGGTGGCACAGTGAGTAAGAGCACCACCCGGAGTCAGGAGGACACACACACACAAAGAGATATGAATAAATCTATAATTTATAAAGAATACATTAATAATATGGTAATACATACACTTGAATTTAGTTTTCTATTTACATTAGACTCAGCATGCTAGTGGAATCCTTCATGCATCACAACATTTTGAAATCATTTATCAAGAAATATACACAGTAGGTGATTAAAAAAACCTATCTCAAAGCTAATAGTTTATTGCTATTATAATAGTGAAAGAAAACACAATACAGTTTTGCTAAACATGAAACAAAATCAGATTTTTTTCACCTTGAAATTTTTGGTGTTACTGTATCCCAACTATTTTTTTTTTTTTTTTGCTTTATAGAGGGCAATTGGGGTTAAGTAACTTGCCCTAGGTAATGCAGCTACTAAGTGTTAAGTGTCAGGCTGGATTTGAACTCAGGTCCTCCTGACTCTAGGGCCGATGTTCTATTCACTGCACCACCTAGCCACCACTCAACTATTTTTTTTAAAATACAAAGAAATACATACACCAATTGTACAACACTCCAATGGATCTGGGATCTCACTGATCTTGGTCCACCCTTCAGTGACAAAGAATGTAAATGATCTAGGTCTGCCCATCCCTTGTGACTCTTGTTCATGGTTCTCTTTTAAATTGACCACAGAAGATTGACTTAATATGATAGGGCCTCTTTTCCATTAACTTAGTACTGGGTGGATGTGAATGGAGTACATAGGCTAGATATAATATACCCTTGCTCTCACTGTGTGAACAATCCATCTTTTTCTTTAGTCATTAAAACCCATGAAAAAATATAATAATGCAAATTACACACACACACACACACACACACACTTCTTCCTTCTATCTCATGGAGTCCTTTGTAGTTCAAACATGTTTAAATATATTGTTTTTTAACCATCTTTCAGGCTCAGAAGTGGAGGTCAATAGCATAAGAACCTTCAGGCCCAAAGCAGAAAATTTCAGAGTACAGTTAACAACTTAATTAAAGCCTTGGAATGAAAGTGTTTTTATATCTTTGTCAGTGTTATAGTTCAATATAGTATAGTTGAACTAATAATGGTACTTTCTAGGAAGTAAAAATAATAATCCTGGGTATATATAGGGATTAGTGGCCAAATATTTATGCCCCTTCCCATCTGTCCTTCATGATGGATAATGTAAGAATGTCATGAGAGGAGAAAAGAAGCCAGGGAATAAGATATAAGGAGAGAACTACTATCTTGTTTGGGAGATACATCACTATCTACCAGATTGGAGGCAGAGTAGTTTAGTGACCTTTCATACTCATTCCTCCTGAAAGGCAAAATATTATGTGCTCCACTTCTCAGACCATGTTCTTTAAAAGACAAAACAAAACACAAAGATCCTTTTCTTTTCCCTTCTCACATTTTTCCCTCCTTACTTCCCTTCTCTCCTCTTCTTTTTTTCCTCCCATTGCCATTACCCTACTCCTATCATTCCTCTATTTAAGAGCTTTCAAAGACTCTTAGAGTTGCAAGAGAATTTGTATAATACTGATTTTACAGATTAAGAAACTGAGACCCAAAGGGAAAGGATCTATATGTGCAAAACTATATATAGCAGCTCTTCTTGTGGTGTCAAAGAATTCTTCAAAATTGAGGAGATTTCCATCAACTGGGGAACGGTTGAACAAGTTATGGTATATGAATACAATGGAATACTATTATGCTATAATAAATGATTAATAGCAGATTTCAGAAAAACCTGGAAAGACTTACATGAACTGATGTTGAGTGAAATGAGCAAAACCCATATGCAACAACAGGAACATTGTGCAATAATGGACTTTGATTGACTTAGCTCTTCTCAGCAATACATGATCCAAGCTAATTCCAAAAGACTCATGATAGAAAATGCTATCCATATCCAGAGACAGAACTGATGGAATCTGAATGCATATCAGAGCATAATATTTTCAATTGCTTTGACTTTTTTTCATGATTTTCCCCTTTTGTTCTGTTTCTTCTTTCACAACATTACAAATTTGAACATATGTTTTACATGATTGGACATGCATAACCTATATCAGTTGCTTGCCATCTCGGGGAGGAGGGAAGGGAGAAAGGTAGGGAGAAAAATTTAGAATTTTAAATCTTTTTTTTTTGCTTTTTGGAGGGGGGAAGGTAGGGCAGTTGGGGTTAAGTGACTTGCCCAAGGTCACATGGCTAGTTTTTGTGTTAAGTGTATGAAGCCAGATTTGAACTCAGGTCCTCCTAACTCCAGCAGGGCTGATGCTCTATTCACTGCACCACCTAGCCACCCTTAGAATTTAAAATCTTATAAAATGAATGTCAAAAAATTATCTTTACATGTAGTTGGAAAAAATAAAATACTATTCATATTTTTTAAAAGAAAGAAACTGAGACCCACAAGAGGTTCAATGACTTGTCCAAGGTCACACATGTACTAAGTAGCAGGCAATGGAATTTGTTCTGACTGTTCCCTATGTTTGGAATACTCTTCCCCCTCATTTCTGCCTCCTGGTTTTCCTGGTTTCCTTCAAATCCTAACTAAGATTACATCTTCTCTGAAAAGTCTGTTCTGATATCTCTTATTTCAAGAGCCTGCCTGCAGATGATAATCTCTGACTTTTCATATATATATATATATATATATATATATATATATAATGTATATATGTGTGTATGTATATGTATATATATATATATGTTGTTTGTGCATAATTGTTTCCACGTTGCCTCCCACATCAGACAATGATTTCCCCAAGGAGGGGGCCCAAGTTTTTCCCTTTGCATCCCCAGCCCTTAGTACAGTGCCTGGGACATAATAGGAGCTTACTAAATGCTTATTGACTGGCCAACCAACATGCACAACACTGAAGGTGCTATTGATATTAGTTCAACTGATACTTTTTTGAGTTTATAAAAAAAGATTAAAGCAGAAAAAATTAACTTTTTTGAACCATAAGAGACTTTAAGGGGGAGGGTTTGGATTTTTGTGCAATATATGCATCTTTGCATTATGGGCCATAACCTTTTCAAGGTTATAATTTCTTCCATTCCATTTTCACGAAAGTGGCACTTGAATACTTCCCTACACTCTAGGGAACCAAACATGTTCTAGTTTTAATAAGATCTTCAATCTGAAACTAAAAGACCAGTGACAATTTTAGTTTCATTGTATTTTTGATCCCTCATAGGAACATTTTACAATAGAAACCTAACTCATCCAATTGTAACAAGTCTACCTTGTGCAAGACATTGAATTAGATGCTTATGGGAATGCAAAGAAGCACAAGGCATGTTTCCCATCTTCAAAAAGCTTATGCTTTAGTGGAGGAAATAGGACAGAAACCCATGTAAACAGAACTCACAATATTGAGTAGCAAATAAATTCAAAATTAATATCACAGGAAAACAGTATTATACGATTTTAAGTGAGAGAGATAGAATTTAGCAACTGGAATGATCATAGGAGGCTTCACTTAAAGACAGAAGCCCTTGGGCTGAATCTTAAAGGATGGGTGAGTTTTGATTAAGGGAAGGAAAATGGTAGAGAAGTACATAGAGGGAAAATCATATGTGAAAATACATAAATGCAGGAAATCATATGCCATGGGTAGAATAAAGACAATAGACCCATTTGGCTAGAACTGAAGGATTCTTCAGGGGAATTATATCATGCAAATAAGCCAGGAGGCCCTCTGGCACAATGGTAATATTTTTATTCCCTTCCTCTTCATCTTCTACTCCTTTTGAACTCACAGATTCATAATGTGTGTTTTACTGAGATCATGTTGCTGTATCAGCCCTGAGCAGTTAGTTGGCACTATGGATAGAGCTTTGGGCCTGGAGTCATGAAGACTTAAGTTCAAAACTGACCTTGGACACTTTTTAGCCATGTGAACCTAGGCAAGTCACTTAACCTCTATCTGTGTCAGTTTCCTCATATATAAAACGGGGGTAATAATAGAAGTTATGCCCCAGGGTTGTTGTAAGGATTAAAGTAGATGTGTAGAAATCTCTTAATGCATATTAAGTACTTAATAAATGTTAATCCATTTTCCCTCTTCCAGATCTTGGGTATGCCTCTTGTCTCTAATTTCACTTATTATATTGTCCTAGTTTCTTTGACAGCTAACCATTTCAACATTAAACAATCCAAATCTTGCTTTTGACCCTTTTATTGATGGTTACCACTATAGATTGACCCATGTAGACAAAGCCATCTCGCCAGCATCACACCCCATGCCACTGAGAGCTCTTGGTCATAGCCCCTGGCCAGATATGCCTAGGGCTCATTCCTTGATGAGATAGGGCAATAATACAGCAGCCCTTTGAACTTCTGAGGGAGGTGAAGGGGAATCAAAGCCAAATGACTAAGGAGACACAGATTCAAGATGATTGAGGGAAAGGGTAAATGGAATTTTATAACATAAGTACCTTTTCAAAGTTAACTGTAGCTGATATGAATGCTACAATTATCCACTTACTTTCTCTCTGGAACGGAAATTTCAATTATATTTTCATTCACTTATTTAGGCTATAATTGGTATGCAGAGGGTTGAAGCTCAAAATGTCCTGGTCTTAAAAGCTCATACAATATTTAGGTATAGTTATCCCTGGTGGATGGTTCAGTCTAAACTACTACATTCATCATTATAATGGCATTTCTGAATTGTCACCAGTGTTAGAATGAGAGCTTTTGAGTAAGACTCTGGAGTCTATCTAAATACCACAAATCCCATACCATATACTAGCTGAATAGCTTTTAAGCCTTGTGAAGGATGTATCTATTCCACTGTGTTCCTGCTTTAGTAATGTATTTTTAATATCAAAATGCTGTTTTTTACAATTGATATGATTAAATACACACACACACAAACACACACACACACACACACACACACTTTTCGTGTTCCTGAACATGATTATAGTTAATGTGAATTTTTGAGTCTCTGTATTAGGATGGGTTTGATGTACATGGGGAGCAAGTATAGAGATAGTAGCTTAAGTAATACAAATTCAAATAAGTTTTAGTACAAAGTAATATTCACAGTTGGTCTGGTGGAGTTCTCCAAAGTCTTGGCTGCTACTTTGCTGGAGCTGAGCAGTAGTGTTGAAGCTGAGCTATCCATCCTAGATAATTTGATGCTTACTTTTGTAGGTGGGGTTCTAGTTGGCCCCAATAAGACTTGCTGACATGTTGCCATTGTTCTGAGGGCTTTCTTGACTCCACAGTTCTACAGCTACTTTTTACCTTTGCTATTGATGTTTTAGTGAGTACCTCATATATTACTAACTGTACTGCAATTTTGTTAATTGTTTCATGAGCATTTAGTATTATCTATCCAAATATATTCCAATCTCTTCAGAGCAGTTTAATGATAAGGGATCTCAACATCAAGGGGCCTGGGTTCCAGTTTTAGTTCTGCTGCTTATTACCTATATGACTTTAGTAAACCCCTTCACCTCTCTGAGATTTAGTCTTCTCTTCTGTAAAATGTGTATTTGGAGTTCACTGGTATTCAATTTGAGGGGGGATGATTGAGATATTCACTTCAAAGATATATAAAAATCAAACATACAAACATTCCCCCAAAATCTCAGGTGCATAATTTCCCCCAAATATGTAACCACCATTTGAGGGGGGGTTAGGTTCACAGTTTATTCCAGTTCCTACACAGCATTAGTCCTTCCATGTTCAAGGCCAAAGACCAAAGGCCCAGTTTCTGCTGGACTGGAATAACCTTAGAGAATCACTGTGTCCTGGTTGCCGTGTCAGGCCTGAATTTTGGGAATCCTGAACCCCATGGCTCTTGATCCCTGGCCAGATCTGAAACTCCACTCCTTGCACCTAGAATAGAAAATACAGTAACTAACTAACAAACTAATGACAACAACAATGACAACAAAACCAAAGCATCAGGTTCATTTCTCATTCCCCTTTTCACATGGTACATGTAAAGTCCTTCATTTTCAGACAAAATGCAGCAAAAAACATTGGAGTTGCTAAGTAGTCAGGTTGTTTTTGAAACTTTCCAATTATTCCTCCAATGAAAAAAATACTTTCAACCACATGGTAGGCCAACACAAAAAGTTCACACTTGCTGCAGTCCTCCAGGTCCCTAGTGTCTTCTACATTGCTGATAGCATATGAAGTGGTCTAGGCATTTGCCAACGTTGCATTACAACAAGACAAAGACCATGGTGATTGCTCAATAAAAGATTATTTATCGTTTAGTTATTGCAGACTTAGACCATTAATCCTGCTAAATTAATATTTGCTAGCTTTTATGTGGCTTTTCTTTTGTTCTGGATGAGATGAGAGGACTCAACCCTTTTGAACATATCCTATTTCTTTATTCTTAATATTGATGACTAACATAGGGCCAACAATATAATAAAATAGTAGAAAGAGGAAGATCAAAGGGACTGTGAAGATTATATAATTCATCCCACTAATTTTATAGATGAGGAAATGGAGGTCCAGAAAGACAATTTGCCCAATTCTACTTAAATAAGTTGTGAATAATTAATAATGAGCTGTCTTCGAAGCTGCTGGAAGAACTGGTGGACAAGGGAAGTAGTGGCTACTTCAAAATACTTTTAACTTATTATGGAAATCACTTGTGAGCACTATAAAGGTATTAGAAAGAGATTCTTGCTCTTCCTTAACAAATAGTTGTATAACTCAAATTATTTTCAATCTTCTATGTCTTATGTTAATGGTGTGTATTATTATCAGATGCTGAAAGGTAATGGGGAAAAGAGAGTATTGCTTTTGCAGTTGCTGAAAGGAGTAATGCATAAGAATGAGAAAGGAAACTCAATTAAATTTTACTTAAACATTGGGCTCCTTAAGCTCAGAAATAGATTTCAATCTTTGAAATGACAGAAAATGTTTATTGCAAGAAATCCTCAAAAATCAAAGGTTACCAAAGAAATTAAATCCAAATTATAATTTTATATACTTTCTTTCAAAGATGGAAATAATTAGAATAGAGAAAGCAGTTACTATGGAAGCAAAAGTAATATGACATCTAGGACAACAGCAATGTCTCTAAACTTAAGCATTTAATGACTTTAAAAAGCTGTGATAGAGAAAATATCCAGATAGGACAAATATATTACACTAATATCTTTTTTTAAGTCATAAAAGTAATAGATGGAAGCACTGGTTATCATATTGAAGATGACTTTTCTAAATTGGATAAAATTGTGCACATGAAAATAATATTTCATATGTATGTATACTTTTGAAATATTATTTTCATACATGTATATATGGAGAGAGAGAGAGAGGGAGAGAGAGAGAGAGAGAGAGAGAGAGAGAGAGAGAGAGAGAGAGAGAGAGAGAGAGAGGGGGAGAGAGAGAGAGAGAGAGAGAGAGAGAGAGAGAGAGAGAGAGAGAGAGAGAGAGAGAGTATATTTAAGCTCACAGAGCATTTTGCTCAAAACAATCCATTAAGGTCCATAGCAAAAATACTACTATTGGCATTTTACAAATGAAGAAACTGGTGCTTAGAGTCAAAATGACTTGCTGCAGTCAGCAGAAGATCTAGGACCATTCTTTTGACTACAGGTTCAGAGTTCTTTCTACTTAACCTCACCTAAGTGTACATAAAGGAACATCACTAAAAATTTTACCAGGAAGAGACAGCAACTTGGCTTTCCTTAATGTTTAGGAATACTAAAATCATGTTTTGGTCAGATAAAATCTTCAATATTATATTCATTTCCTGCTACCACATTTTAGCAAGAACTTTCATAGGCTGTGGTATGCCTGAAGGAAGATATTATTATCCCTTCAAAGTTTCTCCATACAAAGATCAGCTTGAAAGAGCTAGTAATGTTTAGTCTGGAGAAGCCTTACAGAAGGCACTATAGTTCTCTGTAAATAGTTGAAGAACTGGCACCTGAAGAAGGGAAGTTTAGACTTTTTCTTTTTGGTCCTGGAGGGCAAGACTACAAGTAGGTAGAAAACACTATGAGACAAAATGAAGGTTTAACATAAGGAAATGCTCCCTAACAGAAGGAGTGACCTAAAAGTGGGAGGAAAGGTCTCCCTCAGACAGTATTCAGTTCCTCCTCAATAGGGATCATCAGGAAATGATAGGATAGTTTTTTGCCTGATATGCTTCAGGAGAAATTCTTATTAATTTTTTATTACAAATTGAACCAGAAGGCCTCAAAGGTATTTTCCAATGTTAAAGGTCTGTGATTCTGTGACTACTGTGCTAGTACTAGTTGGGCAAGGATTGAATGTCTTAAATGCGTGTACTGCTCCCATTAGTTCACAAAGAACAAAGGTTGAAATCATCCATAATAATTAAAATGACACCATTATCATCTGGGGTCTAAGAAGCATCCAAAAGGAATGTAACATTGTGTTACATTCAACTAATCACAGGCTTCTGAATGCGAGGACCTCATATAAGCAATATGAATAAAAACAAAGGAATCATAAACACATGAAAATGTATACAAGGTTTACCCAGTTATGGAAAAAAGCAGTTCTTGCCATAGGCCCCAGAGGAAAGTGGACATAGTTAGGTAGGTGAGTCTGTGTGGGCCTGAGGAAAAGGAATCAGCTATGGGTCAAGGTAGTCAAGAATAGAACTAACAAGATAGAACAGAGAGGCCCTAAAACCAGAAACTGTGTGTTTTCTCTGAGTTTGATACCAGCATCATTTATTAACTCTTATAGGACCACCAAGGATCCCTGAATCTCTGAAACTTGTACCTACACCAAAGTGAATTATTTTAAAACAATAGACATCAATTAGAAGAGAGAAAAATTTCTGGTTCATTTGAAGTGTAGCAGAAAGTTCTTAGGTTAAATGATTGTTCACCCAGAAAAATGAAAGACAAAAAGTTAAATATGTAAGCCCTGATTAGTGTAGTAGCATATATATAGCATTTTATGGTTTACAAAGATTTTTGTAACAGCAATCCTGGGAGATAAATATGATCATCTCCTCTTTACAGATAATAAACCTAAATCTTATAGAAATGACACACCCAAAGGCTCATAGCAAATAAGTATTAGAGCTGGAGTTTCAATCTTGACTCGCCCACTTTTTATCTGTGAAAACTCTCATAATGTAGATATAGTGGTATATATAAAGAGAAATTATTTCAAAAGAATTTTAAAATGTATAAAATATCTGGGAGTGAATTGGCCAAAATATTCATAGAATATCTAGACATACAACAACAAAGCACTCTTTACAGAAATAAAAGGATAATAATTAGATCCTTTTGATTTATTAGAATGTGCAAATAAATGCATATTCACTATTCATAGTTGGTCCATGTTAGTAAAATACAAATCATAATACTATGGAAATTAAAATATAGTTTTAATTTGATAAATTATTGAGCAAAGCACCTATACTTTTTGTCTATAAATAGAATAATAAAATTCAGTTAGAAAAACAAAAGGGCTAAAAAATTCAGATGAAATCATGAGAAAAAATTATGGAGCATAGAAGTACCAGACTTTAAGTCATATTATAAAAAAAAAGTCACCAAAACTATTTAGTGCTCATTTTAAAAATTAGATAGAAAATAATCATCATGGTACACTTGATAGAATGCTAATCTCAGAATTAAGAATACCTCCATTCAAGTCCTGATTTATATTTTGATTTATATTGTGACCCAGGTCACGTAAGTTATTTAATCTTTCTATGCCTTCAAGCAACTCTTTAAGACTCATAATCATAGAGAAAGCTCTAATCTACATTGGCAGAAGTTCTTCAGTGCTCCTAGAATAAAGAAATCATAGTTCTGATCAAGGGAAAAAAAAGACAAAAAGAAACAGAGAAGTAAACTGGAGGAACAAACTCAATAAGAAACAGAAACAACCAAAAACTATAATGGGTTTTGTTAAACCCAAAGAACTGTTTTAGACAACTTCTTTTTTTTTTTACAAGAATTTTGGGAAAAAGGGAAAGCAATCTAGCAGTAACTAGGTTTTAACCAACACCTTTATACCCAAGTAACTATTTTAGAGAACTCCTTTTTTACAAGAATTTTGGGAAAATGGGAAAGCAATCTAGCAAAAATTAGGTTTTAACCAACATCTTTGTGCCATATGCCACAATAAGCTCAACATTTATATGTGGCATAACACCTAAATAAAGCCAAAATGAACTTATATATCTCTCACAATTATAGATACTAGAAAATTATGTACCAAAAAAAGTGGATAGAAGGGGTTATTTTTAAAAATAGGCATTTTATAGTACATAAAATTATATATGGCTTTGCATGAATAAAATCACCAAAACCAAAATTAGAAGGGAAAACATAGAATAGGAAAATATTTAAATCAAATGTTACCAACAATACTGGATATCTAAAATGTCCAGAGAATCAATACAGTTATATAACATCATAAATCAATCCCCACTTAGTCCAAGTATTCAGTTTTCAAAAGAACAGCAAACTATGAATAACCCCATTAAAATACTCTCCAAGTCACTAACAGTAATAGAAATTTAAATTAAAAAACCTTTTGAAGTTTCATCTTGAACCACGTAAAGAGACAACAATTACCAAGAAATGGGAAAAGTCAGTGTCAAAGGAACTATGGGGAAACAACAGAATAATGGCACCGTGGATAACAGAGCCAAGAAGAGGCCCATGTCTTTTGGATCTAAATTTGGAAGTAAGCAAGAAAAGTGAGTAAACTCTCAATACTAAGGGATGCAGTCATACAATTTCTGGGCACATAGTCAAAAAAGTTAGCATACAAAGGTCCAGTATTTAACAAAATACTCATAGCAACACACTGGGAGATGACAAAAAAAACTATTGTAAATGAACAAAATGTAATAATGTGTAGTTAAAAAATGACAAGTATGAGCAATTCAGAGTAAAGAGATATTTGCATGAATTCCTGGAAAACAAAATAAACAGAACCAAATGAACAATATAAACATTATTTTGTTGTTGTTGAGTCATTTTTCAGGCATGCATGTCTGACACATTTTGACCCCTTTCAGGGTTTTCTTGGAAAAGACACTAGAGTGATTTGCCATTTCCTTTTCCAGCTCATTGTACAGATGAGGAAACTGAGGCCAAAAGGGTTAGGTGACTTGTCCAGCATCACATGGCTCAAAAGTTTCTGAGAAACATTTTGACTTGGGAAAATGTCTTCTTGACTCTGGCCCGGTGTTCCATTCACTGCACCACCTAGCGGCCATAAACATGAATACAACAATGTAAATGAAAAGATCATTAAAAGGTTGTCATACTTCAAGTAGCTGTAAAACCAAGGAAGGGTTAGAAGAATAGAGAAAAATACCTCCTTCATAATGGAAGAGAAACAGAGGAGAGAATGTAATATGTGGTGCATTCTTCAGATACTAGAATGATAACAAATAATTTTAGTTGTTTTTTTTTTGTCATAATGGAAGATTAAGTGTAGAGGAAAGAGTGAGAAATGATTGTGATACAAAGACAAACGATATCAATAGTACATATATATATATTAATACTTTGAAAAGTAAATTTAAAATTTCATGCAAAAGATCACATTGTATTAAGGGAAAGAAATAGAATTTTTTCAATAGCAAAAAGTCTGTGCATATTTGAATATATCATGATAGTTGCTGTTTCCATATGAAATATAAAATAGTAATAGTAATAATAGCTATTTTATACAGTATTTTAATGTTTGAAAAACAGACCCATGTTTACCCATTTACCTCAGTTTACCTATGTTATCTCAATTTATCCTCATAACAACCCTGGGAAGTCAATACAATTATCCCCATTTTACAGGTAAGGAAACTGAAGCAGATAGAGGTTATATGACTTTCCAAACATCACACAGCTAGTAAGTATCTGAGGCACAATTTTGACTGAGATCTTCCTGACTCCAAGTACATCACTTAAAACACTGTGGCATCTACCTACCTCTCTTTGAATTTTAAATACATTTCATCAAATAAGACTAGGGGAATGCATTAGCATAGTGGATAGATTGTTGAACTTGTCATGGAGATCTGAGTTCAATTTTAACCTCAGGGACTTTCTTAACTATGGTAACTATGGTTACTTAACTATTTGACCCTGGAAAACTCATTCAACTTCTCTCAGTCACAGCTTCCTTACCTGTAAAATGGGCATTATATTACCCTCCATCCCACAAGGTTGCTTTGAGGATCAAAGAGATAATGTATGCAAGTCACTTTGCAAACATTAAATCATTATGTAAATTCTAACTACTATTAATTATTAATATTAGTGGCAGCATAATATATATAGAAGGTAGTAAATAAATGTTTGTTATTTTGAAAATTGGGAGAGTATCAAAGAATAGAGTAACTGAATACTAGAACAGACTAAAAAGATTATGGGTTTTCATCTCTAGATATATTAATTAAAAACTGAATGGGTTGCTATTCATCTTTCATAGCTTTAGTGAAGATTTGCTTATAGGCAGGTGAATGGATTGAATGACTTCAAGTTCCTCCAGATTTCAGATTTTATGTTTCCTTCACAGCTCTCTCTTACAGAGAAAAGGCATTCTTTTATAGAATGAGACATCCTGATTCCAGATTAAGGACTATTGGCAAATTCCTTGATCATCATGGAACCAGTAAAGCCCTGGAATGTAGTCTATCCATGTTTTCATCTCTTTAAATCTTTACTTTCATTCAAGATCCAGATTCAGGGAAATCTCCATGAAGTCTACTCGAATAACCACAGATGAAAGTTATTTTTTCATCCACATTTCCTTGTATTACTTCTTTGTTTGCCTTTGACACATTGCACTACACATTTCTTTGCATACATTTCTTTTCCTCCCTAGTAGACTGTAACTTCCTTTAGTGGGATGGCATTATTTTTCATCTTTGTATCCTTAGCAGCTGGAACAGGACCTTGAACTTAAAAAAATGTTTTACCAAATTGAACTGAAAGATTGAATAGCATTACCTAATCTATAGAATGTTTAAGGCTTTTCCTTTTTCATAAGTTTTACTTTCCTAAGCCTTATCACTTTGTTTTCTTCCTTTATAATAAGGGTGGAAACTTTGAAAGTTAAGAAAGTCATTTGGTGGCATGGAGCAACAAAGAGTTATTGTTGATTTAAAAATATCCTGCCTTGAATCTCAGACTTAAAATGTTTGAATAGATGTCAAATAGAAACTCAACATGGGGAAACTGGCTTTCCCTGAGTACAATTTCTTTGTCTACCTCTGGCTTAAGCATGAGTGACAGGGTGAGTGCAATACTACTTGTATTAGGGGGAATGTACTATTTTTATGTTCAGCTGTAAGAGACCATGCTTTACAATATGAACAATTGCAAGGAAGATGCTCTGAGAATTTTCTACTTGAAAGAGCTTAGAAAGTGAGGACTATGGAAGAAAGTTCTGTAGATTATTTTTTACTTATATTTTAGAACCAGAAGTTTGCAAGGCTAGAAATATTTGGGGATCTTCTGTTTTGTTTTATTTTGTTTGTTTTTTTCTGAATGCAGAAAGAATACACCATTACAGTCAGTCTGGTTTCACTGGTCCCAAAACACATCATGTTAATTTTCTTCTCCATTTCTTAGGACAAGAATTAGTACCAGAATGCAATACTCCATGGCTGAATAACCCTCCTGAAGGATGAGGAAAGGAGACTATGTTCAGTCAGTACAATTCGAAAGGCAGCTCAGGGATATATCTGGAATATTCCTTCACCATGCTTCCCCTGTTCTAGCGTATTTTTAGGGATTCTAGAGCAGTACAAGTGCATGGTTCTAAATCCACATAGATAGGAAGGAGGTCTATGAACTCACTACAAGGAAAAGATCTCAGGTATACATGACATACTGGTAAGTTGCAATTCTACACCTCTGGATATCACCTAACAGATCTACAGCTTTTCTGCTTACCATCATGTGCAGACTGGCATGATCAATGACATACCAATATTATTCCTTCTCTGTGTCTTCTAAAAAACACTAGCTAACTGCAGGTACAAGTGTAAGTGCCCACATTGTTTATTCCCTGAAACCCTATAAAATGATTAACTTCTTGGGAAATGCAAGTACTATCTTCACATGCAGGAATATAAAGAGTTTAACTTTTTTAAGATTTCTCTTTCCTGTTGATTTTCTTACGCTTTCCTTGAGACTTGTATTTGAAAATCAAATTTTCTATTCAGCTCCAGTCTTTTCATCAGGAATGCTTGAAAGTAATCTATTTCATTAAATATTATTTTTTTTCTCCTGAAGTATTATACTTAGTTTTTCTGGATAGGTGATTCTTGGTTGTAATCCTGTCTCCTTTGCCCTCCAGAATATCATATTCCAAGCTTCCAATGCTTTAATGCAGAAGCTATGAAATCTTGTGTGATCCTGACTGTAGCTCCACCTTATTTGAACTGGATACTTGCAATATTTTCTCCTTGACATACTTAGTTGGAATTTTGACTATACTATTCCTGAGAGTTTTCATTTTAAGATCTCTTTCATGAGGTGATTGATGGATTCTATGTTATCCTCTGGTTCTAGAATATCAGGGTAGTTTTTCTTGGAAGTTTTTTGAAAGGCTCTTTTTTTTTTCCCATGGCTCCAAGGTAGTCCAATAATTGTTAAACTATCTCTTCTGGATCTATTTTCCTTATCAATTGTTTTTCCAATGAGATATTTCACATTTTTCTTTGCTTTTATTCTTTTGACATTGTTTATTGTCTCGATGTTTTACAGAGTCAATAGCTTCTACTTGCCCAATTCTAATTTTTAAGGAATTATTTTCTTTAGGAAGTTTTTGTTCTTCCTTTTCCATTTTAAGAAGTTCTTTTCTTTAGGGAATTTTTGTACATATTTTTCTACTTGAACAATTCCATTTTTTAAGGAGTTCTCTTCAGTGGATTTGTGTGCCTCTTTTACCATCTGGCCTATTCTATCTTTTTAATGTGTTATTTTCTTTAGCATTTTTGTGCCTCCTTCACCAAGCTGTGGATTTTTTTTTTAATTTTTTAAAAAAATCACTCTCATTTCTTTCCCCAGTTTTTTCTCTGCATCTCTTATTTAATTTTAAAAATCCTTTTAGAGCTTTTTTATTAATTTGTTTGGAGACTAAAACCAATTCACATTTTTCTTTGAGGCTTTGCACATAGCTGTTTTGACTTTGCTCTCTTCTGAATTTTTGTTTTGATCTTCCCTGTCACCATAGTAACTTTCTATGGTCAGGCTTTTTTTTCCTACTGTTTTCTCTTTTCCAAGCCTCCACTTTTAACTTTATGTTAAAGTTGGGCTCTGCTCCCTAGGTAGAAATAGCACTGTCCCAAATTTCCGGGGGGGGGGGGGTTGTGCTGCTGGTTTCAGAGCTAGTTCTGGAGGTGTCTTTAAATTTTAAGTTAGTGGTAAAGGTCAGTTCAAGGTGATAGATATCAGGCAAGTCACTGCCTTTACTTTGCCATCTTCAAGTTGGAGCCCCTGGACCTTCTTTAACAGATCTTATTTCCTATCCTTCTGCAAGACTGGGAATTTTGAGTGTAATGAATGGGGAGGATACACAAATAGCAGGATCCCCATACTTTGCTCTCACTATAGCAAACCCTGTGGAGTACTGGTTTTGTATCCTGGCCATTTATGAGAAATCATATAATTGAATGCTACAAAAACTTGGGACAATCACAGAGCAGTTCCTTGATCCTTCCCACACTAGGCCATGGTGGCAGCAACAGGGAAAAGTGATCAATCAGTTAAATAGAAGAAGTAATTACTTTTTTCTCTTTCCATTCCTTCTACTCCACAATTTATGGTGAGTAAATTACCCATGAGGTATGGTAGCCCTCCTCTATCTGCCTTTTCCCACAGTCATCATAAATTTCTGCCCCTTCCACATGGCACCTAAAGCAGTAGCATAAGTAGATATGCTTGAGCCTTGGCCACTGGGTGCCTCTTCTTGTGTATTGTTAAATAAAGACTAACACTAATTGATCACTTTACCTTCTTGGTACCCTCACAATTCTACAAAGAATTCTCTCTTCTCTAATGGAGGAGTCCTGAACTTAAAGACTTGCCATCAAAATTTTCTTCTTCCTTCTATCAATGAGTCATCTAGGCCTGCCCTGTTCATAGCAAAAAGGTTGCTGTTCATCTCAATCCAGTCTCCTTGTTGCATATAGCTCTTGGCATTTTATGGACTCTTTACTCAATTTACTTGGAAATTCGGGGTGTCTAAAGTTAATGTGTAGGTAGGAGGATCTTGAACCCACTTTTAGAAAACTTTCTCTGATGGAAATTGTCTTAATCTCAGGACTATATGAAGAAGCAATAATATAGTAAAATGAATAGAACATTGGACTTAATATAAGAAAGATTATGGATTTGAATCCTACCTTGGGCATTTACTAGCTACTTGCCCCTGGACAAGTTACTTAATATTGCTGGCCTTCTGTTTCTTGATCTGTAAAATTAAGTAGTTAGACTCAATGACCTCCATGATCTCATGATATAATTATGAGGGCAGTGAGGGAAAGATATTCAAAATATCTAAAAAACTGAGATGATACCAAAGACCAGGGTGAAAAAAATTCAGATTATGTTATCACTTCGTCAGCTCTGAAATCCAAAGAAAATATTGTATGTACCTTGGGCAGTACAGATGGACAATGAACTGGGCAGAGAACTCAATTAAATATCAAGTTGAATTATATTTAAAAGATTAAGCAGTGATTTCAATAGACACAAATACCTTGCTGAAACATCTTTTTAACACTAATATTTTTCCAGTGCCGTTCATGACTATATGCACAGCTTCTGAAGAATTAAATCCATGAGTATTAAGAGGGAAGTGGAAGGTCACATAGTAGGTAGAGTTGAGCAGCGATATATTATCAATGCAGAATTGTACAGGAAAAGAGACATAAAGGATATCAGTAAGAATATGTCTAATGAGGTAATGGAATAGGAAATTCAGGAGTGTTTAAGGAAAGAAAAGAAATCTACAGGATCTCTTTTCAGGAAGGCCTTTAGCATACTGGATGGGCTCATGTGAAAAATTTATGGAAGCAATAGACAAGAATAACACAAGATAAGAAGTCATGGCTGGGTGGTAATCTGTACTACTGGAAGTAGTACTCACATGGAGGAGATTACAAACCCACTGAAACAATAAAGTAGGTGCTTTCTTGGACTCTAAGTACTTCGTGTATTTATCCCATCCTCTCCAACTATAAATAATAAATCATCGAGTGTTTACACTGAATCTTCAATATATCCATCACAATTCTAGACCTCACAAGGATAAACCAAAGTAGAATAAAGGGCCTGCCTTTCAGTTTATAATATAGTTGTAGAGAAAATATATTCACATAAGCAGCAATTGGCAAACAATACAGGAATGTGTGTGTGTGTGTGTGTGTGTGTGTGTGTGTGTATGATGATAAACTGTGCAGACCAGACTTCAGATGTCATTAAAGTGAGTGGAGAATGAAAAATATCTTTCTCTGACCTCTCACTGAGGTCAGGAGTCATTTCAGGGAGTAGGAATTCTTCCTGAGTTCTTCTCCTGGACTCATTCCAGGAGTCAACAGAAGAAAACCAGTATACAATAAGAAGGGAACTATCCAAGATACTTTATATTTCTAATACTAATTATAATTCCTATTTATAGAGAAATGTAAGGTTTATAGAGTCTCTTCCACAGACAGAAACTCTATGAGATAGGGTAGGTAGAGTTAGTTGGTCGAGGGAAGGACAACTATTTGAGACAGATTTTTTTTCTTCCCTATTTTATGCTTTATAGAATTAATAGTTACTGTCAGGGATGAACTTCATTCTGACCATTATACACAGAAGCTTATAACATTTCACTTCCTTTTTCCAGAACATGAAATACTAATATGAAAACTTTTTCTTCATAATGTAAATGTATTGGATGCATTTCTTATAATTTGATATCAACTGACAATAAGGTTTGCTCAGAAGTTTTATATAAAGCCAAGTACCATTAGAAAGTAAAACATAAATATAGGGCTATTTTTATTTGGAAATGTATTTGTGTGTTTTTTTCATATTTCCAAGTTGGCAAAATTAAGGCTTGAAGCTTTGAAACTCCAATCAAATTTCTTTAGTCTGCAGTAAATGCTATTTGGAAAATGATAGTATTGCTCAAAAATAACAAATTATAATTTTGAAATTGGTTAAAGCAATGAACAACTTATAAATTTTAAAACACATGGTGCTGGGGGACTGAGAGAATACATTTTTGTTATTTATTGGCAGGACCAGGAAAGCACTCTGTTAACAATATTGCAAAATGGCATGGTATGATAGAATGCTGTGGATGGTGAGGCATTTCTTCCCTATATTTTATGTATGGTAGATTTCTCAGACTCCTTGAGAAAATCAAATTTAATACTGATTCAAAATTATAATCTCAGCAGAATTCCACCTAGCATGAAAATTGTAATTAGTCATCACTTTTGATGATAACGTATGCTATGAAAATAAGTGTTTCTACTGTGCCAACATGTTAACTACCATAGCATCCCTTCTAGGCTCAGTCACCTAGCCCCCATATGTGCTGGTAAGTTGAGCTTCCAGAGAGAAGCTGACTATTACTTTCCATGTGGTGGGTCTGCTTTCCTAGTATTCAGTGGGGAAAGCATGCTCCAGCTTGGGTGGAGGGTGTTTCTGTAACTTGCGTTACAGAACTTGTGTTGCTATGGCTTTTCAGAAAATGTTATTTTTTAAAGACCACTTGATATCACTTAATTTATATTGGTAAATATACCAGTGGTGGTTCGTAACGGTTATTGTGGTTGTTGTTGTCCTTCATTCTTGAAGGAGACCAATGACATCAGGATGGTGATGTCTTGACTTACAAGTGACTTGGGTTTAAGTGAGGCAGACCTGTGCAAAGTCATCAGCCCCACCACTCTCTCTTCCAGATCATCAGAATCCAGTGGCAAGACATGGGTCAGGATTACTCATGATGGCCCAGGATGCAGTGGGAGACTTTGACCTTTTTCAGCTAAGATCTATTCTAGGTCTCAACTTGTCTGAGTTTTGATGGCTCAGAGTGAGTATAAATAGCAATACTTTCGACACTCTGAGCATCTTCCTCTCCCTGATTATGAAAGTGGCTCATACGGGATCATATTAGAAACCACAACTTCTCAGGATTATCCCTTGACCAGAGATGTCAAATTGCCTGCAATACTCCCAGTGTAGCCACAACCAAGTTGTATTTGGGAAATATTTAACAAAATACATTAAGAATACAACAGATGGGGTGGCTAGGTGGCACAGTGAGTAAGAGCGCCGGCCTCAGAGTTGGGATGACCCGGGATCGAAACCGGCCTCAGAAAATAAGCACCCACACATAAATCATGACTAGCCTTGTAACCTTGAACAAGTTACTTAACCCCAATTGCTTTAAAAAAAAGAATACAACAGACTATAGATCCTATTCATACATGGTTTTCTAAATCAACATGCAGTCCACAAGGATCCTTACGTACATGATTTAGTGGACTTTGTTTCTGTTTGAGTTTGATACCACTGCCCTAGACCCTTGGGATAAGGACCCAACCTGTAAGAGTGAATATTGACAAAGTGATTTAAGAGGGGATACTACAGTGAAAAAGGTAATGAGTTTTACAGTGTCATAAAACAGAAGGTCCAAATTTAAGTCTCACCTTCAATCCATAATTATTTTGTAGCCTTAGGCAAGACAAAGAATCTCAGCTTTCTAAAGACCTTAGATTTTAGTCTAACTTGTGCTTGAAAAATAATTCCTTCTCCAATAACCTTCCCTTTCCCCATTCATCTTTGCTTGAAGAGTATCAATGAGAGGAAGCCCAAGATGACTTATTCTATCTATATTTGGATAAATCTAATTATTAGGTTTGGGCAGCTAGGTGACACAATGGATAGATTGCCAGGCCTGGAGTCAGGAAGACTTATCTTCCTGAATTCAGAATTCAACTTCAACACTCACATCCTATATGTGTGACCCTGGGCAAGTCACTTAACCTTTCTTTCCTCAGTTTCTTCATCTATAAAATGAACTGGAGAAGGAAATGGCAAACCACATCATCATATTTGCCAAAAAAAACCAAAAAAACCCAAATGGGCTCAGACCCAAATGAGGAGTCAGACATGAAGGAAACAACTGAATAATAACAATTATTAGGTTAACTCAGAGGAATTAAATTATCTAACCTCCCTGAGCATCATTTTTTCACATATGGAATTCAGATAATATTTGCACCAACTAAACTCGGAGGACTGCTATGAGGATCAAAAGTGATAAGGTGTAAAAAACAATTTGTTACCTAGAAATCACTATCCAAATATGAACAACTATTAAAAATGTTTCTGTTATTACTTGAAAAGATTTAGTGCTCCTCCTCCCCCAATTCCTATTTTGATTCCTCTTCATGGTGTGGCCAGTACAGGCTCTGATAGGTCTGATCAAGATGGAAAGCTTTCTAGTTTCAGTCTTCTAGTTGACTGTGTCATCTGAGGATGAAGACATCTACATCCAAATACGTTTATTTCCTAGTAGTTCAGCCACCAGGTAATGAAATGTTTTGGCCTTAGAAACTCATGAATATCTTGTATTGAACAGGGCAGGAATTGTAATATGAGTTGATTTATTACCTTCCCTGATGAAATCATGTATCTTATAAAGTATTAACCTATCACACAGAGAAATTCTTACTCTGAGAGAGCTTTGCTTCAAGGACTTCATTTTGTCTTGTAAAAAAAGTAAATTATAGTTTTCACATAGACTTGGAAAATTCAACTGAAACCTCATTGCTGGATAGCACAATCAATCTCCCAACTAAAATGCAATTGTTTCATTTATTCCTTTCCACCCCTTGAATGCCTTGGGCTACATTGGGTTTTCCAAAGTAGAGAGAGAAGAAGCTGGGAGGTAGGAATGAGTGAAGGGAATGCTTATTTCTCTCAATTAGACCCAAATGAATAGAAAGATAATGTACCTAGATCACAACTGATGTATCTGTGCATATACCTATTTTAATTTAAATGACAAAAATAAGTCTCTTAAAAGACTGTATTCAAAGGTAATAAGCCCTTTGACTTTATTACACTAATCTTCCAAAGTACTCTAAACAATTCATATTTTTATTAAAAATTTCACCCCCTTCTACTTTAACAAAAGGATTTGGGGCTGCTTATAGATTTAAAACAGTATAAGATAAGACATTCAAAGATAAAGATAAAATTCAATAGCATTCATATAAAGGAAACAAAGCAGAGTGAATGCTTTTAGGAATAGAATTGAGTAGATTATAAAACTTGGACAATAAATTTGGCTCTGAGTTTCCTGGAAGCTAAGACAAAAAGGGAATATGTCAAATTTCATACTTTTAGTAAATTTTGTTTTCTTATAGCTAAGTTTCTTCTGAATAAACTCAAGGAGAAATTTAACACATATCACACACACACGCACACACACACACACACACACACACACACACACACATTATATAGATTGTACATCCAACTCCATGTCCAAGTCTGGACAGTAGGCATTCTTCATCTATTTCGTTTTTCCACTATGAAACATTAAGTTAAATTCTTTTGAGTTGTTATGATGACTCTGTTGGAATCTGGACTCACAATAGAGTATCATATAGACATTACTTCCTAAGAGGCCTACCAGATAATGAAGACATGAACTAGGGGGTACCCTAGAATTTTTACAAAAGATTTGGGAGAGTCGAAGGAAGAATAAAACCAGCTAAAGAGGTTGGGATCATCTCCATCTTGATGTCATGTGGGCCCTGCAAAGTCAAGCCTCCATTTGCCCCTAACCTCTCTGACCCCTCCTACTTAGGGTCTAAAAGTTGATGTTCACAGCTGGCTCTGTAGTGGCTCATTATTACAGACTGGGTTGTGGCTGTGGTATGTGGATAGACTAAAACAGACTGAATGATAATTGCCCCAATGCTCTTTCTTCTTATTTCTGAGTTGAAATTCTGGAAACTGAGCAATTCTTATGAAATGCTTTTGTTCTTCTCCCCACTGAGAGGGGAGAAGAAGAAAAATAATTTTAACCTGGGAAGTTGCCTTTGACACTCCAGTTCAATCTGCTGTAATGTCTAATGAACTATACTATATGGCCTCTTCTTTTTGAATTCTCTCTGTGTCTTTTTTCTATCATTTATTCCTCTGGTATATACAACATACTTGAGTGGTCTCTAATCCTGTTTTGCGTTTTGATTTTTGGTTCATTGGTAGAGCTCTGGGAAAGAAAGATCAAGTCTGGATAAAAGTCAGAACATCTTAGTTCTTCCTTTCCTTGGTGAGAAGAGTGGAGAGGTAGTAAAGCAATGGGTTCTTCTCAGGATCTCACAAACCTAATGGTGCTGCCTAATAGCTTTCAAAGTCAATCCACAGTGTTAAACAGGAGAAATAAAAGCAAAGAAAGAGATCCTCTGAAGAATAAGAGTTGCATGTCCCCCAAAGGACAATGGAGAAGCACATACTGGGTGTGAGTAGGCAGTAGCATATGATCAATAGGTAATTGTGCTGGAGCAATGACATATAAGATGTCATCAGAGACTTATAACTGTAAAAGGATGTGAACCCATCTTATAGTGAGAGTGTGTCCCATTGGTATCTATACAATGCCCAGAGATCCAGAGTGCATCCCCAATATTTTGAGTAAAATTCATACTGCTTATATGTTGAAAACATTTGAAACATAAAGATGCAGACAGATTTAAAAGAAGGAACTGAAGCAAAAATCTATAATGCTATAGCAGAATCCCAAAAAGGAGTAATAATTGTTTTTAACTCCCTTTAAACCTGGTTAAAAGCAAAATAGGGAAACTCCATTCGATGTCAAAGCATCATAGACAGTGAATTGATATAAATTTTTGATGTATATGGATTGAATGGCATTGTATCTAAAAATTGAAAGTTAAATGAGTCAAATGAGAAATAGAAAAAAACTACAATCATGAGGAACCCTTTTAAAGACACACCTAGCAAAACCAAAAGAAAAGAAAAGAAAGAAGTAAAAGACTAGAATAGAATTTTTAAAAAGTTATAATAGATCCCTCATTATTATTGAAGGAGGAAGGATAGAGTATAAATATTTGTCAGCTGTACATGGCACCTTTGCAAAAGCTGACTGTGTAATAGGGCATAAAATCCACACAAACAAATCCAGAAAAGAAGAAATAAAAACACATTCTTTACTGACTACAATGTGATAAAAATATATTAAGTAAAGTGACATTAAAGAAAAGATTAAAAATTAGCTGGAGGCTAAGTAACTTAATCCCAAGGATTTACTGATCAAAAGAAAAATCAGAGAAACAAAACATAATAATGGTACAACGTACCAATATCTGGGAGATGCAGTAAAAAACAAACAAACTAGAAATTCTGGAAATTATCAGAGTAATACATAAAAATAAATTAATTTTTAAAATGAATAAATAAAAATACAAAGACAATTATTAGAAATTATTTTCCTCAACTACATGCCAATAACAGCCAATAACTTAAAATGGATGAATATTTACAAAAATGTAAAATGCCCAGCTGAATGCCCAGGACACAGTTAGGTGGCAAAGTGGATAAAGCACTGGCTTGGGGTCAAATCTGGCCTCAGATCCTTACTTATTGTGGAATCCTGGAAAAGCCTCAGTTTCTTCATCTATAAAATGGGGATGATAATATCACCTACCTCCCATGATGTGAGAATCAAATGAAATAGTAATTGTAAAGTACTTAGCACAGTACCTGATACATAGTAAGCATTATATAAATGTTAGCTATATGAAACAAAAAAAAAGTAACCCAATCTCAGGAGAAATTGAACAAAGCAAAATTAACTATAGCAGGGGAAAAGAGACAAAGAAACAAGAACCAAAGAGATTTATACATGAATTATACCAAAAATGCAAAGAACAATTCATTCCAATATTATGTAAACTTTGCAAAACTGTATACAATATTATAAAAACAAATAACTTTGAAAGCTTTAAGATTCTGACAAATACAATGAATAACCACAATTCTGAGGAACAAGTATAAAGCAGCAGCCTATCACCTAACAGAAATGTTATAAACTCAAGGTAGAAAATGAGACATACATTTTTCAATGACCAGTTTGACTTGTTTTTCTTCACTTAACATATTGGTTAGATGGATGTTTTTTCAACCCTCAATTAATACTCAAATGCTCACTAATTAAAAAAAAAAAACCTAAGTTAGAAAAGACATTTTGGGATTCTGTGGAAACCAGAGCAGCAGAAATAATACTATTCAATAACCCTTTGCTTATTGATACATGATAAAGAATAGAACAGGGAGATAAATGTTTGTCAAAAGTAATGCCTACAATGTTAGGAGAAATCCAACATAGAGTTGAGGACAAAGAGGAAAATAAGGTCATCCAGATGTTCCCATTCATGAATGACATTGTGCTGATTTCATCAAATCCAGATGATATTACTGAGTATCCTGGAAGAAAACTTTAATCATTTGAAGTAGCTTGGCCTATTCAAATAGATAAGAAATACCAACATACATCTGGACAGACACCCTATACAGTTAGTCCAAGAGTATGTATGTTTGGAACAAAGAGACCTAATGGAAAATGAACTCAGGTCATCATTAAAAAGAAGAAGGAAAACAGACTGGATTGCTTTGAGCAAAATGCAAAACTCTTTTACTGACTTCCATGATTCCCATAACAGTAAAGGTTCATCCTTTAAATACTTACATTTAACCAGTGTTATTATATAGCAACGAGCAGGGGTCACTGTACCATCCAAAGAACTAAAAATGGGTATCACGTGGATGTCATTGAAAAAGTGAATGTGGACAGTCTCTAAGATAAGAATAGTGGCAATAAAAACAATAACTGCACATTTATACAATGCTGTTCAGTTTGTGAAGTGCTTTTCATATATCACTTCCTCTGATCCAACTTTATGAAGCTCAAACTATTACTGTTTTCATTTTGAAAGTGAAGAAACTGAGGCTGAAAGGGAATAAGTGACTTTCCAAGAGTCAATCACATGACTAGAAAGTATCTGAGAAGGGATTTGAACTCATGTCTTCCTGAATCCAACACCAGCACTAAATATACTAAGTCATATACACTAAACCTGTTCATGTCCTGTTGAAAAAGCAAAGTATCACAAGTAGAAGGCCAAAGTGTTCCACTGTACCCTTGTAATATACAGAAAAAGTAAGGAAAGCCACCATCATGTGGGGTGGACCTTCATTGTGGAACTTTTGGGAGGACATGGATAAGAGTCACACAGGATGGATAGGTCAGCCCAAATGGGTTGCAATTTGTTTTGTTGAAAGGAACTCCCATATCCATGAGACCTCAGATCCCTTTGAATATTTGAATATGAAATTGAATAATATGATTAGGTATGGATTATGAACAGCACCACTGGAAGAAATACCCATATTAATGAGATGACAACTTTACTGAGATATCAAAGTAAATATCAATTCATATGTCCATGAACCAATATAAGTAGCAAAATTAGTATTCAACTTAATTCTTCTGACTCTAACTTCAATTCACCTTCTCCTGCACTGTACTGACCTCAACTTGGTACTATGGTGACAAATGAAATGGCCATCTCCTTGTGCTCAAAGAGCTTATAGTCTATTTAGAACAATAGTGGGACTGCATATGAAGAAGGTATAAGAAATCAAATGCTGATCATGAATAAATTAGTACATATAAATACATTGAATACAAATGGTGGTATTGAAGGAATACTGGGATAAAACACACCATTTGGGATCATGGATCTGCAACTGGAAAGTCCATCTAGTACACCATTTAGCAGATGAGGAAACAGAGGTTGAGGGAGGCCAAAGGTCACACAAGAAACTAGAATTTTGTGGGTGGATACAAACCTAGATTCTCTGACTCTACATAAAGTGCTCTTTGCCCTGTACTATGCTGCTGTGATTCAAGCAAAATAAAGTCTATATAGAGGAGAGGACAGGGCAGGAAATTAGATGGAACTAATGATGTTAATCAGGTAATTTTAACTTCTACTAAAGAATTCATTTCTTTGTATTATTAAGCTGTGTCTTTAGGGGAGCTATTGTATCCCCAGCTGTTTCTGCATCCCAGCTGTAGCAGCTGTGATTAATATAGTTTCCAGATTGTATTAGGATAACCTGCTGTGACTGGGATTACCTTGAGAGCATGCCAAAATGTAAGCTGAGAGAGAATTTATCAACCAATTATAGCTTAACTAAAGGAAAAAAGGTATTGTGTTGTCATTATTGTTGTATTTGTTTTTAAAGTAACCCATATGTAATTTCCATATAGATATTGCTATGTTTTAAAAGCTATCTTGGGATGGCTAGGTGGCACAGTGAATAGAGCACCAGCCCTGGAGTCAGGAAGACCTGAGTTCAAATCCGGCCTCAGACACTTAATGCAAAAACTAGCCATGTGACCTTGGGCAAGTCACTTAACCCCAACTGCCCTCCAAAAAGCAAAAAAAAAAAAAAAGCTATCTGGTGCTTTCTAACCACTATAGTGATGACTAGTCATTGGGTTACAGGACTGTTTCTGATTATCATAAGGTCCCTGCTTCTAAGAATCTAACTTAAAGACATTAGCAACTTAGTGGTAAGTAAGCCAGCATCACTTGTTGAAATACGACTGTGTAAGAGACAAAAGATCTAGGGAGCTAGGGAATATTGATCACACTAAGCTTACGGGACATAAAAATAACTATATGTGACTTTGCTAACATGTGAGAAGTGATTTAGAAACAATCAACAAACATTCATTAAATACCTATTAAATGCCAGGTGCAGCTAAGTACTAGGGATAAAGGGGAAAATAACGACAAACAAAAAATAAGGTGAAAAATAATCCCAGCTTTCAAAGAGTTTACATTCTATTTTTGTTGTTGCTGTTCAGTGGTATCAGTCACATTAGACTCTTTGTGACCCCCTTTGGGGTTTTCTTGGCAAAGACACTGGAGATGTTTGCCATTTCATTCCCTATCTCATTTTACAGATGAGGAACTGAGGCAAACAGGATTAAGTGACCTGCCCAGGGTCACACAGTTATTAAGTGTCAGAAACTGTATTTGAACTCAGTAAGATGAATCATTCTGATTTTAAACCCAATGCCCTACCCACTGTTCCACCAAGCTGAATAAGTGATGCCCAGGGTCACACAGCTAGCAAGCATCTGAAGTCAAATATGAACTCAGTATCTTCATGACTCCAGGCTCCAACACTCTATCTACCATGTGCCTAGCTAACTCAAAGTACATAGAAAGTAAATACAAAGTAGAATTATCTCTCCCTGAGAGATTGAGTGAAAGTTGATTCAAATTTAGTAGCAAGCAGGTCTATACTGATCTGGTTCCAGTAGAATACATATAAACATGCCATGCTACAATAACATTTCAAAGATTCTAAACCCATGCAGAGACATATATCTCAAAGATCCCACCTCCCTCAGGAAACGCTATTCAATCAGGACCACATCACTTCTCTCCTGAGCTGTTACCTCCTGCCTCTTCCCCCACCCCCACCCTAGCCCACATTACCTAGGAATGTGCAGTTCATTGAATACACCTGTGACTGATTTTTGATTATGGCACCCAAGTGTTATTTCTCCCATGGTGGGCTATTCCCTCCTTCAAACAATCTTAATCTAATTCACACAGCACTTTATGTAGTTTCTTAACACGTGAGCACACATTATACTTCCTAGCATATACTATATTTCTTAAAACAAATCATTAATACCTTATGCAAATCAAGTGTCCTAGCCAATAGACTTTGCAATTTTAGGACAAGGCATTATGAACAGTAAATACTGTTTGGATGACGTAAACCCTAATCAGACTGAAGTTAGGAGTCTATCTTTCCTTGAGCACTGACTTAGTTTGGGTCTAAACCTCTACCTGGCCAGAAGGCATCCTAGGATCATTGGATTCAGAAAATAGACCTTTACATAGCTCCCAAAAGAAAGAATCTGACTGAACCACTTTTTAAAATTGATTTTTTTTGTTTTTACATTAAAATCATTTCTGAATATATGACCCCATCTCCTGCTTCTCTACCAGCAAACCCTCCCTAATTACAAAGATTAAAGCAGGAAGTATCTTAACAAAATCAGTGAGTTGATCCAATTACCCCAATCCACTTAAAGTAAGGATAAGAGGTTATGCTTTATTAGTTTGACCATGTGAGCACACATCTTTATCAGTCATACAAATACAGATGAATGATACAACTGATAACTATGGGGGAGAGAAGCACACTGGTGGGGAGGCAGCAATGGAGGGGATTCGAGAGCTACAGCATTAGAAAGGTAGCCCCCTACCACTTCAAGGATACCACTAGAACCCTGAAGAGAGTTACAGAGCTTTGCTCTGAGTCCTCCAATAGTCACTGCAAGAGGGAGTTGGGATAAAAACCCCATGATTTTTGCATGTGCTGCACATGTATCCCTGACTAGTTCATATTCACAGTCTTAAAACTCAGTAATGTTTTAGCCATTTTCTAATTGATAGATGCCTACTTTTTTCCTAGTCTTTTTTCTATGACAAAAATATTGCTATGAATATTCTGATATATGTGTGTGCGTGCACATATCCGCATGAGTGTATTTGAGCCATACTATTTATATCTATCTTTTGGATTTTTCTTTCAATCTTTATATTCCTTGAAGTATATCTCTAGCTGTGGGATCTGCCAGTTAAAGCATATAGACATTACACTCTCAGGGATTATTTTAGATTATTAAGAAAATACATGGGAGAGAAGTGCCCTGAAAAAATTTGGCTCAGATTTTAAAGATACTAAACTTAAATGTGATCCTAGGATCTCAGAAACAACAACAATATGAGTTTGTCATATAAATCACAAGTGAAAATAAAATTTCTTTGGGAATTGGCTTAAAATATAATGTTTCTTACTGCCAACATGATGCCAGTTCTGCATGTGGATAATAACCTTCAATTATCACAGCAACTCCTGCTACAATCATTTAGCAAATAATTCAGCATGAACAAATCTTCCATCTTTTTTCCCTTTACAGTAAATATTTCACTTTACATCATTTTAGAAGAATGAGACTTGAAACATGACAGAATGTCTCTTTACCTTCTACTCAATTATGCAAAAACACTTTCTTTTATATTTGTGAAATTTTTATTACAGGATCTTAACACAACTATGGGTTTTTTGTAAAAGGTAATCTTAATAAACTAATATTTAGTCATTTACAATATTCCATCAACACAAGCACCTCTATTCTTCCTCTCTGCTATTGTGTCTTTATCATCTGAAGAGCAAAAGCTAAGAAAAGAACAGGCAATAATAGCAGTAACAGATCCCGTCTCATTTCTCCCAAAGTTATAGCTGGACAGGAACAAAGGCCTCATCTCTGTAAGTGCCTTTGTTCCTGTCCAGCTATAACTTTGGGAGAAATGAGACGGGATCTGTTACTGCTATTATTGCCTGTTCTTTTCTTAGCTTTTGCTCTTCAGATGATAAAGACACAATAGCAGAGAGGAAGAATAGAGGTGCTTGTGTTGATGGAATATTGTAAATGACTAAATATTAGTTTATTAAGATTACCTTTTACAAAAAACCCATAGTTGTGTTAAGATCCTGTAATAAAAGGCTGACAGAGATGCATGTAGTTGGCACAGTGAATATAATTTGGCATCTTCTTTTCAATTTATAGTCTGAGAACAGGGGTTCTTTATTTTTTTTGTTTTATGGGGGTTTTAATTTTATTTATCTTTAACATTCTTTTTTTAAATTTTGGATTCCAAATTCTCTTTCCCTCTCCCACCCCTCCCCCATCCATTGAGAAGGCAAGTGATATGATATTAATTCTACATATAAAGTTATACAAAAATATATTTCCATATTATCTATGTTTAAAAATATATAATAAAATGCAAGAAACATAAAGAAAGTAGAAAATGATGCTTTAATCTCTACTCAGAGTTCATCATTTCTCTCTCTGGAAGTAGATAACATTTTTCATCATAAGTCCTATGGAGTTGTCATCGATCATTATGCTAATCTGTCTTTCACAGTTGCTCACCCTTACAATATTGCTGTTACTATGTACAATGCTCTTCTATTTTTGCTCACTTCACTTTGAATCAGTTTATATAAGTCTTACCAAGTTTTTCCAAAATTATCCTACTCATAATTTCTTACAGCACAATAGTATTCCATCATCATGTGTGGGTTTTTTTAAAGTTATAATTGAAAGAAATGTTCCATTTCAGTTAGAGGTTAGTAAAAATAAAGTCACCTTCATGGCCATTGTCCTTAAAAATTTTTGTGGCCTGGACCTCTTCTTGGAAAGCCCATGCACCCTCTCTCAGAATATTTTAAATGCATGAAATAAAGTACCTAAGATTATGTAGGAAACCAATGATGTTGAAATACGGTTATCAAAATACTTTAAATTTAACGATCTCAAATTAAGAATCCCTACTTAGAAAGTTCCTTACAGAAAGTGAGAGGTTAATTGATTTGTATTTGTCAAAAGTCAGAACTTGAACCCAGGTTTTCTTGACTTCAAGGTCATGCTGCCTCCCACACTTCATTTGAAATTAATCAATCACTGAACAAAGTTATCTTTGTGGTTCACTCTTTCAAGGACTCTATATGATGTTAATATATATAAAGGCAATATTTGTATTAGAGGATAAACAATATGGTTGTATTTTGTTCTACAGATTAAAAATATTTTCTTATCATCAACAAATAATGACCACACTGGAAGCTTGTACTCTTTTCACCTTTTATACAATTATGTGACTCAGAATATATTGTCTTTAAAAGCCTTTCTTCTCCATCAATGAATGCATCACTAAGTTTCTAGGCCATTCACACAAAATTTTTAGATATATGTGAACGTAGGTATATGGAGTAGTAGTTGAAATCTCCTTGTTTTTGGAGCAAGGTACAGTCAATTTTTCTCTCTCACGGTGTTGTTCCAAATTTAGGTAGATTGGATGGATGGATGGATGGATAGACAGACAGACAGACAGACAGACAGACAGACAGATAGGTAGATAGATAGATAGACAGATAGATAGATAGATAGATAGATAGATAGATAGATAGATAGATGATAGATAGATAGATAGAGGGATAGATGGAAGGAAAGATGGATGGATGGATGGATGGATGGACAGATGGAGCATTTACCAATATTCATAAGACACTATTCCAAAAAATGGGGATATAAATATAAACAAAAGACGTGACCTATAGCCAGGAGTAGGGAACTTATGACCTTGAGGCCACATTTGGCATTCTAGGTCCTTGAGTGCAGCCTTTTAACTGAGTCCAAGTTTAACCAAGTAAATCCTTTTTAAGGGAATTTATTCTGTGAAGTTTGGATTTAGTTAAAGGACTGCACTTGAGGACCTAGAGAATCACATGTGGCCTCAAGGGCACAAGTTCCCCACCCCTGTCCAATACCCTGAAAGAACTTTCATTCAAATGGAAGATGTCAACACATAAAAGAGAGCTAGAAAGCTGGAGTGGAGGAGAGGGAAAAGCTCCTGGCAGAAGGGGGGAAGTTTGAAAAGTAAAAAGTGGATCTGGGAGAGAAGTGAGCATAGCCTAAGCATCTCATGAAATAGTGGTCTGGATCCTGGACTCGTGAATCCCAGAATGAAGGTTCCTTTAAGGGTGAAAAGACTTCTGGAAAGGAAGTAGAGAAGCATAGAGATCAAGGAGTGGAACAAGTTGAAGTACTTTAAAAACCAGTGTCTCAGGGTTTAAAATTTTATGCCTTTCAGAATGGATGTCATCAGTGAACACTTGGCTTAGTTTAGTGGCTCTTCCTGACCTACCCTTCTCCAGTACTATTTTGATTTCTGTGTAGAGGATATGATGTACTGAGCTACCAAGCCCAAAGGCATTCACAAAGTATGTTCTCATTTTTATATATTTTTTTTTCTTTTTGGAGGGCAATTGGGGCTAAGTAACTTGCCCAAAGTCACATGGCTAGGTTTTGTTTGTGTGTGCATTGTGTCTGAGGTCGGATACAAACTCAGGTCCTTCTGACTCCAGGGCCAACGCTCTACTCACTGCGCCACCTAGCTGCCCCCATTTTTATAATTTTAAATAATTTGGTCCTTATTTTAACATTTGCTCCAACTAACTTTCTAATTACTTGCAGGTATCTAATACAAAAATTGGTTTCCACATCCATGGCTATTCATTTTCTGTTACTTAAAAGTTAATTTCATGTTATGTGATGATCATCATTTATCAAGTTCAACACCTTGTGATACTTCAAGAATATATTCATCATATATAGATGCAATATTTCTTAGTGATACCTATGTTTTGTTTTGTTTTTTGCCGCTTTCACTCTCTAATTCTTATCATATTGTAAGTATTCTCCCCTTTGTTCATCTTTAATATGAAGTCACCAAGTTAACTGACTTGGTTTTAAAGACCTTACTGAGTTCTTCATAGAACATCTTTTCATTCTGTGCAAAAGATTTTAGTTAATAAACTAAAAACATAAACCTTTAGGGTAGACTTTTTTTCTTATCCTCTTTTTGAACTCATGATAAACTTATCAGGTGTCCTATCAAATGATGCTTCTTCTTGTCCTAGCAAGTATGATGAAATACTTTGTTTGCTACCCCAAGTAGAGCCTGTAAGCCAGCTTCTCATTCACCTGCAATTTTCTCCTATTTTATAGTTTGATTTTTAGAGAGAATGTAAATTTCAGTGTGGCTTGTTTTCTCCAGGAATATCCAACTTGCTGGTTTTTAGAAAAAAATATCTCACTTTTGTTTTTTTTCTGGAAAACTTTTTATTGTAGGTGGAACAGGACACAGCTGAACACAAGAAGTTAGATGATTCCAATTTTGTTGGCAACATCTAAAGCATCGTAGTCTGGAGCAAGACGGACATAGGCCTTCTTCTCCCCATCAGGCCGGATCAGTGTGTTGACCTTGGCCACGTCGATGTCATATAGCTTCTTTACAGCCTGTTTGATCTGATGCTTATTGGCCTTGACATCCACAATGAAGACTAGGGTGTTGTTGTCCTCAATCTTCTTCATAGCAGACTCAGTGGTCAAAGGAAACTTAATGATGGCATAATGATCGAGCTTGTTCCGGTGAGGGGCGCTCTTCCGAGGGTATTTGGGCTGCCTTCGGAGCCTCAGGGTCTTGGGTCTCCTGAAGGTGGGGGATGTTCTGATCTTCTTCTTTTTGTGGCTGTGGACACCCTTCAACACCACCTTCTTGGCCTTCAAAGCCTTGGACTTGGCTTCTGTCTTGGGGGGGACAACGGCTTCCTTCTTCGTCTTCGGCGCCATCTTGGGGAAAAGGCAAAAATATCTCACTTTTAAAGAAAGAAAAGTTAAATTAATTCTTACAGGTCTCAAACTGTGTCCCTTTTCTGGTATTATCATCATCACTGTGAAAACAAAAGGGGGTTTTACAGGACTAAGGATCATGTTCCATTTCCCTTTGTTTCATAGGATGCCATAGCCAAAGAATTCCTCACTGGGTATCCAACATATTCATGATGAGCTTCTCCATACTTAGACTGATGAATAGATTCTGTCCTTGGGATCCTACTTGAAATCTTAGCTTGGTAGAATCTTTCTAGAGCATATTTTCCAATAACATAGCCTTTAAAAAACCCAGTGTCACTGCTCAGTTAAGTGACAATTATAGAAATTGTATAGATTTTTATAAATCTATAAAATTTTATAAATCTACACTCTTTCTTTATGGATTTGGAAATTATATTTTTATAGCTACCATCAAATATGGGTGGTAGCATCAGGTTACCACAAGCAAAGGGTTAAACCCCTCCAAGTGTGTATAATTGAGGGTTAGTAGACATTATTTCATTTCTTTATATTAAAATGTACAGCTTATTTAGAACTATTAATAATTCATAACACAGGAGCTCCACTCCTGACAGGTTCACATTACATTCAGTCAGACCAAAGAATGACAATGGAGCAATAGATAAGGAATTCATACCAATTTATTCTTGAGGGCAGCAGGTCAAAGATGAGGTGAGGAATCATCTGCCTAATTACTCTTTTGTGGCAGCCATAAAAACAGGGGTGAAGGTGAGGGAGCATCCATCTTCACATTATCAGCCCCTGGAACATCTGCACTTACTGACCAGTGTTTGTTTCATTTATAACAGACAAATAAGGCAACATGCCAACCATAAGCTCATAAGGTTTCATTAAGTTTGGTTATATCATGATGTGTCAGCATAGAGCAGGCACAGTGTGCTGTTTACAAGTTAAGCTCAAATGTTTATATTATTTATGGTTGCATAATAATGCACAAGTGCAGTGGAGCTGTTTATGGGCCATGATCCTGGGAACTTATATCTTTAAAAAAATCCATATCACCTTACACACATCATTATACTCTTTATTAAAGGAATCAGGAATAAAATAGCATGAAGAACTTTCTCCATGATTTTTTTTTCATGATTCCCATTCCTTCCCACCTGCCCACAATGTTTCATATAATCTTTCCTTCCCTGACCCTTGTATAAAACATATATTCTCAGTTCTTGCCATAATCCCTTATGCATTATAACTATTAGATAGCTATACTAAATATATGTTATGTTTCATATTCCCTCCTTAGCATATTATAATTCCAATAGCAGAATATACCAGGTCAGTTATTTTTGTAACTCCAAGAGCAACTAGGAGCCATAGTAGATAGAACACTGAGCCTGGAGTCAAGAATGCATATATTGAAGTTTGACCTCAGGCACTTAACTATTAACTATGTGACAGCAAGCAAAGTTATTTAGCCTCTTTCTACCTCAGGTTCCTCAACTGTAGAATGGCAATAATAATAGCACCTATATCAAGGATTGGTGTGAGAATCAAATAAGGTAATGTTAGTGAGGTACTTAGCACAGAGCCTGGAACATAGTAAATTTCTTCAACAGTGACATAAAATGACTTTCCCAAAATAATAGAACTGGAATTCAAACTCAAGTCATCTGACTTCTAATTCACTGAACAAAAATTGCCTTTGTTTTCATACAAGACTGGGATATTTTTTAAAAAATGAGGTTGAAACCTGTGCTTAATGATTAAATGAAACAATGGAAACAAAGATAACAGTGAAGTAAATTTCTTTTTAAACCAAATTAGAATCAAGGAAGCATTTGATTCATATATGTATTCCTTAGAAGAGTCCATTATGGAAAACCATTTCAACATCATGGACACAGCAAAATTCCTTCCCTCAGTTCTGCTGCTACTTGATTTTTTCCCTCCTTCTTCATTTTCCTTTCTCATGCCCCTTAGGTTAATGTCTGGGACTACCCACTCTCAGTCAAACCCAGCTTCCAGTAGGTAACACTTTGGAGTTGGGCCTGGAGCAGGATTTGCAATGCAGAACCACTAGGAGTAAGAGAACATTCCCTCTGCTATCCCTCCTTGCCTCATCACAACAGCCACTAGCTGTCCTAACTCCAGCTCATGTCTCACTGATTATATTCCTAGCCTTCAGAAATGAAGAAATATTGAATGTTGGAGCTAGACAGGGCCTTAAAGATCAAGTCCAGCTACCTCCTTTGTCTAATGAGGAAACTTGGAAGAGTAGTGATGTTCACAAGGTCAATGTACTGGTTGAATACAGGGCTAGAGATTGATCCCAATTCTTGAGTCCCAGATTACTCCTATAAAAATGTTAAAGAGCAGCAAATTCTGGTTTTCTGATAAAATGAAAGTAAAGGGTATCTCAGTTCTTTAGCTACAGAAATGCACCATCTAACACCAGCAGGCAATTCTTTCCCCACTAAGTGAAAGCAAAGAGGACAATATGGGAGGCTTCTTTATCTCTTGTTGATTCTGTCTTTGTTATGAAGAGAAAGAAGAGGAAGACACTGTGGAAGAGAGAAGGAAAAGGAAGAAAGAAGAAAGGAAAGAGAGGAAAAGAGAAGGAAAGAGAGGAGGAATAAAGAAAGAACAAACAACTTGAGAAAACTCAGCAAGACTGTGCTCTCAACTAGACTGTGTCTGTTCACAATGGACCAAAGAATAAAGAATCATCTGTATGTGATAATAATGTATGTTAAAGAGAAGGTCTTTTTTATACTCCATGTTGAGCTAGAGAGTCTCTGAGGTCCCTTCTAGCTGAAATTATACAAATCCATGGTCATTATCATTCCCTACATCCTTCCCCTCCCAAACTGGCTGTCTCTTCCCAGATCCTGCCCCCTGAGCTTCTGGAAGACATTACTGAGGATGCAGAGGAGGTAATAATAGAGAATTCAGACATTTACCTACGTTTCCACATAGCTTAAATTGAGGAGCACTGGTTTAAGATCCCTAGTTGATGTCTTAATTATTGTGCTATAATCAGAAATAACTTGAATCAATTTTCTTTTATGACTAAGAAATGGTTATTGAAGGTATATAATTTGGCCATTCAATTGGATTATCTGGATATCTTTTTGAAGCATAGTCAATAGGACTCATTATCAGATGCATGCAGTAAAATCCAAGTTCATACAAGGCCAGGGAGATACATGTCAATATTATTACTAGACTTCATTGTGTAAAGTATATCAGAAAACTGAATTATCCTTAAAATTAATTTTCCCTCAAATCTACAACTAATTTTGAAAGAGCAAATGGTGAAGCATAGCCTGTTTTTAATAAATCAAGATGAGTTTTTTTGTCTTGACTGACTAATATTCAATTAAATATAATATAAGCACTAAGATAAGCAGATTCATTTCCCTGTGTTGTACAAAATAAAAAGCAGGAGCAATGAGAAAATCACAGAATGGTATGTCAGAGGTCATATAGTCTTTTTTTTTTTTGGATTTTTGGAGGGCAATTGGGGTTAAGTAACTTGCCCAAGGTCACACGGCTGGGTTTTTGTGTGTGTTAAGTTTCTGAGGCCGGGTCCTAACTCAGGTCCTTCTGACTCCAGGGCCGGTGCTCTACTCACTGTGCCACCTAGCCGCCCCCATCTAGTCTTTTTCATACAGAAATAGAAATCCCATCTATAGAATACCTAACAGTGAATGTACCTCCCCAGCCTTTCTGAAAACTTATACTCCTCCTAAGGCAGCAATTTCCACTCTCAGATAATTCTTATTTTTAGGGAGATTTTCCTTATGTCAAGCAGACACCCACTTATTGATCCTAGAAAGTCTCTTTTCCTTCTCTGAATTTCTCTTGATTCAAAGTCTGAGGCAAACAATTTCACAGTACATTATTTACTCTTTATACTGTCTATTGTTACATATGTGTAAGTCTTATTTTCCACAAAGTACATCAAACTCTAGCTTATATTCTGCTCACCTCCTCTTCTAGCACAACCATATTTGCCATCCACTTGCATAACATCTTACCCTCTTGCTGTATTCTCTGTCTCATCTGAATTTGTTTCAGACACAAAAATTCATGGTGACAGCTCTGACAAAGTTTTTCTTGTGTCCTTGGTCACTCTGCTATTTTGACTATATGCATTGTTAGTGACTAAAATTTGGTTCCATTCCTATAAATCCTGTTGCATATTACCTGTCTCTTACACTCTTCTCCCATGCCCTTGAACTCTAGGGTACTGATTCCAATGTACTCTTCCTAACTGAAACATGTCTCACAGTGCTAGCTGTTCTTTTCCTCCCAAAAAAGTTCTTAGCATTTGAGTGAAGTTCATACTGAGGAGAATGCCAAAATAATTAGCTAACTCATTCAGTGAGACACTTTGTCAGTGTTTAAGATACTTAAATGAATAAGGTTATCAGAGGCAAAGCTAGGACAGGACAAGGAGAGATTTTCTACCCAGAGCAACCACCATCTTCCCAATACCTCAACACATGATCCTACTCTGACCCCTCCCTTGGAGACTAGTATCAATGTCCTGTCACCATGGTTCTATTCTCCCAGGAGTTGTCTTCCCTGATCTTCATCACAACCCCATTGGAGAAATAGACTTTCTGTCATGTGGGCCAACTGATCTTCCATTGCAATTGCACTTGTGGTCAGACTGTCCTAGGTTTTACTTCATTTCCCTACTCACTCAACTGATTTTAATCTAGAAACAATAATCTCTAGTTAAAGCTCTGGCAAATGGATTTTCTTGGTAACCCTCCCTACTATTTGGACTATAGGAGTTAAGTTAGCTGCTAGATTTTATTTGTGCATCCTGGCACATATAATTGAACTTCCCTTTACTTCCCCAAACTTTTAGCTTCCCATTTCCAAAAGGCCTTCCTAACTTGCAATGCCTGATAATCTTAAGGAAAATTAACAATGGGTTGGGGGGGTAGAGGGAGAATTACATTTTTATGTGTATTATTGACAAAAGTCAGGCTCAATTTTATATTCACACCTCATTTTTGAACCAGAAACAGTTTTCTTCTTACATGCTAACCAAATGGCACGTCTATATCCAGAAATCAAATCCACACTCAAAGAATAAGTTATTACTATTCAGATTACTTTTTAAAGGGGTTGTGGACTCTTAAGATTTTTCTAAATGAATGTCAAATTTATTTCAAACAGGGGGACTGAAAGCATATTACCTCCCAAGGAAGTGAAGATATAAAGGATAACATTCATTTGAATATCTAAATGTATCCATTCTTCTTGTCTGTTTTTAAATTGTGCAATAAATTTATTAGGCACTTGATTTATGAACAATTCAATTATTTTAACATTTACTAAACATCTTCTGTGTTGAAGAGTACTGTGCTCAAAGCTATACAGAAAATATAAATAAGACATAACCCCTATCCTCTTGGAGCTTACACAAGTAACTATTCTACAAAATAATCCATGGCAAATGGGTAAAACAAAAGTATTTCATGAGGTTACATTATAA
This sequence comes from Gymnobelideus leadbeateri, assembly GCA_011680675.1. Lineage (NCBI taxonomy): Eukaryota > Metazoa > Chordata > Mammalia > Diprotodontia > Petauridae > Gymnobelideus > Gymnobelideus leadbeateri. Next base: position 122,400 of record WOXC01001463.1, on the reverse strand, counting down.
TAGCTCATTATTGAATAGGTGAATCAGTGAAGGCTTCATGGAACAGATGCCAACTGAGTTGTTCTTTAAACACTGGGCAAAGGAAGTCAAAAATAAAAAAAAAATGAAGAAGGTATCATCTATATGGGGAAAAGCATTTGCAAAAGCACAAGGTTGGAAAAGTCTGTGACCTGTTTGGGAAACAACCAAGCAGTTCAGTTTTCCTAGAGGACAGAGAACCTTGAGGTAAGTTATATGAGAGATATTTGGAAAGTTAGCAGTTTTGCAGATTGTGGAATTCCTTGAATTGCAGGTAGAGGTGTTTGAACTCTATTCAAAAAGAAATAGAAAACCACTGAATGTTTTGGAATAGGAGAATGACATGCCCATAATTATGCCAAAGAAGCATCAATACAAATCATTTTTAAAAATAATGTTTAAAAAAAGAAAAATAATGAACTTGGTTTGGGACAGGTTAAACTTAAGGTGCAAGTAAAACATCTGGATGGAGATTCTCAGCACTGACTTTAACCTGGATAGTTATTTAAAATATTATCCAATAATTGTTAAAGTCGGTTAGTGGTATTCTTTTTTTTAAACAAATGCTTTATTAACTTCTGTTTTGCATCATTCATTTCCGCCAGATTTTGAGTTACAATCATTTTCCCCTCCTGTTTTTCCCCTACCCACCCTCCCAGAATAGCAGTCCCACAAGATATCGCTTGCTCCAATCTGCTCTCTCCCATACCTTCTCCCACACTCCCTTTGACTTTTCCTTTAGAGGAAGGTGAATCTTTATGTCCCAATGCCTGCACATCTTATCTCCCAATTACAAGCAAAAGAGTATTAATAATAGTATTTATATATATATTTTGAAACATTTAATGTTAAGACCTCAAATTTTAGATCCATTTCCTTCCTCCCTTGTCACCCATTCCCTCTGGGAAGGTAAGTAATTCAGTATATGTTGTACATATCTAGCTATGCAAAACATTATCATAGTAGCTATATTGTACAAGGCTGCTTATAATTCCCTCCCACTCATCCCACCCCCCACCTGGTCCATTCCCTACATGATCCTGTCCCTCTTCTATAGTGGGTACTTCCAACCTCCCCTCACCCCAACGATGCCCTCCCATCCATCATCCCTCCTCTCATCCCCCTTCCCCCTATTCTGCAGTAGGTTGAGATATCCCATTTAGTATGTATGTCATTCTCTACCTGAACCAAATTCAATGAAAATACGGTTTTGCCTTTTTGCCTTCATATTCTCCCCCTCCCTTGCAACCACTTCCCCTTGCTTCTTCTACATGAAGTAGTTTACCCTCCCCTGTCTCTCCCCATCTCCTATGGCCACTTTCCTCTCTCACCTCATAATTTCATCCCTTGAGTATTCTCCCTTCCCAACAAATTCAACCTAAGCCCTCTATCCATATATAACTGTAACCATATACACACAAATTCATATATGTATTCATATGACCACACACCCTTCTTCCATTATTTTCATAGTGAGAAAGATATCATCAGTCATAGTTATTGTTTTTCCATATAGGAATGTAAATAGTTCAGCTTTGATAAGTTCCTTTTGATTTCTTTTCCCTGATTACCTTCTCAGGCATCTCTTCCTTCTTATGTCTGGATGTCAAATTTTCTATTCAATTCTGGTTTTTTCCTCAAGAATGCTTGAAAGTCCTCTATTCCACTGAATGACCATATTTTCCCCTGAAACAAAATACTCAGTTTTGCTGGGTAGGTGACCCTTGGGTTCATTCCCAGTTCTTTTGCCCTCTGGAATATCATATTCCATGCCCTTCGATCCCTCAGTGTAGAAGCTGCCAGGTCCTGGGCTATTCTGATTGTGTTTCCACAATATTGAAATTGTTTCTTCCTGGCTGCTTGTAGTATTTTCTCCTTGATCTGGGGATTCTGGAACCTGGCTATAATATTCCTGGGAGTTTTCTTTTGGGGATCTTTTTCAGGAGGTGATCTGTGGATTCTTTCAACCTCTATTTTGCCCTGTGGATCTAAAACATCAGGGCAATTTTCCTTGAGAATTTCTTGAAGGGTGATTTCTAGGTTCTTTCTTTGATCATGGCTTTCAGGTAGTCCAATAATTTTTAAATTGTCTCTCCTGGATCTATTTTCCAGGTCAGTGGTTTTTCCCATGAGATATTTCACATTGCCTTCTATTCTTTCATTTGTTTGGATCTGTTTAATAGTATCTTGATTTCTCATAAAGTCATTAGCTTCCATTTGCTCCAGTCTAACTCTGAAGGAATGAATCTCCTCAGTGAACTTTTGAGATTCTTTTTCCATCTGGCAAATTCGACTTTTTAAGGCATTCTTCTCCTCATTGCCCTTTTGGGCCTCCTTTGCCATTTGAGTTAGTCTATTTTTTAAGGTGTTGTTTTCCTCAGTCAGGCTGTTGACCCTCATTTCATACTTTTCCTGCATCCTTCTCATTTCTCTTTCCAATCTTTCCTCCACTTCTCTTATTTGATTTTTAAAGTCCTTCTTAAGGTCCTCTATGGCCTGCAACCCGCTCATGTTTTCCCCTGGGGCTTTTGGAGCAGGACTTCTGACCTCACAGTCCTTTTCCCACTCTATGCCCCCAAAATAGGAGTCTAGGGTTGCATTTTTCTGTTTCTTTTGCCGTGGCATGTTGCCACTTAATTACTTGACTTTTGGGCTTGTTGCCACTATATGGCCTGGTGCCAGACAGGAACTTTCACCCCAAACGTGTGAGGGGGCCAGCTTTCCTTTCTGGCAAGCTGTAAACCCACCCACGACCTCGACCCCAGATCACAATCCAGATCCAGGGAGGTTAAAGCAAGAGTGATTATCCCCCAAGACTGATCCCTGGATCTCCCCACAGTTCGCAAGCCAGGAGCTGGAGCTGCCTCTGAAAATTACAAAATGGCATGTCTCCTCAGCGGCTTCTAGGCATAACCTCTTACTTTGTCCTAGGCATGTCTATGTTGATAATTCTGGAGTCACCACAGCTGCTGGTGTTCTGGGGTCTCTCCAGCAGGCTTCTGGCCCTGCTGCCCTGGGACTAAAACCTCAGCTCACGGGGACTTGGGCTCCGCTGGGCTCGGCTTCCCACTGCACGCTGCCGGGTCCCAGAGCGCTGCACTGGTCCTTCCTGCAGGGCTGCTGGGCTGTCCTCAGTGGGAGGTTAGCTTCTCTGTGTCGTTCTGTGGGTGCTAGGGCTCCAGAAGTTGTTCAGAGTCCCCTTTTACATAGTTTGTGGGGAATCTGGGGGCAGAGTGGCTTGGATGAGCTGTTTCTACTCCGCCATCTTGGCTCCGCCCCCGGTTAGTGGTATTCTTGACAATTATACTGAACTACATACAAATAACTACACATGTTTATCATGGAATAGCTTAGAACTGGGAAATGACAACTAGGACAAACATATGCATTGTTCTTTCTTCAATAGATCCAACCTAGATTCCAACATCTGTTTTTCTTTCCTGGCAATTAGAGCCATGGCCACTGCTGCTTTGGGGGACCTTTCAACTTCAAAGGCACTGCTCCAAAACCCTGTTATCATGGAAGATGAATAAGCTACAGTGTTAAAAGGAATGAAATTATTAATGCTCCCATCAAAGAAGCTATTAATTTCTAAACTCAAAATTTCATTCTGCTTAGACTAAATCAACCTTTCCCTAAATGAGTATTCATCTTGAATAATATGTTTTTGGCAAACTACTTCAAAAGCTTTATTCTCATGTTTTAGTTGTTTGTAACTGATTGCTTCATCTGCTTTATTGAGATTTTCTTTCCTTCTGACATAATTGATCACACCATTAAAAACTTTTGTTTCTATAGGCAGTACATTCATAGTAAACGAAGTAGTAAAATGTAAAGTAGGGAAATGAAATAATAAAATGAAGAAGCAGCATGGTATAATGAATAGAGAAATCAGGAATTTCTATGTTCTACTCTTTCTCCTACTACATACTAGTTGATCAGCCAAAGCAACTTTTTTTTTATCTTCAAAGAGTTTTAGTTTTATTTCTTCATTGCCTGTTTTTATTCTTCCAATTTCCTTTTCTTCACATTGCTAGAGAAAGCATTTCTTTTTTTTTATTTTTTAGTGTACATCATTCATTTCCACAAGATTTTGAGTTATAAATTTTCTCCCCAATTTTGCCTACTCACCTCCCCAAAACAGCATTTCCACTGAATGCCCCATGCCTCAATCTGCTCTCTCCCATACCCTTGACATTCTATGCCCCAGTGCCTTTATATCTCATTTCCCAGTTACATGTAAAATAATAATCATAATAATTATATATATATATACATATGTACATATGTATGTATATATATATATATATATATATATATATATATATATATATATATATATAAAATTTGATTTTAAAACATTGGATTCCAGATTCTTTCCCTTCCTCCCTTGTCACCCAACATCACTGGGAAGATAAGCAATTCAATATAGCTTATACATGTGTAGCTATGCAAAACACTTCCATAATAGAGATATTGTGAAAGACTGACTATATTTCCCTCCATCCTATCCCAGCCCCCACTTGTTCTATTTTCTACTTTGATCCTGTCCCTTTTCAAAAATGGGTGCTTCCAACTTCCCTTCCCCCCAGCCTGCCCTCCCTTCCATTATCCCCCTCTTTTCCCCTTCACCTCTACTCTTCTGTAGGGTGAGATAGCCTATTTAGTGTATGTCATTCCCTCCCTAAGCCCAATTGAAAGTTGACTCATTCCCTTTTGCCTTCCTGTTCTTCCCCTCCATTGTAACAATGTTCCCTTGCCTCTTCTATATGAGATAATTTACCCCATTATGTCTCTCCCCATCTCCTCTCATTATATTCCTCAATCACCTCTTAATTTCACCTTTTAAGTATCATCCCTTCCTATTAAATTGATCCTGTACCCTCTGTCTATATATACCTGTAGACATATATACACACACATATGTATTCATACACCCATATACCCTCCTATATAGACATATATGTATGTATACACATACATACATATGCATACATATATATATATATATACATATACACACATATATATTTCTATTCCCTTCAACTATTCTCATACTGAGAAAAGTATCATAAGTTACAATTATCTTTTTCCCATGTAGGAATATAAGTCCTTCAATGTTGATAAGTTCTTTATGATTTATTTTCCCTGTTTACCTTCTCAAGCTTCTCTTGCTTCTTGTATCTGAATGTCAAATTTTCTATTCAACTCTGGTTTTTTCATCAAGAATGCTTGAAAGTTCTCTGTTCCACTGAATGACTATAATTTTCCCCTAGAACATGATACTCAGCTTTTCGGGGTAGGTGATTCTTGGTTTTAATCCCAGCTTCTTTGATCTCTGGAATATCATATTACAATCCCTCAATGTAGAAGCTGCCAGATCCTGCGCTATCCTGATTGGGTTTCCACAATATTGAAATTATTTCTTCCTGGCTGCTTGTAATATTTTCTCCTTGATCTGGGAATTACAGAACGTGGCTACAATATTCCTAGGAGTTTTCTTTTTGGGATATTTTTCAGGTAATCAGTGAATTCTTTCAACCTCTATTTGCCCTTTGGTTCTAAAATATCATGGAAATTTTCCTTGAGAATCTGTTGAAGGATGATTTCTAGGTTATTTTTTTGATCATGGCTTTCAGGTAGTCCAATAATTTTTAAATCATCTCTCCTGGATCTATTTTCTAGGTTAGTGGTTTTTTTCAATGAAATATTTCACATTACCTTCTATTTTTTATTTGTTGGCATCTGTTTAATAGTATCTTGATTTCTCATAAAGTCACTAGCTTCCATTTGCTCCAATTTAATTCTGAAGGACTGATTGTCTTCAATGAGCTTTTGAGATTCTTTTTTCCATCAGGCAAATTTGGCTTTTTAAGGCATTCTTCTCCTCATTGCCTTTTTGAGCCTCGTTTGCCATTGGAGTTAGTCTATTTTTAAGATGCTATTTTCTTCAGTCAGGTTGTTGACTCTCATTTCATAATTTTCTTGCATCATTCTCATTTCCCTTCCCAATTTTTCCTCCACTTCTCTTATTTGATTTTCAAAATCCTTTTTAAGCTCCACTATGGCCTATAACCAGCTCATGTTTTTCTTGGAAGGTTTTGGTGCAGGAGTTCTGACTTTGCTGTCTTCCTCTTGTGCCATGCTTTGATCCTTTTTGTCCCCAAAGTAGGAGTGTAAAGTTGGATTGCTCTGTTTACTTTGCTTCCTTTGCTTGCTCATGCTGCCACTCAATTACTTGACTTTTTGAGCCTTTTGCCACAATAGAACTCTGCTTCCAGAAATGGGAGCTTTATTCCAAATGCTGGGGTTTTCTCAGCTGCAGGAGGTATTAGTTGGGTGCCCTCTCTGAAGCCTTCACACACTCTGGCAGACTGCTCATGCACCCTAGGACATCCACCCTAGAGAGCAATCCAGATAGAGGCAGGTTAAAGCAAGAATGATTACCCCTCAGACTGGCCCCCCTACAATCTGCAGACCAGGAGCTCTGAAGCAGCCATGAGGCAGCAGATGCACGTCCTCTGCACCTCAGCCACTTCTCACCCCAGTGGCAAAGGCCAGATCACACACTGAATTCCCAGGTCCCAAAGTCCACACTGTACTGACCTCTCACTTTGTCCTTGGCATCTATGGGTTGATAATTCTGAAAACCAACACAGCTTCTGGTGATCTGAAGTTTCTCCATCCAGCTGCTGGTCAGGCCACCCTGAGGCTAGAACCTGGGACTTGAGCAGGGCTGGGCTTGGCTCCCAGAGAGCTGTGCTGGCTGCTTCCTGCTGGCCTACTGGGCTGTCTTCGTTTGGAGGTTACCTCCTCTGTGTCATTTTGTGGATTCTGTAGCTCCAAAGTTTGTCTAGAGTAATTTTTTTACATGGATTGGTGGATGTGGGAGCCAGAGCTGTATGGAAGTCCTGTTTTGACTCTTCCATCTTGAGTCCCTACCCAAAGCTACTTTTTATCATGGTAAGCTATAGAGGAATTGTCAGTCTGTAGTTTTCATACTAGAATTTCTGCCCATAGAAGAATTCACAGATCCAGACCTGAACTCTTTCCCACTAAAATAAAGAAAAAGAAAAACTTAAGACAAAAGAGAAGCAAGTTGATTCTATGCATTGTTGTTCAGTCATTTCAGTCATGTCTGACTCTTCATGATCCCACTGGGATTTTCTTGGTAAAGATGCTTGAGTGATTTGCCATTTCCTTCCCCAATTCATTTTATAGAAGAGGAATGGAGATAAGCAAGGTTAAATGACTAGTCCAGGGCCACAGGTATAGTATCTATGGTCAGATTTGAACTCACAAAAATGAGTCTTTTTGATTTCAAGACTGGCACTCTATCCACCAGTCCCACTCTGGGCTTACTCTATCTACCTGCCACAATTCTATGCATCAGAGAACTACAAAAGCCACAAAAGCAAATTGCAGTCAACCAAAATAAATATTTAGAGGAAGAAATAGTCAAGATTCAATAAAGACACAAGTAAACACTTTTACTTTTCTTCATCTGATAACTCAAATGTGAGGGTGAATATTTCTCCTTCATGATGCTATTGTTTTCCTGGAAACAAAGACAAGTTCACTATCAAGGTAGGTTTTTTCACATGATGTTCCTAATTTATAAAAAAAGATACACTGTGATATTTTAAAGGGCCAGATTCTGCATATTTTTGGCAGAAAAAAATCTCATTTATTTTAACTGTGGCTGCACAGAGATTTGTCTCACTAAAGCCTATAGGACCAAATGTACAAATGTTCAGTAGGGCAGAAGTATTTTCTTCTGGGAGGTCAGCAAAACCTTAGAGAGCATTCAGCTGAATCATGCATGTTTCTATGACACTGGGAAAGCTAATAATAAAAAACTCAATATATCTCCTAAGCTTTCTATGTTTTGCTTTTATAGCTAGGTTCAGAGTAGTGTAAATAATTGATCCCCTGAAGTGGTTGTATTATTCAAATTTGTACTGTATATCTCCTTTGGGCTGGAACCAATTAAAGTAGATCTTCATTCTTTGTATATTCTATATTTGTGAGTTTGCCTGCACACTAAATTTATTTGTAACTCTAAAATCAATATTGCTGTACTTTCTCAGTCATTCGTGGACACGTACAGAACTGTGAGAAATTTGAGTCACTAGACACACGCATTCTCAGCTAAAGTCAAATAATGCATAGATTTCTCTGCCTTCTCATTTTAGCTCTCATACTGTAAACAAGTGTCCTTTTCATGGTCTATTTAATACCACATTTCTCATGTTTTTGTGCTTTTTGTTGATGATTTTGCTGCTTAAACTGGCCCCCAAGGAAATGCTGAAGTGTTGTCCAGGGTTGTTATGTGTTTTACAAAGAAAACATATGTATTAGATAAGCTTTGTTCAGGCAGGAGTTATAGTGCTGTTGGCTTTGAGCTCAATACTAATGAATCAACAGTACAGTTGATTACAGAAAAAGGAAAAGGAAATTCACAAATCTGGACACTGCTCTGAAAATACTAAAGTAAATGTTGTGACCAGAGGCTCACAAAAACCTAATGCTATATTTCCCCTAGGAGCAATGTTTCAGAGAGAGAGAGAGAGAGAGATCTGTGTTTCTTTGTCTGTATGTCTTTGTGTATATTTCCATAGAATTATATCATATTTCATAAGTCTTAGTAAGGTTTTATACTTAGTAAAGCTTAAAATTACACTAAGATTTTGGAGATACCCTGTGTTTTCCTCCTATTCTTATTTCCATAATTTTCTTCCTCTTCCAAGGCTAAATTTTCTTCCTAAGGTCTTTGGAACAAGACCCTCATTGACTCATAAAACTTTAGAACTAGAAGGGGCCTAAGAACATCTACTTCTCATTTTGTAAATTATCAGTCTGAGAAACAGAGATCAAATGATTTGTCCAAGTTGTACTAGCACCAAAACATCTCAACTTCTAGTCCTGTATCATTTTTCATTATATTCCTTAGATATTTATTTTCAGACTTTGGATCATTTTTTCAGAAAAATCTAGGTTAGTTTTAATATTTAGTCCATTGTATATATTTGTGTATTCATATAATTAATAGAAATTTAATATCTATTATGTTCAAATCACCATTTTGAATATATTTTAAAAGATTTATTTCAGCCACTACTCTTGTTTATACTTCAAAAATTAATTTTTTCAGAAACTGAATTAGTAGTACACTATGGAGACATTAAAAATAACTTTAATACATACTCTCTATTGCTTTAATGAGAATTTATATAAAAATCAGGCCAAAGTTTTCTATAGGGAAGATGTTTTAATATTGGTCCTTCTTCCTCTTGCCCTGTACCTATGTCAAGGGATTAGTAAGATTGCTTTACCCCTATTATCACCTATAAATTCTATTGTTATGCCCAGTTAATAGAACAAGTACTGTTATTGCATATCTAAAATAAGTTTGGAAAATCCATGTTACTAAATATTTTAATAAAATTTATATTTTCTAGTGCTATCCAAATGCTATTTCTTGTCCCTTCCAATCTTTTCAAGCAGAAGGAGATTGTATGATGACATGTGGCACTGCCACAGGTTGAAATCTAAGCTTTTGGAGAGCATGAAAGAACCCGTTACTTATAATTTTGATCAGGAAGGTTTTTCTATTTTTTTGGTAGCCATTAGACAATTTTTACTGGCCCTTACTATCCTCAGACAATTGCTTTGTGATAGAGAGTGTGAAATTAAAGATCACCTCAAACAGACTTTAAAGAAATGCCATTTCAAAAAAATGAAGGAGGGGTGGAGTCAAGATGGTGGAGTAGAAACAGGACTTCAGTGGAGCTCTGTCTCCCACCACTTCCAATCTATGTAAAAGGGGACTTCAAACAAACTTTGGAGCTCCAGAACACACAAAATGACACAGAGAAGCTAACCTGCTGAGGATAGCACAGCAGCCCAACAGGGAATGGCCAGCACTGTGCTCTGGGAGCTGAGCCCAGGCCTGCATGAGCCAGAGGTTTATCAATACATAGATGCCAAGGACAAAGTGAGAGGTCAGTGTAGTTTGTACTTTGGGACCAGTACTTGGGAATGCTTGTCTTTTGCCCCTAGGGTGAGAAGCCACTGAGACACTTCAGCACAGAAACAGCCACACACAGCAGCTTCAGCTCCTGGCCTGCAGACTGTGGGGGAACCAGACAATCAGTCTTGGGGGTAATCACTCTTGCTTTAACCTGCTTGGATTTGGATTGTAGTCTGGGGTGGAGGTCTTGGGGTTTGTGACCAGCTTGCCAGAGCATGTGGAGGCCTCAGAGAGGGCAACCAACTAATACCTCCAGCAGCTGAGAAAACCCCAGCATTTGGTACAAAGCTCCCCTCTCTGGTGTCAGAGTCCTACTGTGTTAACAAGCCCAAAAGTCAAGTAATTGAGGGGCAACATTCCTAGGCAAAGGAAACAAAATAAACATAAACTCCAACATTAGACTCCTATTTTGGGGGCAAAAAGGATCAGATCATGCAACAGGAGGAAGACAGTGAAGTCAAGAATCCTGCATGAAAAAGTCTTAAATGAAAATATGAGCTTGTTACAGGCCATAGAGGACCTTAAGAAGCAGATAAGAAAAGTGGAGGAAAAATTGGGAAGAGGAATGAGAACAATGCAAGAAAATTATGAAAGGAAAGTCAGCAGCCTGACTGAGGAAAATAATACCTTAAAAATAGACTAACTCAAATGGCAAAAGAGGCTCAAAAAGGCAATGAGGAGAAGAATGCCTTAAAAAGCCAAATTTGCCAGATGGAAAAAGAATCTCAAAAGCTCTATGAGGAGAATCATTCCTTCAGAATTAGACTGGAGCAAATGGAAGCTAGTGACTTTATGAGAAATCAAGATTCTGTTAAGCAGATTCAAACAAATGAAAGAATACAAGGCAATGTGAAATATCTCATGGGAAAAAACACTGACCTGGAAAATAGATCCAGGAGAGATAATCTAAAAATTATTGGACTACCTTAAAGCCATGAGCAAAGAAAAAACCTAGAAATCATCCTTCAAGAAATTCTGAAGGAAAATTGCCCTGATGTTTTAGACCCAGAGGGTGAAATAGAGGTTGAAAGAATCCAGAGATCACCTCCTGAAAAACATCCCTAAAAGAAAACTCCTAGGAATATTATAGCCAGTTTCCAGAATTCCCAGATCAAGGAGAAAATACTACAAGCAGCCAGGAAGAAACAATTTCAATATTGTGGAAACACAATCAGAATAGCACAGGACCTGGCAGCTTCTACATTGAGGGATCAAAGGGCATGGAGTATAATATTCTGCAGGGCAAAGGACTTGGGATTAAAACCAAGAATCACCTACCCAGCAAAACTGAGTATCATGTTTCAGGGGAAAATATGGTCATTCAGTGGAATAGAGGACTTTCAAGCATTTTTGATGAAAAAACCAGAGTTGAATAGAAAATTTGACATTCTGATACAATAAGCAAGAGAAGCTTGAGAAGGTAAACAGGGAAAAGACATCATAAGGATCTTATCAAAGATGAACTATTTATATTCTTACATGGAAAAAATGATAATTATAAATGATAAAACTTTTCTCAGCATGAAAATAGCTGGAGAATGGTATATGGGAATATGAATACATAGGTGAGTGTGTGTATATTTGTTTACAGGTATACATAGATAGAGGGCACAGGTTGAATTCAATAGGAAGTGATGATACTTAAAAGGTGAAATTAAGAGGTGAGAGAGGAATATAATGAGAGGTGATGGGGATAGACAGAATGGTGTAAACTATCTCATATAGAAGAGGCAAGGGAAAATGGTTACAATGGAGGGGAAGAACAGGAAGGCAAAACCTTAGTTTCATGGAATTTGGATCAATGAGAAAATGACATACATAGTAAATAGGATATCTCACCCTACAGGAGAGTAGGGGGGAAGGGGATGAGAGGGGTGATGATGGAAGGGAAGGCAGGTTGGGGGGGAGGGAAGTTAGAAGCACCCACTTTTGAAAAGGGACAGGATCAAATTAGGGAATAGAACAAGTAGGAGGTGGGATAGGAGGGAAGGAAATATAGTCTGTCTCTTACAATATATCTACTATCGTAATGTTTTGCACAGCTACACATGTACAACATATTCTGAATTGCTTATCTTCCCAGTAAGGATGGGTGACAAGGGAGGAAGGGATTGAATCTGGAATTCGAAGTTAAAATTAAATGTTTAAAATATATAAATACTATTATTAATACTATTTTATATATAACTGGGAAATAATATATACAGGTATTGGGGCAAAGAGATTCACCATGCCCTACTGGAAAAGTAAAAGCGGGTATGGGAGAAGTTATGGGAGAAATCAGATTGGAGGAGGGGATATCCTGTGGGACTCCTATTCTGGGGTGTTGGGTAGGGGAAAAATGGAGAAAAAATTGTAACTCAGAATCTAGCTGAAATGAAATAAACAAGAAGTTAATAAAGCATTTGGAAAAAAAAGACAAAGACAATTCTGAAGGTAGAATGTGCTTCTCAAAGAAAGCTACTTTTTCACAGCTTTCTATTTCCTACACTATAATAACATTACTAAGTCTTCCTTGAAAAAAAACAAAACTAGCTCTTAGTTATCCTGGCCTAAACTTTGCTCATCTGAAAGACATTGGAAAGGCACAGACTAAGGAGATGAGAAAAATAAGAATTTGCTCTATGACCAGTATTAAACAAAAATTATATCAAGGACCTAAACAAAGTCTGAGTTACTGTATGTTAATGATTATAATGGTCACAGGACCCTTTTACCCAAAAGGAAGAGAAGTGTATTTTAAATTTTAAAGGTTACTTCAGGACTATCAAATATGATAATAAGAGAGATAAATCTTATAAAATCTTAAGTCTTTAAGATCCCATTATAGATAAGTCATTTTAATATGCTTAAGAGGGAAAGAGCCAGAGTAGGAGACATAAATAAAATGGCAATAGAGGAAAGTGGAAAGAAAGTACAAAAAAGAACTCCTGCACTCATCAGCTTTTAAAATACAGGTAGAAAATCACTGAAACCCACGTGTTGTCTTATTAGAACTGTCATATTTGCTTCAAATCAAGATGTAAGCTTGTTCTTTTCATGAGAAAAATTAAAAGACATATAACATGGGCATTTTTTTCCAGAGGGTGTCTTGTGTTATGAATATAAAGTGCCAGTGAGTTTAGCCAATTTTTTTCTTATGACTCAGATCCTGTTGTATATCAGCTCATAGAGTTATCAAACATTTGGCATAACTATAGAAGCATGTATAGTGGGTAGGGGGTAGAGTACTGAAGGGAAGAAAATCACAGAATATTAAGCATCACTGTCCACATTTTCAGATAGAAAACTTAGGACTCAATGAGATCAAATAAAGGATACACACTACCCAACAATCCCTAGAACAGAAGTAATCTCTTCAAAATGGGATCACACTTGAATCCTTTATTGGCTACCTAATATATATCTTATCTTTTGCATAGCCAAAAGAAAATCCTGAAGACCTTTACTTCATATTAAACATGAACTTTCCCTTGGTGGCTTAGGGTCCTGCTTCACCTTGGGCAAATCTTGGTAGTTGGCAAATGAGCTATTCTGTTGCCTTTGAGATCATGAATAGCCTCAATAAATTGCAAAGGCAGATTATTTTACCTTTGAAGACAGCATCAAGAATAGTGAGAGTTTGAAGTGATAGTAGCACAGTGGCCAAAGTCATAGCCTGTGAAGACCTTAGAGTTTGGATAATAATGAGGAAATCAAGGAAAGAAAAATTAGGGCATTAGAAGACACAGAGAATGATTAGTGGAGCAGATACATTTAAGTACAAGAATTTCAGACAGATATAGTAACAGATTTTGTTCTGTATATGAATTTTATATACATATAGATATATAAGACCTCAAAGAATGAATAATGATGAAAGATATTGGGGAATGTAATTTCCTCCTCCCCCATTTTGTCCAGGAAGAAGATGGAGGAAAAACTATTTCATAAGATGCTTTGCCATCATTAACCTGCAGTGGGTGATATATAGGATATCTCAAAAGTTTTGCTACACACACACACATCATAAATCTAACTGAGAAGATAAGATGAACTTTTAAAAACAGAAAAGAAACAATAGAAGGGAGTATATGCTAAAGTTCTAAAAACTTGTAAGTACAAGAAGAGGGAAGCATGGGCTATTTATTCAGCAGGCCCCATAAAAGAGTTTTAATGCAGTGGAAGCATAACTTGAATAAACAGAGTGATGATGGTTGTCAGGCTTAGAATAAGGACAGTGATGTGAGATCTATTAATCTCTGACTTGGTCAGATCATATCTTAAGAGCTGCAATCAGTTCAAGAATAGATTTAGGGAAAGATTGACAAACAATAAAATGTCCAAAGGAGGGTAACCAGAGGAACAGAAAATTATACTGTATGAATGAAAGGCCTAAGGATAGATAACCTGAAAAGAAAAGAAAGTGGAAGTCTAATATCTATTTACAAGTATTTCAAAATGTCCTGTGGAAGAACCCATTGAATCATTTCTACTCAGTTCTCAAGCAGAACTAAGCTCAATAACCTAAGCTGCAGAAAGATAAATTTAGACTCAAGCTAAAGAAAAGCTTCCTAACAATGATCACTTAGCAAACTTTGGGTGGGCTGCCTTGGAAAGAGAATTCTCTATCACTGGATGTCTTCAGGCAGAGGTTGGATAAACACTCTGGGGGACCCTATAAATTTCACGTACATATATATGTATATGGATATATGTGTGGGTATGTGTGTGTAATTTCTCCTCAAAAATAAGTTCGATTAGATGATTTCACAGGTCCTTTCTAATTCAGATTCTCTGATTCTGACTAAAATCTAGTCCAGTTTTTTTTAATTTTTTTATATTTTTTCTCTTCTGATAGTGTACTTTATGTAACCTACCTAGACGTGGACAACACATTCACTTTGGACATGAAACTAAATTGAGGTCATTACAGTTGGGCAGAAAACCAGTAGGAAGATGTCCCAGCACACAAAGAATAGCAAGTTTGGTGGAAGAAGGGACTTTAGTTTGCCATTTAGCATTTTTGTAGAGGGATTTATTACCTAAGGGCAGATAAATGGTGCGGCGGATAAAGTGCAGGGTCTGGAGAAGGAAGATTCCTCTGAGTTCAAATCTGGCCTCAGACATTTCTTCATTTGTAAAATGAGCTGGAGAAGGCAAAACCACGACAGTATCTCTACCAAGAAACTCCCAACAAGGGACATGAAGAGTAAGACACAAGTGAAAAATGACTCTAGAAGAACAACAATAAGTGGCCATCCAGCCTCTCCAAGAAAACCTCCTAGTGCATGGTGGTTGATGGGTGGGGTGCGGGGGCAGGAGGGGGAATGCTAACTCCTTAAATAGTACATTCTGTTGATGAATTGCTTTAATTATGAGAAAGTATTTCCTTCTCTTAAGCCTGAATCTGCAGGTTTGTAACTTCTCAATGGTCCTAACTCTGCCCTCTAGGTCCAAGTAGAGCAACAAAATAACACTTCCCTAAAACAATCCTTCAAATGCTTAAAGACAGCTATTACCCTCACTTTGGCCTAAGAGCTAAATGAGACTATAGAAGACACTTCAAGACAGTTCAGTTTTAAAAGGGAGAGAATTTGTTTCCTTCTGCTTCCCTTTCTAGCCTGCCCTTCTTCCTCCTCATTTCCTATCAGTTCACAAAATAGGCAGCTGTAAGAATTTAATGAGTTTGAAAAGCATTCCCCATCTGCTTAGATTTGTCTCCCAAGAAAAGCAAATTGCATTAATTTCTGTGTTTTGGGGACACTGAGTCTTATGAATCCCCTATATTATTGTGATTCTTACTCAAAATCAGAATCAGATTTGATCCAAGAATTTCTTTAGCACTGATTGTGTTCCCATTTAGCCGGGACTGGAGTCAGGATGTCCTAATGCCTCCAGGCATTAATCAGCCTTTTAATTATGACTATTTTTATTCAAGAGAATAGATTTCCTGAATTTGGGTTAAGTTAAGCTTGAACCAGGGCTTGGTAGAGATTTTTTTGGCCCAGGTTAAAACTTCTGAGGCTAACAAGTAGCTAAAAATGGGGGACTGTGACCTTTTATCATACTCCCTGAGTGACCCACCCTTCTGATTAGTTTAATAGGCATAAAGTGGATTTATTCAATAAAAATTAATTCTATAACATTAGTTATCATAGTCCTGATTTCTCCCTGAAATTGCTTTATTTCATTAAGTCCCAGTAATATGATCTTGGCAGTATGGCATCAATCTCCCATGAAAACACGCATGCATTATTTTGTATACTGCATACAGTGTTTTAAACCTTTTACATAGACTAAAAGAAATATTTTTAAATGCACAGCAAAACATCTCACATTTAACTGCATTACCCAGCTTCTCTTAGACTAAAGCCACTACCAGACAACAAATCGGTATGAGTTGTTGAACTGCTGATCTCCAGGAAAGACAGCATTACTTTCTTTATGATGGCTATCTCAATAGCTTTGGCAGTTGCCTTGCTACCTGTGTCAAAAACCATTGTCCAAAGGTTATAATTCTTTAATCTCTAACATTGCCCTCCACCTCCAGTCTCCTGAGGTTCACAGTATAGATTGGTGACAATCTCTTGCTCACTATTTCCAGCAGGACCTAACCAAGCTTCTCTTCTTTACTTTTAGTCCTTACTATCTATCTTCACAGCATAGGTATATCAATCTACTTTCCCAAGGCCCAGTTCATCATTCTTATAATTCTTGGGAACGAAGTGCCTTTTTCTCACCACTTCTTGTGTTTTGGTCTCTTAGTTTTGGAATGTAAGGTCCTTAAAGGAAAGGAAGTCTTTCCTTTAGCATTTGTATCCCTAGGACTTAGCACTATGCTTGGCACAGAGTTAGGATTTAATAAATGTTTTTTTTTTTTTATCCATTCATTCAGGTGTTTAATCTTCCTATATTCCTTCCTATTCACAGACAAAAGCATATAGGAAATGCAACATAGTTCCCAAAAGATGTTTCAATCATGATACCTTGTACAGACAATCAGTAGATTAAAATCTTGGAAATTTGGATCCAGATCCTGACTCTCCTCATGTTATAAAACATGGACTTTGTAGAACATTCTGATGTAGACAGTTACTGCTATAGCATACTCCTTTTTCTTTCAGTATGCTGAAGTAAGAAGCAGTCACTTTGCCCCACCACTAAACCAGTGACTTCCAGAGTGGAAGAGTAGATTTAAAGGCAAACTTCTAGCAAA
Organism: Gymnobelideus leadbeateri; assembly: GCA_011680675.1. NCBI lineage: Eukaryota > Metazoa > Chordata > Mammalia > Diprotodontia > Petauridae > Gymnobelideus > Gymnobelideus leadbeateri. The sequence continues at coordinate 105,151 of WOXC01001463.1, read as the reverse complement.
GAGAGCCTGAAGCCTCCATTCTGTCTACCCTCTCATCTTTGGCCCTTTCAGTTCCCATTTCTAGTGGCTGAGAAGTTTCCCACATTCCCTCTTAATCTTAAATTCACCATTGTTTCTTAGATTTTCTGCTTTATGGTCACAGGCAACTTGAAGCACAGAATTCATCAAAAGGGTCATAGGGCAATAAATTGTATTTACTTTTAGTTACTTTCATGGCACATCAATTCCAGATCATGTTCCCTGGAAGTATAGCAGCCAGAAACACACATAACACTAATCAAGGTAGAAAGGAAAGCCCTATAGCCAATGAAGAAGACTGTAGGCAAACAAGTTCAAGTTTCTCACTCTGTCCAATAAGGGATTGAAAATACAGCTAAAGCAAAGAGCTCTGAAGGCAGTTTAATGCTAATTTTCTTACATCTTCCTTCACTATAAAGTATAGGGGATATCCTTAGAATTTATCTCCAGTGCATGGTCCCAGCTGAGTTCCCTAGCCCCAAGAGTCATTGCTAAAAACCAGATCTAAAGGTAATGCATAAGGGATATGACCAATTAGAGTTGTCTTTCAGCAAAAAATCTTGATGTTGTCTTTGAGAAAATTTCACTTACTCCCTCTTAAGTCTCAGTGGCACCTATCCTATTCATGTTAAAAATGTCAACTGTGTTAAATGGTAAGTACGTCAAGAATAGCCAACAAGGCTCCAAGTAAAAAAGCTATAATGGTGAAATGACAGGCAGGAGATTGGTGTTTAGGGCAACATTGAATGAATTGCCTTCAAATCATTTAATAGACTATTAACTATAGCTACCATCTAAAACTAGCCTGGGGCCAGGTAGGAAGGACAATTAAATTTTGGTGAAAGGTGCTAATAATAAACATATTGATTATATCTATTCCTTCTAGTGGTGATTATATATGATAAGTAATTTTATCATTGAAACAATTAAGGACTTTGGAGGCACCAGGGCTACCTGTAAGAAAGGTTTAAAGTCCACCAATTAATTTCAGAATCTGAAAGTTCACTTGAATGCTTTGGAGCAGATATTATTCATCTTTGTGGGTCATGGACCTATCAGTTCAATGAAGTCTATGAACCCCTTCTTTGAATAATGTTTTTAAATGAATAAATAAAATTCAAAGAATTACAAAGGAAAATAATCATATTAAAACACAATAAAAATGAAGAGGTTTATGTCCTTTAGGTTGCTAGGGTTAGTGCAAATAAATATTCCACCAATGTTACCCCATTAATGGAGTTCTTTGGGGAGAGAAAAGATTTCATAATTGGTTCATAGAACAGCTAGAGTTTCAGGAGTAGGATTTCTTCAGATGGTTTTGCTTCTTTGTTTTAAGCAGTTTGTTATTAAAAGTCATGGGAAAACATATCATAAGTTCCTAGAGACTAAAAGCTTCCAGATGAGCTCTCAAAGCCAATCTTGTTTTCTTCCAGACCAAGATAAGCCCAGTCTTAGCTCAGATCTTAATCACTTTCCTTCATATGTTATTTCAGCACATTTACAGTTAAGCTCCAATTTTACTGCTTTTTAACTCTGAATATGAGTTTATCTATTACAAACTCAATTTTTTTTAAAAAAGTGCATTATCTTGCCTTTTATTTGCAGCAGATGTTGTAAGGTCATAGTTACCCTTAGAGAGAAGAACATGGGTAAGAAGATTAATGAGTATAAGTTTAGAGGCTACTATTTGGCACAGTGGATAGAAATCTGGGCCTGGAGTTAGGAAGATCTGAGTTCAAATACAACCTCAGATACTTACTAGCTGTGTGTCCTTGAACCTTTGTTTGCCTCAGTCTCCTCAACTCTAAACTGGCAATGATAACAGCACCTATCTCACAGGGTTCCAGACACATATAAATGTTTATTTCCTTTTCCTTCCTCCTCCTTTGATAAAAACAGAGATAACACTGAAACTGAGTTACAATCACAGTATGAAGGAGCTGACTCCAACTCAAGAGGGCAGGATGTTAATTTTACAGTGTGGAAGAAGGAGTCTTACCAAATTCTTTTTATGATATGGATATAGTGATGATACCTAAACTGGGAAGAGGTAAAATAGAGAATGAAAATTATGGACCAATTTCTTTAATGAATATAGATGAAAAAATCTTAAATAAAATATTAGCAAAGAGATTACAGCAATTTATCATGAGGATAATACATTATGACCAGGTAGGATTTATATCAGGAATGTAGGTCTGGTTCAATATTAGGAAAACTATCAGCAAAATTGACCATGCTGACAAGAAAACTAACAGAAATCATATGATTATCTTAATAGATGGAGAAAATTTTTGACAAAATACAATACCTATTCCTATTAAAAATCACTAGAGATTACAGGGATTATTAATTATAAATTAACTTCAATTCTTCAATCCTTTGTCTTTATTTCTTAGGTGGCTTCCATTGATTGTGTCTCCCAATACTATTCATTTAAAAGAAAATTCTGATCTTAAATACTCCAAAGGGCATAATTAGTATTATTATACGGTTGTATACACACACACACACACACACACACACACACACACACACACACACACATATATATATATATATAAAGATATTTGCATTTATGCATATACACATACCCTTCTCTCTCAAAGTCTTAATACTTTCAAAGATATTACCTATATTGGAAATAGAATAGCTAGATACTTAATATTTGCCTACTGGAAAGTTGATGGAAATTGATTAAAGTCTCCTGCATTGCTTAAAGTGTAACTTCTCTCAAAGTGTTTCTGTGGTCCTGAGCAAAAGCTCCAACTAAGGTTTTAGAAGCAAAATGTAGGTTCTGCTCACACTCTAAAAATAGTCTTAAGATTTGGCAAAGAGGATTATTATCTTGTATGACCTAGTTCATTCATCACAATAAAGTTACAATGGGCAGCTCTGTACATTTTTTCTATTTCTCATTGTCCAAATAAAATGTTTAGCCCTAAAAGGAGGAAAATTCTATATACCAAATACTGCACTTGTTCTGTGACTACTTACCAGAAAGCAATAGGAACACCTAAATACATTTCTTTTCTTTTCTTTTTTTTTGGAAATTTATTTTTTTTTATTAATTTCTTAGTTTAGTTTCAGTTAACAAGATTCAATTCCATAGTTCCTTGATTTTCAAATTTCCTTTACTTCCCTCCCCCCTCCCCTCACGACAGCATATAGTACAGTATAGGGTCTGCAAATGCATTCATATTAGACATTATTCCAATTACAAAGGCATATTGTACTAGGTGGGATGAAAGATGGTAAGGAAGAAGTAAAACCAAACAATGAGAAGAACAAGATCATTTAGTTTGCTTCCATCAGGATTCAGGCTCAGTTCTTTCTAGTTATATCTCTGGATGGTGCATTTCTCACTTTCTTGAGTCATTTGGGATTAACTTATATCACTGCATTGCTGAAAAGAGTCCAGTCTGTCATAGTTGGTTGTCACAGATATGGTATGTCTGTGATTGTATACAAATTTCTTCTGATTCTACTCTTCTCGCTCAGCATCAGTTTGTATAAGTCTCTCCAGGTAATTATGAAATCCGTCACCTCCTCGTTTCTTATAGCACAATAAAATTCCATTACATTCATATACCACAACTTGTTTAGCCATTCCCCAATTGATGGGCACCCCTTTAGTTTCCAATTCTTTGCAACCACAAAAAGGGCTGCTAAAAATATTTTTGTACATATGGGTCTTCCTCCCACTTCTATGATCTCTTTGGGATATAACCCTAGAAGTGGTATGGCTGGGTCAAAGGGTATGAAATTATTTATAATCCTTTGGGCATAATTCCAGATTGCTCTCCAGAATGGTTGGATAAGTTCACAGCTCCACCAGCAATGTATTAGCATTCCAATTTGTCCACATCCTCTCCAGCATTTGTCACTTTCTTGTTTTGTCATCTTAGCCAATCTGACTGGAGAGATGTGGTATCTCAGAGTTGTTTTGATTTGCATTTCTCTAATTAATAGTGATTTAGAGCATTTCTTCATATGCTTATAGATATCTTTAATTTCTTTCTCTGAAAACTTCCTATTCATATCCTTTGACCATTTCTCAATTGGGGAATGACTTGTATTCATATAGATTTCGCTCAATTCTCTATAAATTTTAGAAATGAGTCCTTTATCAGAGACACAAGTTGTAAAAATTCTTTCCCAATTTCCCACCTCCCTCTTGATCTTGGTTACATTGGCTTTGTTTGTGCAGAAGCTTTTCAATTTAATGTAATCAAAATTATCCATTTTGCATTTTATAATGCTCTCTAATTCTTGTTTGGTCCTAAAATCTTCCCCTCTCCACAGATCTGTCAGGTAAACTATTCTTTGCTTTCCCAAATTGCTTACAGTATCATCCTTTACACCTAGATCATGCACCCATTTAGACTTGATTTTGGTATATGGTGTTAGATAGTGATCTATGCGCAGTTTCTGCCATACTGTATTCCAGTTTTCCCAGCAGTTTTTGTCAAATAGTGCATTCTTATCCCCAAAACTGGGGTCTTTGGGTTTATCGAACAATAGATTACTATTTTCATTAACTGCTGGGTCTCCTGCACCTAATCTATTCCATTGATGCACTACTCTACACCTCTGCCAGTACCAAGCAGTTTTGTTGACTGCTGCTGTATAATACAGATTAAGATCTGGCATAACTAGTCCCCCTTCCCTAGCATTTCTTTTCATTAATTCCCTTGATATTCTAGACTGTCTGTTTTTCCAAATAAATTTTGTTATTATTTTCTCTAACTCTACAAAGTAGTTTTTGGGTAAATTGATTGGAATGGCACTAAATATATAATTTAGTTTGGGTAAAATTGTCAATTTTATTATATTAGCTCGACCCAGCCACGAGCAATTGATATTTTTCCAACTATTTAGGTCTGTTTTTATTTGTGTGAGAAGTGTTTTGTAGTTGTGATCATATAGATTCTGGGTTTGTTTTGGCAAGTAGATTCCCAAATATTTTATAATGTCTACAGTGACTTTAAATGGGATTTCTCTTTCTATCTCTTGCTGTTGAGTTTTATTAGAGATGTACAGGAATGCTGAGGATTTATGTGGGTTTATTTTATATCCTGCAACTTTGCCAAATTTATTTATTGTCTCAAGTAATTTTTTACTTGATTCTCTAGGATTCTCTAAGTATATCATCATATCATCTGCAAAGAGTGACAGCTTGGTCACTTCTTTGCCTAATTTGATTCCTTTGATTTCTTTTTCTTCTCTAATTGCTACTGCTAACGTTTCTAGTACCAGATTGAATAAGAGGGGTGATAGTGGACACCCTTGTTTCACTCCTGATCTTATTGGAAAGGCTTCTAGTTTATCCCCATTGCATATAATACTTGCTGATGGTTTTAGATAGATGCTAGCAACTATTTTAAGGAAGGCTCCATTTATTCCTATACTTTCTAGTGTTTTTAATAGGAATGGATGTTGTACTTTGTCAAAAGCCTTTTCTGCATCTATTGAGATGATCATGTGGTTTTTGCTAGTTTTGTTGTTGATATGCTCAATTATATTGATGGTTTTCCTAATATTAAACCATCCTTGCATTCCTGGAATGAATCCTACCTGATTAGGGTGTATTATTTTTGTGATAAGTTGTTGGAGTCTTTTGGCTAATATTTTATTTAGAATTTTTGCATCTAAATTCATGAGGGAAATTGGTCTATAATTTTCTTTCTCTGTTTTATCTCTTCCTGATTTAGGAATCAGTACCATATTTGTGTCATAGAAAGAGTTTGGTAGGACTCCTTCTTCACTAATTTTCCCAAATAGTTTGTAGAGTATTGGAATCAATTGTTCTTTAAATGTTTGATAGAATTCACTAGTGAACCCATCTGGCCCTGGAGATTTTTTCCTAGGGAGTTCATTGATGGCTTGTTTGATTTCTTTTTCTGAGATGGGGTTATTTAGGTAATTCACTTCCTCTTCAGTTAATCTGGGCAATTTGTGATTTTGTAAATATTCATCCATTTCACTAAGATTGTCATATTTATGTGCATACAATTGGGAAAAATAATTCCTCATTATTTTTTTGATTTCCTCTTCATTGGAGGTAGATTCACCCTTTTTATTTTTGATACTCATAATTTGGTTTTCTTCTTTCTTTTTTTATCATATTGACTAAGGGTCTATCAATTTTGTTGATTTTTTCATAAAACCAGCTCTTATTTTTATTTATTAATTCAATGGTTTTCTTAATTTCAATTTTATTAATCTCACCTTTGGTTTTCAATATTTCTAATTTAGTATTAAATTGGGGATTTTCAATTTGTTCTTTTTCTAGCTTTTTCAATTGCATGTCCAATTCATTGACCTCCCTTCTCTCTGCTTTAATTAAGTATGCACTCAGGGATATAAAACTTCCCTGAGAACTGCCTTTAGTGCATCCCACAAATTTTGGTATGTTGTTTCATTATTATCATTCTCTTGAATGAAATTATTGATTGTTTCTATAATTTCTTCTTTGACCCACCAATTTTTTAGGATTAAATTGTTTAATTTCCAATTAGTTTTTAGTCTATCTTTCCATGGCCCTTTATTGCATATAATTTTTATTGCATCATGATCTGAGAATGATGCATTTAATATTTCTGCCTTTCTGCACTGGATTGTGAGGTTTTTATGCCCTAGTACATGGTCTATTTTTGAGTATGTACCATGCACTGCTGAGAAGAAAGTAAATTCCTTTTTATCCCCATTCAGTTTTCTCCAAAGATCCATCATATCTAGTCTCTCTAAGATTCTATTCACCTCCTTAACTTCTTTCTTGTTTATTTTGAGGTTAGATTTATCGAGTTCAGAGAGGGGGAGATTAAGGTCCCCACTAGTATAGTTTTGCTATCTATTTCTTCCTCTAATTCCTTTAACTTCTCCTCTAGGAATTTGGATACTATACCACTTGGTGCATATATATTAAGTAGTGATATTGCTTCATTCTTAATGGTGCCTTTTAGTAGGATATAGTTTCCTTCCTTATCTCTTTTAATTAGATCTATTTTTGCTTTTGCTTTATCTGAGATAAGTATTGCTACCCCTGCTTTTTTTACTTTAGCTGAGGCATAATAAATTTTACTCCAACCTTTTACCTTTACCCTGTGGGTATCCCTTTGTTTCAAATGTGTTTCTTGAAGACAGCATATTGTAGGATTATGGTTTTTAATCCATTCTGCTATCTGCCTCTGTTTTATGGGAGAGTTCATCCCATTCACATTCACAGTAATGATGACTATCTGTCTCTTCCCTTCCATCCTATTCCCTCCCCTGTTTATGTTTTTGTTTATTCCTTCTCCCTTCCCCTCCTTGAAGTTTTCCCTTTTGACCGCCCCCTCCCTCAGTGTTCCCACCCAGTGACCCCCCTTCTTAACCTACCCTCTCCCCTTACTACTATTTCCCTCCCTTATAATCCCTCCCTTTAGTCTCCTCCTTTTCACCGTCCCCCCTTACCCTCCCACTATCTATAGGACACAATAAATTTTTATACTTATCAGAGTAAATTACTCCCCGTTTGATTCCAAACCAATGAGAGTAAATTTCAAACAGTGCTACTCTCCCTCCCTCCAATTCCTCTATTTAATGAATTTATGTGTCTATTCACGTTAGATTCTTAAACTTCACTGATTAATTTGATCCTTCTTTGAACCAGAACCAGTGAGAATAGTGTTTAAATGATGTTCCTCTCCCTCTTACTTTCCCTTCTTCTATAGTGTGTTTTGATGCCTCTTCAGATGGCATATTTTACCTTTTCCTAGCTCATCCTTTCCTTTTTCCCATTACAGTACCATTGATCCCCTTAATAGTCTTTTTTTTTTTTAGACTCCATGTTAGTGCATTCATACCCACACCCTCTGAGTATAACCCTTTTGCAGGTCATGATAATCATAAAGATTTCAAATATTGACAGTTATCAGCTCCACATATAGGGATGTGAACATTTTGCTCTTGTTGCATCCCAGGTAATGAGCTTGTGTTTATGGGTGTGGGTGTGTGCACTTCTGCACGTGTGAGTCTATGTTACCCTTGTTTACCTTTTTATGTCCTTCTGGAGTCTTGTAATTGGAGATCAAATTTTCCATTGAGCTCTGGCTTTTTCATTAGGAAAGTCTGGAAGTCCCTTACTTCATTAAACGTCCATCTCCTTGCCTGAAAGATTATGCTCAATTTTGCCGGGTAGTTAATCCTTGGTTGTAGTCCTAGCTCTCTTGCCCTACGAAATATCAAATTCCAGTCCCTCCGCTCTTTTAATGTAGAAGCTGCTAGGTCCTGTGTGATCCTAACTGTAGTTCCTCGATATTTGAATTGTTTCTTTTTGGCTGTTTGTAGAATTTTTTCTTTAATCTTATAATTCTGGAATTTGGCTACTATATTTCTTGGAGTTTTCAGTTTGGGATCTCTTTCAGGAGGAGTCCGGTGAATTCTATCAATAGCTATTTTATCTTCTGATTCCAGGACCTCAGGACAGTTTTCTTTGACAATCTCTTGGAGGATGTTGTCTAGACTGCTTTTCTCATCATGGCTTTCTGGTAGACCAATAATTCTTAGGTTGTCTCTCCTGGATCTGTTCTCTAGGTCAGTTATTTTTCCAGTGAGATATTTTACATTTTCTTGCAATTTTTCCATCATCTTGTTTTTTTTGATTGACTCCTGCTGCATCATAGAGTTCTGAGTTTCAGTTTGATTGTATCTAATTTTTAGTGAATTATGGTCTTCAGTTAGTTTTTGAAGTTCCTTTTTTAGGGAGGTATTTTCTTTTTCCAAGTTGGTCATTGCCTCCCTGATTTGGTCTTTAAAATTTTTCTTAAGCTCCTCCAGGAATGCTATTTGGGCTTGAGACCAGATCATGTTTCCTTCTGTGGTCTCTGGTGTGGGCAGAGAGTCTATATTGTCCTGTGTGTTTTGTTGTTCTTGCCCTGCATAGTATGCTCGAATAGACTTTCTTGCCTTCCCCTTCTCCTTTTCAGCTTCCTTCCTTCCCATTGTGACTTCTTGTTTCTTAGTGTCTCAGGCTTTGAGTTTGGGGCCTGATCCTTGACTTTGAATACCTCTGGGTGGCTAGTTTATGGCTAAGCCAGGGAAGTCAGTGAGGAATGTAGATGTGTAGGTGGGGATGAGTCTGACCACTTCAGATTTCTGCCTCTATACACCTGGGCTATAAGTAGGCTTTTGTTGGTGAGGTGAGGTGGGGCTTGTTGGGTCCCCTCCCTCTCTTCTCTTCAGATTCCTGGCTGTCTCAGTTACACCCCTTCTTGGAGATTCTCAAGCCTGAGGCTATTTCCATTAACTTGGGATTTCAATCTGGGTGGGAGACTTATCTTTGGGTTTTCTGCTTCATGAAGGAGGGATGGGAGGATCTGAGCAGCTAGGATTTACTTTGCCATTCCAGCCCCTGTATTATACAGGCAGGCAGTTTCTAAACTTCCAGGCTAGGGGCTGAATGCAGCCTGAGAAGCCACTCTCTCCACTGGGGGCCCGACTCTCCTACCTGGCTCCAATGATCCGTTCCCTCTGCGAGATGACTGCGATTCGTCTTTGGTAAGTCTGCAGGCTGGGGCTTTTTCTCTCTCTGGTGTAGTCTGCTTGCCTGCTCTTAGGTCTGAGCTGTGCAGACCCCACGTGCTCTGCGCTCCACCTGTGCGGACACTCTGGGCAACCTCCTGGGCTGGATTCTGCCACACTCTGTCTTCCACTGGGCTCCGTCACTCCGGAATCCGCTCAGATTTACCCTTTTGGACTTAGTGACAGAGGAGCTCAGCGAGGTTACTGCTTCCTTTCCGCCATCTTGGCTCCGCCCTGCCTGTGTGGGAAATTATGTTCTGTGACTACTTACCAGAAAGCAATAGGTACACCTAAATACATTTCTTCAAAAAAGATAGTGTCATCTATTGATATCAGGGCTATCACTGGAACTCCTTCTTTATTAGTGATACATTGTAAGTATGCTGAGTGTTTGGGTATTAGTTAAACATTCTCTAATTGACTCTATATTTCTTTTGCAATCTTGAAAGACAAGTCTGTGAAAACACTGATTATTCAAGTCTTTTCTTTAAAAAAATTAGAAAGCTCTTTGGGTTAGAGTTTATCCTACTGATAAATTTATATTCCCATGTATCTAACCCCAGGTTGTGCCCATCTTTCTTTTGCTTAGGGGGGAAAAATAACAAATATCAATCCAATCAATTTATCAAAAATGTTTGTTAAACATTTACTATAATAATAACTAGTATTTATATCATGCCTTTAGGTTAGCAAAATGCCTTACATATATTAGTTAACTCATTTTATCCTCCCAACAATCCCCACTTTACAGATGAAGAAACTAAGGCTGAATCAGGTTACATGACTTGCCCAGGGCTCCAGAGCTAGAAAATATCTAAGTCAGGATTAATCTAACTCGATGATCTAACTCAAGTCTTCTTGACCTACTAATGTTCCAGGAGCTGTACTAATCCATCACAAAAAAGTAAGGAAAAATTAATGGTTTTTTGAAAAGTGTTGATATATTTGCATGCAATCCTGATAATTTCACAGAGATTCTATGTGCAGTATATTTTTCTGATTTGCATGTTGAACAAATTATACTCTACCTTTGGGGGATATATGCTTATTCAAGTATGAATGATTTCACACTTTAGTGAATTATTTCTGCTTGTCATATTTCCAACCATGATCAACAGATGTTCCCCAAATGCAGAATACACAATAAAGCATTACTTATGAAGTGTCAAATGTCAAAATAAAAAACAAAATTAAAAGGAAAAAGTAGACTCATGACATTATAAGTGCAACAGCAAATTCTTCATGAATTGCTGAGCTCCCAGTAAAAATTATCTTAGGACAAGGGGCGGCTAGGTGGCGCAGTGAATAGAGCGCCGGCCCTGGAATCAGAAGGACCTGAGTTCGGAGCCGGCCTCCGACACTTAATCCGCACAAACAAAACCTAGCCGTGTGACCTTGGGCAAGTTACTTAACCCCAATTGCCCTAAAGGGGCGGCTAGGTGGCGCAGTGAGTAAGAGTGGGCCTCGGAGTTGGATGACCCGAGATCAGATCCGGCCTCAGAAAATGAGCACCCACGCATAAATCAAATGACTAGCCGTGTAACCTTGAGCAAGTTACTTAACCCCAATTGCTTTTAAAAAAATAAAAAAAAAAAAAATTATCTTAGGACTTTCTTACTAAATACTGTGGAAGTTAGAAGCTCTCTTATTACTTCCTCCTACTATGTATGGAGGAAGAACAATGTCCTACCTACCCCACAGAGTTGTCTAAACAGAAATCACTCTAAATCTAAGATTCACAATATTTTATTACATTTCCAAAATAATTCTTCAATGCCTCCATAAGTTCACTGATGTACTACCTCCAATGGTATATCTGGCATTATATTCAAGCTTTCTCATCTGCGACATTCTTATCTGTATTCAGTGGAAGTACAGAGAAAAAGCAGGTTTAGAACCAAAGAATTTGAGCTCAAATACTATTGTTGGATTTTGTTTGGTTTGGTTGTTTTTTTTTTTTTTTTGGTTTTTGTTTTTTAATCTGGGCAAGGCACTTAATTAGTTCAGCTCAAAAAGGAGGGGATTAAACTACATGACCTCTAAGAATGCTTCCAGTTGTGGAATATATTCCTAGAATCTCATGAAACATTGGATAAGGGGGAGAAAGTATGGCCTATAGTCCATTAATATGGTACTTAGTAAATGTCTACTAATTGATAATAACTTAACGAAGTAGCTGAGGTTGCCTAGTAAAAGATCAGCTAAACTGGCTTAAAACCAATTTTAAAAGGATTCACATTTAATCAATTTCCCAATGATAAACATGTAGAGATGAAGAGAGTTTGCCATGGCACTTTATAGAAAGTTGTTTAGTCATTTTTCAGGTGTGTACAATTTTTCACAACTTTTTTTGGTGTTTTCTTGGCAAAAATATAAGAGTAATTTGATATTTACTTCTCCAGCTCATTTGACAGATGAGGAAACTAAGGCAAACAGCATTAAGTGACAGCTAGTAAGTGTCGGAAGTCATATTTGAATTCAAGTCTTCCTAACTCCAGGCCTAGCTGCCCCCTAAAGATGAATGGACTATTTTAGACAGATACAGAAATGACAAGGATGTTAGAGGACATCTAGGCTCAAGCCCTGTTTTTACAATTAAGGAAATGATGTTCTAGAATGCTCAAGTGACTACATAGCCCAAGCTCATATAGACAGTGTTTGGCAGAACTGGAATCTGAACCCAAGTCCTCTAACTTGAAAATTCTGCTCCCTTTCCACTGCTCTAAGAGGTAGGAGTCTTATGGAAATTTACAGATCTATTTTCAATCTTAATTTCAGGGATGATTTATTATTCAGGGAGGGAGAAAGGATAGATCCAGAAATGAAAGCTGCATGAAAACAAAAGGTATCGATAAAATTAAGCTTTAAAAAGTACTTTTCAGTTGTGATTCACAAGGTACAATTTGCCCCATAAAAAAGACAGGAAGCTTAGAGCATCCTTTAAGTATCCTGTTAGGGAAACCACCTAAGGTAATTATTTTTACAATAAATGCATCTGGTCTCCCTGAAAGGGAAGAAATTGAAAGAATTTAAAGAAATCCTTTCTATGCTCTGCAGATGAAGGGACCCCAAGTGGAAGAGAAGAAACAAAGAAGGAAGCTAGAAAGAAAAGAATCCAAGTAGACAAGGGGGATTGAATTTTAAATTCAGTGTCAAAATGTTGGTAAGTAGCGGGATGGGATTAAGGAGAAAGAGAGGGGTAAGAAACTCAATGCCACTATGATACTAAAGTCTAAAAAGTTAAGGTACTTCATGTATAGGGTAGGAGAGCAGTAGCTGTTGACATTCACTCCCCCTTACCAGGCTGTCTGTTTCATGATTATAAAAAAGATAAGATCAGACTTCAGAGCTTTGTTTCTAAATAGATAGTGACAGTGCAGAGCTGATTGTCCTGTCCAGAGGAAGAGCTAGAGAGGCATGGAAGAGTGGTGTGTGTCCAATCAAAGCAGTTGTGAGATTTCTTGTTACTGTTCATTGTGTTTTGCATCTATCTTCACTCATGTTATATGTACCCTTGGGGAGGTCTCCATAGGAGTTCATGCTGCAAAGTTGTCATCAGTTTGAAAGGCAAAGTTTGCATGATAGGACTTGGACAGTGATGACGTTCTGTTGCAAAGTCATTGATAGATAATTTCATCACTGATGATAATTTCTCCATCCCTCTCTAGGATCTGTAGGGGACACCTGAGCCAGAGGTTGTGGGATTTCTTATTAGAAGTGACTTTTTCATAAGCAATTGCTCACAAAAAGTGCTTCAGCACCAGTCATATTTTGAGGTACCATTGAGGTATGAATTTCTACCTCTAGAAGCAATGCAAAGGGACGAACCAATTGGAATTAGACCCATTTGTTACTTGTTTACTTGGAATCACCAAAAGTAACCCTCATTTTGGGAGATTCTTTTCCTATGTAGACAAAACATTTGCACTTCTATTAAGTTTAATAACATTCTTTGCCTACATGTTGACTGGCCAATTCTCTTGAAAAGTGAAAAATCAAACTAAGGTCAAATTATCAAGTTAACGGTTTCCAGCTGTTAAAGGACATTACCAGCTACACTTTCCTAACAGGGTTAAGTGTGGTGGAGAAATCATTTGTAAAATTTTACCTTGTCTTTTAACAGTTGATTTTTTTCACCATTTATAACTTTGTGATGTTTATGTATTCTTTGCTGTCCCCTCAACCCATACCATTCAAGGTCATTCTCAGAAAAATGATTAGAACTTGATCTTGGCAAGTTGCTCACCCTGAGAAAACTAGTATATGTGTCCAAGATTGCCAAATTTTTTGAATGTGCATTGGGTCAAACTGCCCAAATGACCAAGCATGAGTTCAATGAGACTTGACAGGAGTTCTTTGGTGATTCAGTACCTCCTAAAACTTGAAAATTAGATTTAAAATATGACTTTGCTAAAAAGAAAATAGAAGATTTCAACATATATATTGATCATAAAACTCTCTAAATTTCCTAGTTCTTTAATCTACTTAATTCACATGACCAACTTCTGAATTCCATCTCAGCTATTAGATACAGGAGCTGATATATTTTCATATAAATTAACTTCTAAATAGACTCTTCTCTATATATGAACTCCCAAAATCCTCTGTCTTATCACTGTCTTTCATCATTCCATCTTTCCTTATATCTTATGACTCCTCACCTTCTTCTCTATTCTCACCATGAACTTCATTCCCTCTAACCCTCATTTCTTTTCCAAGTCATGACCCCTGCATCTGTCATACTATAGCAGCAAGCTCCCCAACATCCCCAGGGTGGCTGCCAACACAGGTTCTTATATCTGCTTTTCTAAAGGAAAGCAACTCAAAATGGGTTAACAAGCTCATTTTAATCAATCAAACATATATCATTTACCTAGTTCAAGGGAAAAAGGTCAGCACCCCAAACTTCAAAGTATATAGACAGAACTTACAAGATAGAGAAACAAACAGATCAAGCAGACAGGCTTCCAAACTGTCCAACCATTACATCCATGCCAAATCATAGCTACCAGAGAGGGAAGCATTAACATCTGGGTTCTCAAAGCTGGGGGAGCTCTCAACAGCTGCCCAGAGTCTCATCTGATCAAATTACACAACACTTCTCAAAGTAAGCCCCCAAGTAAAGCCTCCCATCAGGGTTTATAGAGCCTTCTCCTGGGTCAGAGAATGTAACCACCCTCTTGACCCACTGCACAATCACACAGCATCAAGGTGTAGGCATTCCTGAAAACCAAGCCTCCTGCCACAGGCTCCATTCAGCCTATTAGGGGGCAGAGTATATTTTCAAATTAAGGAAGGTTCTCAGAGTCTCTTAAGCCTATCAAAGGGCCTAGGAGTAGGGAAGATCTTTAAATTTGCATTTCCATTACACATACTCTCCTTCCTTCCTTACTCAACCCCTCCTCTTGAATCTGTTGCCCTTTGTCCTGTCACTTATCATACTTTGACAGATGTCTCTCTTGGAGTAGCCCTACCATCTGCCTCCTTCACTTCCATTTACATGCTGCTGAATGGAGCTAGAAGAAATAAAAACAGACTTCTGGTATCAAGATGGCAGAGTGAGGAAGAAACCCTCTGAAGCCCTCCCAAATTCCCCTCCAAACAACTAGAAAATTGTCTCAGAATTGATCTATGAGCAAGGAAGCAGCTTACAAGCCCAGGAAGTGAGGTCTGTCTCAATGGGGTAGGAGGGGAGTGAGGTCCAAAAGGAGGAGCAGCAGCAATTGCAGCCAGCCTGACAGCAGAGGGGCACAGCAAGTTTCAAGACTGGGACAATCCACCAGCAAGACCTCACCCTCCTGAAAGCCAACAGTGCCCCCTACCCAAGTGAACATTTTGTGAAGCACAGCACACCCCAGAAATCCCTGTCCCCTCAGCACATGCCAACAGCTAGGCACTGACCATCACTGCTGACCAGTAGTGAAGCCCCACCCTGGACCAACAGTGAGACCCTGCCTCTGGCACTTACCAGCAGAGAGGACCTATTTCCATATCAACCTGGCAGAAAGACCTCTCCTGGAACAGGCCAGCAGCTAAACAGCAAACCCAGGGGAGGCCAACAGGGAGGCCCCATCCCCAAGTGCAAGACAGAAGGGAAGCCTACCCTCTAGAGAAAGCAAACATCTAAGTGCTGAAACCCAGAGAAAGCCAGAAGTAAGACCCAGAGACCCAGCACAAAAAGCTTGGGATGGTGCAGAGGGCAGAGCCCAAATCTCACATAAAACACTAAGTCATCAAAAAGGCAGAAAAGAATAAGCAAAAAACAAACAAAACAAAACAAACAA
Source organism: Gymnobelideus leadbeateri (assembly GCA_011680675.1). Taxonomy (NCBI): domain Eukaryota; kingdom Metazoa; phylum Chordata; class Mammalia; order Diprotodontia; family Petauridae; genus Gymnobelideus; species Gymnobelideus leadbeateri. The sequence goes on along the minus strand of WOXC01001463.1, from coordinate 89,285 downwards.
AAAACACCAAACCAACAACTTGGCTATAGAAAGTTACTATGGTAATAGGAAAGAGCAAGGCATAAAATTAGAAGAGAAAAATAGTGTCAAAATTGTAATGTGAAGTTTCAAAGAAAAATGTAATTTAGTCTCAGACCCAAAAAGAAATTCCTAGAAGAGATTAAAAAGGATTTCAAAAAGTAAATTAGAGAAATGAAGAAAAATTGGAAAAGAAATGAGAGTAATGCAAGAGAATCATGAAAAAAGAATCAATAGCTTGGAAAAAAGATACACACACACACACACACACACACACACACACACATATTTATTTATTTGTTTGTTTGTTTGTTTATTGAAGAAAATACCCTAAAAAATAGAACTGGCCAAATGGAAAATGAAGTATAGTAGCTCACTGAAGAAAATAATTCTTTCAATATTACAACTAAACAATTGAAAATTAATCACTCTATGAGACATCAAGATGTAATAAAACAAAATTTAAAAATTAGAAAAAAATTGTGAAATTTTTCATTGGAAAAACAATTGGGCTAGAAAATAAATGTAGGAGAGATAATATAAGAATTATTGGACTACCTAAACGTCATGACAAAAAAAAGGCCTAGAAAACATTTTTCAAGAAATTATTAAAGAAAATTGCCCTGATATATTACAACTAGAGGTCAAAATAAATATTGAAAGAATTTACCTATCACTGCATGAAAGAGATCACAAAATAAAAACTCTCAGGAACATCATAGCTAAATTCCAGAGCTCACAGATCAAGGAGAAAGTTTTGCAAGCAGTGAAAAAGAAACAATTCAAATATCATGGAGCTACAATCAGGATTACACAGAATTTGTCAGCTTCCACATTGAAGAACTAGCAGACTTGGAATATTATATACTGGAAAGCAAAGCTATTAGGATTACAACCAAGAATCACCTACCCAGCAAAATTGAATATAATCTTGGGGGAGGAGAGAAGGAATGGACATTTAATGAAACAGAATACTTTCAGGCATTTCTTGTTAATGGAATTTGACCTCCAAATTTGACCTCCAAATACAAGACTCAAGGGAAACATAAAAAGAGGGAAAAAAAGAGAAAACATAAGCAATTCAATAATGTTAAATTGTTTCTATTTCTATGTGGGAAGATTATATTTGTAACTCTTAACTTTATTACTATAATAGCAATTAGAAGCAGTATACTGAAGACAAAGGATATGGAAACAAGGTGACTTTGATGGTATGATACTCTTCCCCCTCCCAAAAATAAATAAATAAAGGGATAAGACAGAAAGTTGCATTGGAAGAAGAAGGGGGAGATCAAATAGGGTAAATTATCCCACAAAAAAGAGGCATGAAGGAGCTGTTATAATGGAGGAAAAGATGGAGAGGTAGAGGGCAAAGCTTTAATCTTACTCTTATCAGTTGTCCATTCTGGAAAAGAATCAAAATGACATCACTATGCTAAAGTCGTTTCACTGTGTCCAACTGTAGCTGATCAGACCGGTAGGAGCTCTGAATGTTCTAGCACAGGTTAGGCACAAATAGTCTGTGTGAACATTTGGTATGGATATCCTAAATTTGCTCATCCAGTGTTTCCTTTGAGCTATTTCAATTCTGCTTTGCTCATAGAGCACAGCACCTTCTCTGATGTAGGCATAGCATGTTGAGTGGTCTTGTGGCAGTGTTTCCCATGTCACACAAATCTTGAGAGATACTTTGAAAGTGTCTTTGTATTGCTTCTTCTTAACACCATGTGAATGCTTGCCCTGAGTAAGTTCTCCATAAAGTAGTCTTTTTGGCAAGCGTATGTTTTACATTCAAACAATGTGGCTAGCCCATTGGGAGTTGTGCCCTTTGAAGCAGAATTTGAATGCTTGGTACTTTAGTTTGAGTAAGAACCTCAGTGTCTGGTACCTTATCCTGCCAGGTGATCTTCAGAATCGTCCTAAGACAATTCAGATGAAAGTGGTTCAATTTCCTGGCATGGCACTGGTAGACTGTTCAGGTTTCAGAGGCATACAACAATAAGGTCAGCACAATGACTCTGTAGACCTTCAGTTTGGCAGTCAGTCCAATTGCTCTTTTCTCCCATACTTTCCTTTGGAGCCTCCCAAACACTGAGCTAGCTCTGGCAAAGTGTGCACCAACCTCATTATCAATGTGTACCTCGTTGGAAAGTACATTATCAAGGTAACTGAACTTATCCGCAGCATTCAAAACTTCTCTATTTGCTTTAACTGATGGTTCCACATTTGGATGTGTGGGGGTGGCTGATGGAACACCTGTGTTTTCAGGCAAAAATTAGCACAAGCAGCAGAGAACTGATCCATATTCAGCTTCAGAGACTGCATTGAGGGCACAATTATCTGTAAGCAGAAAATCATGCACCAACTTCCCTCCACTTTGGTCTTGGCTTGTAGCTTTTTCAAATTGAAGAATTTACTATCAGTACAGTAGCTGACCTTGATGCTATGTTCATCCTCATTGAAAGCACTTGACAACATGGCTGAAAACACCATGCTAAAAAGCATGGGAGCAAACACACAGTCTTGTTTCAATCTATTGGTGACTAGGAAGGCATGAGAGCACTGTCCATTATCTAGAACCTGGGGAAGCATGCTGTCATAAAATTGATGAATGATGCTGATGAACTTCTCCAGGCAACCAAATTTTGACTAATTTTCCATAAGCTCTCACAACTAATAGTATCAAAAGCCTTGGTCAGATCTACAAGCATGTATACAGACCTCTGTTCTGCTACTGGCATTTCTCTTGGAGTTGTTGGGCAGCAAATACCATATCAACTGTTCCTCGGCCCTTTCTGAAGCCACACTGTCATCAAAACAGGCTCAAAGAGAGAATAACATACACACTAAATTGGATATAGAAATCTCTTACCCTGTAAGGAAGTAAAAAAGGGACAGGGATAATAAAAGGGGGAGGGTGGAAGGTGGTGATCAGAAATAAAATTCTCATGGAAGATAATGGAAGGGCTATAAAAGAGAGATGGGGATAAACAAGCAAAAATAGTATGGAGGAAAATGCAGTTAGTTATCATAACTACAAATGTGAATGGGATGAACTCTCCCATAAAAGAGAAGCAGAAAGCAGAATGGATTAAATAGCAGAATCCTACAACCTGTTGTTTATAAGAAACACGTTTGAAGCAGAGACACATGCAGTAAAGGTAAGGGATTGGAGAAAAATTCATCATGCTTCAGCTGAAACAAAGAAAACAGGGGAAGCAATCATGATCTCATACAAAGCAAAAATAAAAAAATAGATCTAATTAAGTGATTTAAAAAAAGAAACTATATCTTGTTGAAAGGTACCATAGAAAATAAAGTCATTTCATACTAAGCATATATGTACCAAATGATATAGTTTCATAATTTTTGAAGGAGTTGAATAAGCTATAGGAGGAAATAGATAATAAACTGTACTAGTAGGGGACCTCAACTTTCCCCTCACAGAAAGAGATAAATCTCATAAAAATAAACAAGAAAGAAATTAAGGAGGTGAATAAAATTCTGGAAGAATTAGATATGATAGATCTCTGGAGAAAATTCAATGGGAAAACAAAGAAATATACCTTTTTCTCTGCAGTATATGGTACCTACACATTGACCATATATTAGGTTATAAAAACCTCACAACCAAATGCAGAAAAGTAGAAATAGTAAATATTATCTGTAGTGGGGATAAGCTAGAAGTCTTCCCAGTACAATGAAGAGTGAAGCAAGGGTGCCTATTATTACCTCTATTATTTAATATTGTATAAGAAATGTTCACTATAACAATAAGAAAAAGAAATTAAAGGAATTTAAATAGGCAACAAGGAAACAAAATTGTCACTCTTTATAAATGATAAGATGTTAAACTTAAAAAATCATAATCAACTAAAATACTACTTGAAATTATTACCAACTTTAGCAAAGTGGTAGGATAAAATGTAAATCAACATAAATCATTAACATTTCTATATATTACCAACAAAGTCAAGCAGCAAGGGATAAAAAGATAAATTCCATTTAAAATAATCATAGACAGGGGTGGCTAGGTGGTGCAATGAATAGAGCACTGGTCCTGGAGTCAGGAGGTCCTGAGTTCAAATCTGGCCTCTGATGCTTAACACTTACTAGCCAGGTGACCTAGGGCAACTCACTTAACTCCAATTTCTTGCCCCCCCTTCAAAAAGCAAAAACAAAAAACAAAATAAAATAAAATAATATTAAAAAATAAAAAAATAAAATAACCATAGACAATATAAAATATTTGGATGCCTACCTGTCAAGACTAATGCAGAAACTATATAAACACAACCTTAAAACACTTTTCACACCAAAAAAGATCTAAACAATTGGAAAAATATTAATTGCCCATGGATAGACTGAATCAATCTAATAAAATTACAATTCTACCTAAATTAATCTATTTATTCAGTGCCATACCAATCAAACTATCAAAAAAATAGTTTATAGAGCCAGGGAAAAAAATTCATCTGGAAGAACAAAAGCTCAAGAATATCAAGGAAATCAATGAAAAAAATGTGAAAGAAGGTGGTTTGACCATACCAGATCTCAAACTGTATTATAAAGTGGTAATTATCAAAACAATCATGAGTTGGCTAAGAAACAGAGTAGTGGATCAGTGGAATAGTTTAGGTACAAATTACATTACAATGAATGACCACAGTAATCTAGTGTATGATAAACCAAAAGATCCAAGCTTTAGGAACAAAAACTCATTATCTGAAAAAAGAACTGCTGGGAAAACTAGAAAACAGTATGGCAAAAACTAGGCACAGACTAACATCTTGTACCATATACCAAGATAAGGAAAAAATGGGTTCATGATTTACACATAAAAGGTGATACCACAAGCAAATTAAGAGCATGGAAGAGTTTATCTGTCAGATTTATGGATAAGGGAAGAATTCAGGACCAAAGAAGATATAAAGAGCATTACAAAATGCAAAATAGATCATTTCAATTATATAAAATTAAAATGTTTTTGCACAAACAAAACCAATGCAACCAAAATTATAAGGAAACAGAAAAATGGGAAAACTTTTTGCAACAAGTATCTCTGATAAAGGCCTTATTTGTCAAATATATGGAGGACTGAATCAAATTTATAAAAAGACAAGTCATTCCCCAACTGATAAATGGTAAAATAATATGAACAAGTAGTTTTCTATAATAAAATCAAGCTATCTGTAGTCATATGAAAAAATGCTCTGAATCACTATTGATCAGAGAAACGCAAATCAAAATAACTCTGATGTACCATTTCACATTTATCAGAGTGGTTAATATGATAAAAAAGGAAAATGGATGTGGGAAGGAATATAGGAAAACCGGACCACTAATGTACTCTTGGTGGAGTTGTGAACTCACCCAATCATTCTGGAAAGCAATTGAAACTATGCCCAATGGGATATAAAACTGTGTATACCATTTGATCCAACAATATCACTGCTAGTTCTATATATCATAGACATCCAAAAAAAAATGAAAAAGGACCTATCTGTACAAAAAAGTATTTATAACAACTTTTTTTTTTGGTGGCCAAGAACTGGAAATTAAAGGGATACACATCAAGTTGGCAATGGCTAAATAAGCTGTCATATATAAGTGTAATGCAATATGTGCTATGAGAAAATGACAGGCAGGATAATTTCAGAAAAACCTGGAAAGACTTGCACAAACTAATGCACAGTGAACTGAACAGAAGCAGGAGAACCTTGGACATAGTAATGGCAATGTTGCTTGATGAAGAATTGTGAATGACTTAGCTATTCTCAGCATTACAATGATCCAAGACAATCCCAAAGAACTACTATCTGCCTTCAGATAAAGAATTGATATTAATTGAATACAGAGTGAAACATGCTATTTTTCACTTTCCTTCTTTTTTCTTTCATTCAAGTCTTCTTGTACAAAACGACTAATATGGAAATGTTTTACATGATTTTGCATGAATAACCTATATCTAATTGCTTGCCATCTTGGGGGAGGAGGTGGAGCGAGGGAGAAATAGAATTTTGGATTCAAAACTTTAAATAAAAATATTTTCAAATGAGGGAAAAAAAAGAAATAACAAAACCATGAGAATTGGTCAGATTTGTTATCTAATCTCAGCTGAGCACTCACCAAAGCAATCATTCTCTTCATGCCTAAGTACCTAACTCATTCACTACCATACACTCCCTAGTAGCTGTTCTAAACCTTTCTTGTACCTCTTCAAGTCTCTCATGATGCTGCTTTCCCTCAGTCTCTCTGAGGAGATCATCTCATGAAAAAAAAAAAAAAAAGAGGACATTTGCTGAAAAATCTCTGTTTTCTTTTCCTCTTCTCATTTCATGTCATTTTATGCCTTCCTTCCCCCACTATCTTCTCTGGTCACACACACACACACACACACACACACACACACACACACACACACACACACACCATACTCACCAACTGGTCACAGCCTTGGCTTAAAATCTCCAGTAACCCCTTCCCTACACCTTGATGCAGTTCATTACATGGGGGTAGGAGGGGTGGGGTTAATGGTAGTTTATTGGAAATCCTTTCTTTGTTTGGAGCTCAAATGCATCTCTGCAACCACCCACTTATACTTGTCTTCTTGGGTAAAACAAATTAAATTATCCCTCTTACATGTAGGTCTCTTTTAAATTATCTCCAGGCTAATCCTTCCTAGGATAAACCAACCTCATTAAATTCTTGAGAGGAAAGTGTAAAATTCAAAGGGCATATAAATCCAATGAGATATTGACATAATGTAACTCTTTTTAAGGAATATAGTAAGAAAACACAGTCCTTTACAAGTCAGCACAAGGGGCATTGCAATTTCTTTTACCAGTTGAAGGTCATAACTTCGGAAGAAAAAAGTGGGTATGAGAAATTAACTACATATATAGTACAGTGCTCATAAAATAAAGCCATTCTAAGTGGGGCCCACAGATCATTTTTTAATCTCTGATAAAGTTTCCTCCATGTCATAAAAAAAATGTAATCCAACAAAGGAAACTAAAACAAGAAACACAAAGTGTTGGAAAATATTTAGCACTTAGTTTTTCATCTATTCAAATGGGCATGCTTTTATGCTTTCCTGCAGCATTAACTAGCTCAGATACTAATCAATAATGAGATGTTGCCTAAGATCACACTTGAAGAGTTACATCTGGTGTGTAATTGCAGGGATAAAAGTGGGAAGTACATGGATACAGTCTTGAACTCAGTACATGGATACAGTCTTCCTGAGAGCAACAATGGCAAGAAACAATCCAACTTTTACAAGTTCACAGTAGGGAAATGTGTTTACCATTCTTGATTCTATTTGTTGTTATTGTTGTTGTTATCTCAGTGTGTTAACTATATTCAGGTGACATGTCTAATTTGAGTTAATTTCTTTGTACCTTTTCTGCACTTAACAATAGATACTTAACCTCCTGGCTTATCTAAAAGGATTCAATATATTTTTATATTTTTTCATGTAATAATTATGAATGTCATGGTTGTATTACTATAGTCTGGATTATTGGACAATTACATATATGTGTGTGTACATATATATGTATATATGTAAATATAACACACACACACACACATATATATATATTAAAGGTCTAGTTTTCAAAAAGCAGCATTTGCTCATTTTGCACCTTTAGTTCTGGACATTATTTTGTAAATATTATGATAATATATCTGGCCTAACTGAAGACTGTCCTGGCTAACAACTAGAATAATTATTTGATTATGGTCCATACTATTGACAGCATAACCTTTGAAGAAATTATCATATGAAAATTAACATTTGATGGACAAATAGGAAACCTGCTATCTTCTCTTTGGAAGATTCATTCTGAAGAAAAAAGCAGCAAAGTCTAGAGTTTTAATAATACAGATTATCTTCATGTTTCCTTACATATTTCTTTTGGTCTTTTTGGAAGGGAGAAGGCAGGGCAAATGGGATAAAGTGACTTGCCCAAGGTCACATGGCTAGTGTTAAGGCCAGATTTGAACGCAGGTCCTTCTGACTCCAGGACTGGTGCTCTATTCACTGAGCCACGTAGCTGCCCCTCCTTACATATTGATATACCAAATATATATATATATATATATATATATATATATATATATATATATATATATATCATTGCCAACTAAATTAACTTCAATACACCTGGCAGGTAAAAAAATTTATATGTAAAGGCATAATTGTGTAATGGATGGAATGCCTGGCTTGGAGTCAGGAAAAATAATGGCTTGAAATAAAATTTCTTACTAGCTGTGTGAGCCTGGGTGAGTCATTTAAGGTATCTGTACCTTAGCATGAGTCCCTGGGCATTATACGATATCACAGAAGGGTTGATGGGATGAGTTCCCACACTAGAAGTTCCCCATGCTGATGAAATGACAGATCCTGTAGTATCTTTGTATTGAGGGGAAGGGAGACATAACCATTAGTGAAAGAGGTAGCATTAATATGGTGAGAAAAATACTGGAAATGGAGTACTAGGGGACCAAGTTTTGAATCCCATTTTATTATTTTCTTGATGTGTGATGTTTTACAAGTCATTTAGGGCCTTGAGGTCACATTTCCTTCATAAGAGAAATAAATGGGCTAAATTGTATGACTACTAAGAGCTTTGAGGATTTTACACATATGAGTCAATGAACTCCAATCAACTTTTTTTCTTTTTATTTAAGTACATTTATTAAAATATTTTATTTAAAATTAAGTAATTTGATTTTTATTTGATACATCAATATGTAAGGAAGTGCAGCTAGGTGACTCAGTGAATAGAGCACCAGTCCAGAAGTCAGGAGGACCTGAGTTCAAATCCAACCTCAGACACTTAACACTAGCCATGTGACCTTGGGCAAGTCAGTTCATCCCCTTTGCCCTGCCTTCTCCCTTCCAAAAAGACCAAAAGAAATATGTAAGGAAACATGATGATTATCTGTATTATTAAAACTCTAGCTTTCTTTTTGATTTAAAATTGATTTAAAAAAATTAAATTGATTTTAAAAAGCAATCAGCTTTGCTTTTTAAGATGTAGCATTGACTTCTTTGTGTTTGTGTGCCACATCATTCTAAAACCCCTCAAAAACACTTATCAGACATTTTCTTAGTCACTTATCACTGGTAGTTACTGGAAGCAGAAATGGCAACTTGAGTATCTACATCAATGCTCAAAGTTGTGTTAGATATTCAAAAGATATTAATTGACCACCTATTATTTACAATGACTTTCTAAGTATCATAGGATATAGAGATATATTCTATGAACTCAAGGCTCTTACATTCTACTTGGGGAAATCTCTAATCATAAAGAGTGCCTTATAATTTCCTTCACGTGAGAGTGGTAAAAATTATATTTTGTTTAAGTGAATTGTGAAAGAAAGGAAAAGAAAGAAGGAAGGAAGGAAGGAAGAAAGGAAGAAAGGGAAGAAGGAAGGAATAGGAGGAGGGAAGAAGGGAAGAAGGGAGGAAGGAAGGGAGGGAAGGAGGAAGGAAGAGAGGAAGAAAGGGAGGAAGGAAGGGAAGGAGGGAGGGAGGAAGGAAGGAAGAAAAAGAAAGAGATAGAGAAAGAGAGAGAGATAGAGACAGAGAGAGAGAGAGAGAGAGAGAGAGAGAGAGAGAGAGAGAGAAAGACCACTGAAACTTATTAAGAATATAGAGCTTTGAGGGCAGAGACAAGATAGTGGAGTAAAAACAGGACTTTCACAGAGCTCCAGCCCATACCACTTCAAAATTTTGTAACAGGGGGACTATGAAAGACCTCTGGAGCTCTAGAACCCACAAAATGACACAGAGAAGCTAACCTCTGGCTGAAGACAGTCCTGCAGCCCAGCAGGGAATGGCCAGCACAGAGCTCTGGGAGCCAAGGCCAAGCCCCTGTGAGTCATGGTTTTAGCCTGAGGGCAGCCAGACCAGCAGCCAGCTGGAGTTTCCAGAATTATCAACAAATAGATGCCTAGGTAAAGTGAGAGTTCAGTGCCATATGGACTTTGGGACTGGTTGGGAGAATGCCTCAGATTTTTCCCCTGGGGGCAAGAAGCAGCTGAGGAGCCTGCACAACTTCCTCCACATTGCTGCATTGCAGCTTCAGCTCTTGGCCTGCAAACTGTAGGGGGATCCAGCGATCAGTCTTGGGGGTAAGCACTCTTGCTTTACCCTTCTTGGATCTGGATTGCAGTCTGGGGTGGAGGTCTTGGGGTGTATGACCAGCTTGCCAGAGCGTGTGGAGGCTTCACAGAGGCCAGCCAATTAATACCTCCAGAAGTTGAGAAAACCCCAATGTTTGGAATGTAACTTCCCCTGGCTGGTGGCAAAGTCCCAAAATCAAGTAATTGAGTGGCAACATGCCCAGGAAAAGGGACATTAGACTCCTATTTTGGGAGCAAAGCGGATCAAAGCATGGAACAGGAGGAGGACTGTGAGGTCAGAACTCCTGCACCAAAAGGCCCAAATGAAAATACAAGCTGGCTACAGGCCATAGAGGACCTTAAGAATCAGATAAGAGAAGTGGGGGAAAAATTGGGAAGAGAAATGAGAAATATGCAAGAAAAGTATGAAATGAGAGTCAACAGCCTGACTGAGGAAAATAACACCTTAAAAAATAGACTAACTCAAATAGCAAAAGAGGCTCAAAATGGCAATGAGGAGAAGAATGCCTTAAAAAGCCAAATTTGCCAGATGGAAAAAGAATCTCAAAAGCTCACTGAGGAGAATCATTCCTTCAGAATTAGGCTGGAGCAAATGGAAGCTAGTGACTTTATGAGAAATCAAGATACTATTAAGCAGATTCAAACAAATGAAAGAATAGAAGGTGATGTGAAATATCTCATGGGAAAAACCACTCACCTGGAAAGTAGATCCAGGAGAGACAATCTAAAAATTATTAGACTACCTGTAAACTATAACCAAAGAAAGAATCTAGAAATCATCCTTCAAGAAATTCTCAAGGAAAATTGCCCGGATTTTTTAGATCCAGAGGGCAAAATAGAGGTTGAAAGAATCCACAGATCACTTCCTGAAAAAGATCCCAAAAAGAAAACTCCTAAGAATATTGTAGCCAGGTTCCAGAATTCCCAAGTCAAGGAGAGAATATTACAAGCAGCCAAGAAGAAACAATTTCAATATTGTGGAAACACAATCAGGATAGCACAGGATCTGGCAGCTTCTACACTGAGGGATTGAAGGGCATGGAATATGATATTCCAGAGGGCAAAAGAACTGGGAATGAACCCAAGGGTCACCTACCCAGCAAAACTGAGTATTTTGTTTCAGGGAAAAATATGGTCATTCAGTGGAATAGAGGATTTTCAAGCATTCTTGTGGAAAAAAACAGAGTTGAATAGAAAATTTGACATTCAGATACAAGAAGGAAGAGATGCTTGAGAAGGTAAACAGGGAAAAGAAATCACTATGAACTTATCAAAGTTGAACTATTTACATTCCTACAGGGAAAAACAATAACTGTAACTGATGAAACTTTTCCCATTATGAAAATAGTTGAAGAAGGGTATATGGGTATATGAATACATATGTGAATGTGTGTGTATGTGTTTTCAGGTATACATAGATAGAGGGCACAGGTTGGAAGGTAGGAAGGTAGAGATGATACTTAAAAGGTGAGGTTAAGAGGTGAGAGAATAATGTGGTGAGGGGGAATGAGGAGAGACAATGTGGTGAACTGTCTCATGTAGAGGAGGCAGGGGAAGGTGGTTGCAGGGGAGGGGAGGAACAGGAAGGCAAAAAGGCAAAGCCTTATTCTCATTTAATTTGGACCAGGGAGAGAATGGCATGAATACTAAATAGGGTGTCCCACCCTACAGGAGCATGGGAGGGGAGGGGAATGGGGAAGGTGGTGGAGGGGAGGGTGGACTGTGAAGGAGGGTAGTTGGAAGCACCTGCTTTTGAAAAGAGACAGGATCAAGGTGGAGAGTGGATCAGGTGGAAGGTGGGATGGGAGGGAGGGAAATACAGTCATTTACATTATATCTACTATGGTAAGTTTTGCATAGCTACACATATACAGCGTATACTGAGCTACTTATCTTCCTTTAAAATCAATTTTTAAAAAAATATATATAAATACTATGATTAAAAAAAAACTAAACCAAAGAACATGGTAGCATCAAAAACTAGATTGACAAGTAGGACAGACACAGAATTCACAAGACTCTAAACCATCCAAGTATGTGTTTTTTTCTTTCTCCTGGTGATGAAATCCACACCCCGAAGGTGGATTCCTGCTATACATTGTTTCCTACTATAAGAATACTTCTCTTCTATAAAGTTTATGTTTTAATATTTAAAAAAAGGAATATAGAGCTTTGAAGGTAGAGAAGAAAAGATATGCCTCCTCTTCCTCTAAATCTTGTTTAAATACTCCATTTCCTCTCCTATAGCCACTGAGGTTTTTATACCAACTCAGAGGTAATCAACCTCACACACCAAATATTTTTTAATCTAATATCAGACAATGAAATTTTAATTATCTTCTTTCCATGGAAAAGTGAGTTAATGACAAATTTGGTTGAAAAAATATAACTTAGAAATTGCTTATAAAAACTGGATAGGTAGTGTTACTCATTTAATTACTATTCTTTATGAGGTATCTTAATAAAAAGGAAATAAAATCAAGGAATTGTCTAATTAAAATGTTACCAAAATGTGTCATTACAAAAATAAGCTACATTAAAGGAAAACAGACATTCTGAAGTGTTTAGCATACAAAAATAAGCTATGTTAAAGGAAAACAGACATTCTGAAGTGTTTAGCAAATTGTAAACTTCTTTCTTTACTATTCATCGGTCTGAATATTGGATAATCCTTTTGTTTAGTGCATATTAGTGATGAGAAATAGAATAAACAAGATGAAATCATTCTTATTTTGCAGAGTGATAATTAATGGTTTTTCTGTTGCCTTAGTTACAGCTCTCTCAGGTTTCTATATCCTACTCACAGTATAATATAAACATAACATATTCATTACCATCCAAAATCTAGACCAGATAAAACAGTTTGATTATAAGAATTGTTTCTAAGTGTACTTATTTCTGTACCTCTTTATCTTGTCCTGGATTCCCTTTAGAATAGAGATATTTGACAAATGTGGCAATATCCTGTAAATGTAAAAGCTGTGCAGAACTCCAGAGAATGATTTTTTGTAAACCAAGCAGATGATTCTGTCAATACACTGATTGTAAGCATGAGATATTTTCTTGTCCAGAACTAAATTCAATTCAACCTGTGTTTTTAAGCACCAACAATGTTCAGGGCAATATACTAGGTGATAGGATACAAAGACAAAATGAAAGTTTCTATCCTCTAGGAATTTATATTTGACTGGGTAGATATAACATGAACAAAGAGCAGCAGAAAGTATATGTAAATTATTTTGAAGCAATTTCAAGAGGTAGAAAGTGCTAACAATTAGAGTAGAGGAATCAGGAAAAGGCTCATGCAAAGAAATGTTCCTTAGCTAAGCTGGGAAAGATTCTAGGGGTTCTAAACTTGAGAAAGGAAGGGGCAGAGCCAAGGTGGTGGCATAGGAGCAGGAAAACTGTGCACTCCCCCTATAACCACCTCAAATACCTATAAAATATGACTCTAAACAAACTTTAGAGCCTACAGAACCCAGAAAGTGACAGAGAGAAACAAATCTCCCACTGAAGGCAGCCTGGCAGGTGGACAGGAAGAGACAAGCACAGAATGCTGGAAGCAAAGCCCAGCCCCACTTGAGCTCATGGTTTTAGCCTCAGGGCACCCTGACCAGCCACCACTGAGGGACTTCAGGAGAGTGGATCACCAGAAGCTGTGGCAGTTTCAAGAATTGTCAGCAACAATTGCCAAAGACAAAGTGAGAGGTCAGTGGACTTTGGGAACAGGGGGTGGTTAGACCTCTGCCCTGTGGAGGGAGAAGTGGCTGAGAGTTGTGGCTGCCACTGCATGGCTGCTTCAGGGCTCCTGGTCTGCAGATTGTAGGGGGACAAAGCTACCAATCTGAGGGGCGATTGCTCTTGCTTTAACCTGCTTGGATCTGGATTGCTGTCAAGGATGGAGGTCCTGGGGTATGCAACCAGGTGCCAGATATGAAGCCAGAGCTTCAGAGAGGGCACCCAACTAATAGCTATGGCAGCTTTGAAAACCCCAGCCATTTGGAGCAAAGCTCTCCTCCTGGAAAGTCGGAGGGCATGGGGGAGGATATAGGAGAGAGAAGACTGGGGGAGGGGGTATACAGTGGGATTTTTGTTTTGGGGTGATGGGTAGGGGAAAGACTGTGAGAAAATTTGTAACTCAAAATCTTGTGGAAATGAATGATGTAAACTAAAAATAAATATAACATTTAATTAAACTAGAGAATGGAGGGAATTTTCAACATGAGGAACATAGTGTGGGCAATGTCATGGAGGTGGGAGATGGAAAGTCATACCCAGGGAACAGCAAGCAGGTTAGTTTAACCAAAACAAAGAGTAAATAAAAGGGAATGATTTGAAATAATTATCCCAAGAATGCTCCCAAAGAAGACAGAACCATTGAACTCATGGCTTTCCATTTGTACTATCTTCCTTTTCATCTGCAAGAAAGGGCCAGTCCATCATTTTTTGCTTCTTTGTAGAGAAGGGTGTCTCCACCACCAAAAAAATGCTTCTGTCCAAAATGTTTACTTCAGTGACCTCAAGGCAGAAACTTTCTAAATAAATAGCAAAGAATAGAAATGAACTATAAGTTTATTTTTTTTTGGTCTTTTATTTATTTTTTTTTTTTGGTGTGGGGAAAGTAAGGCAATTGGGGTTGTGACTTGCCCAAGGTCACATGGCTACTAAGTATTAAGTGCCTGAGGTTGGATTTGAACTCAGGTCCTCCTGACTCCAGGGATTGTGCTCTATTGACTGTGCCACCTAGATGCCCCTATCTTACATTTCTTTGGCAGTCCTAGAAGTGATAGACACATATGCTCAAGATATATTTATTGGTAGATTGGTAGAAAAAGGCTCTGTTTGTGTGTGTGTTTGTTCCAGCATTCAGGTTGAATTGAACTGAAAAAATATTTATGAAGTGCCAATTACATGCCAGGCACTGCAATACAAAAACAGAATGAAAAAGAGAGAGAAAGGAAGGAAGGAAGGAAGGAAGAAAAGAAAGAAAGAAAGAAAGAAAGAAAGAAAGAAAGAAAGAAAGAAAGAAAGAAAGAAAGAAAGGAAGGAAGGAAGGAAGGAAGGAAGGAAGGAAGGAAGGAAGGAAGGAAGGAAGGAAGGAAGGAAGGAAGCCTATTAATGACCTCAGTGTTCCTAATAATTTACTTGGGGAAG
Source organism: Gymnobelideus leadbeateri (assembly GCA_011680675.1). Lineage (NCBI taxonomy): Eukaryota > Metazoa > Chordata > Mammalia > Diprotodontia > Petauridae > Gymnobelideus > Gymnobelideus leadbeateri. The sequence goes on along the minus strand of WOXC01001463.1, from coordinate 73,952 downwards.
AGGATGGAGAGAGAGTAACAATACACACACACACACACAGATATTTAGAGTACAAAATATTGGGGAACTACATGATTTGTGGGGGCAGGGTCAGAATGCTAATTTCTTATCTGACAGATCATATAGGCATCATACATAACACACCTTGGCTATTTTTTGCAAAAAAGCAAAATAGTTTCTGAGCTTAAAGGTAATTGTTTTAGAGTGAAACTCTTTCTTTTTTTAATCATGCTATGGGGAACGCAAAAAGGCTGTTTTGCACATTATTTATAGATATTTTAAGGGAAAGGGTACTATAAAGGTATGTTAGCATTAATCATTTACTCTGGCATATATCCTTAATTGAGAATGAAGATAAAAAATAAAGACATTCTAACTTAGTTTTTAATGATTTTAGTACCTCTCTTTGCCAGGATATTCCAAAATGGATTCTGTGAAGAAGTTGCTATAAAATCTTTTTTTTTTTAATTTTTTTTTAAAGCAATTGGGGTTAAGTAACTTGCTCAAGGTTACACGGCTAGTCATTATTTATGCGTGGGTGCTCATTTTCTGAGGCCGGATCTGATCTCGGGTCACCCCAACTCCGAGGCCCGCGCTCTTACTCACTGTGCCACCTAGCCGCCCCTTTAGGGCAATTGGGGTTAAGTAACTTGCCCAAGGTTACACGGCTAGGTTTTTGTTTGTGTGGGTTAAGTGTCTGAGGCCGGCTCCGAACTCAGGTCCTTCTGACTCCAGGGCCAACACTCTATTCACTGCACCACCTAGCCGCCCTGCTATAAAATCTTGATGGGGATGTATTTCATTTAGTTTTGTGGTTTATAAAACATTGAGGGAAGAAAAAGTATTGAGATGGAACAGAATAGAGTAGGTTGCTAAGAGTAGGGGACAGAGAGTGGGAATTGGGGAAATCTAGTTGATGGGAAACAAAACATATCAACAAAATTTATTTTAAAAAAAGGAAAAGAAACAGGGGACCAAACAGAAGGCTACAGCAGATTCAGGAAACATAACCTCTACACCCCCCACTTTTTGCATCAGGTATTGGTTGCCAGGAGACAGTGTAAATTCTGACCAGCTGGATAAAGACAGCCCAGACTGGGAGAAACTGAGAAGGGACCAGAAACTATACAGTTGGATTCTTAAAGAAAGCAGTTAACACCTTAAGCCAGGAGCAGTAAAAAGAGGTCATGAGTGAGAAAGTAGATCATGAGGGGAAAGTTTAGTTAAACAGAGGTTAACCTCAGGTTAGTAAATTCAAGAAGAACATTCTGGTGAGTGAGATACATTATTAGCATTCAAATACTCTTTGGGGGACTTTTCTTACTCGACTTCGATTTTAACTTCTAGTCTCCATTCAGGAAATTTGAGAAACTATGCATGGAACTCTCCCTTATGCTGAGCACAACTCCCTACTTGCAAAGACTCCTGCATCTGTATTCAGAGGATTAGAGTTTGAAACTAGACTCTGTCACTGTGTGGCCTTGTATGATTTTAGGTAAGGAATTTCCCTGAGTCTCAATTTCCCAAAGCTGGGAAAGATTCAGAGTGGGTCCCTTTTGACTATAATTCTATGATCATATGACTCCATACATTCACAAAGATACTTATTTCTTCCTCACACCCTCCCTGCCCCACCCATCATGCCTTGTCCCATGGGCCTCTGTCAGTCAAAGTGGGATGGGGAGGAACAGGGTTCTATTCCTCTCTCCTCACCAACTAGCTCTAACTTTTGGTTCTATATAAACTATTATGAGGTCAACTACTTCCTCAAGAAAATTAAAAGTCAAACAAGTCACTTTAAATCTCTAGTCTTTCAGGGCTACCTCACTTCCCCCATGAAAGATGAAAACAAAATCTCCCAAGACTCTTCCTTCTCCAATGGTCACTACATGTCTTTCCTTTTGTTCTAGGATCCAGCAGGTACCTGGTACCACCAATAATGCTTGTAAGCAAGAGCACTAGTTGGCAATATCCACTACCCTTAACACATAGATAATTTTATGCTTTCTGTAGTCAGAGAATTAAATTTCAGTGAAAATAGAAATTAAGGTTAAATGAATGGAATATTAGTCTTATATAAAGGCACAGGTGACCAAACTATGTGTTATAGCTATTACTCTCAACTATCTGTGCCATGTCAGCTACACTAGGGATCCTAAATTAATAATTTATATTTTTATATTGTCTTAAGTCTTACAAAGCATGTTTGTCACAAGAACCTATAAGGTATGTAGCATAACTGTAACCCCAGGTTATAAAAATATTACTATAACTATTTTAGAAAAAGGAAACAGATTCTAAAAGGTTGAAGGATTTGCCCAGGATACAACCTGAAGAAAGATTCAAACCAAGATCTCCCCACTCCAGATCTGTTCAGCTATACCACTCAATACTAGGATGCCAGGTGTCTGTTGTCTGCCAGCTTATTCATTTCATATCTCCAGTGCCTTGCACTATGCCTAGTGCATGGTATATGCTCCATAAATGTTTATTGGATTGTAACTTAAGAAACTTTTCTCAGTATGAGGATAGTAGAAGGGAATATAAATGTATATATATACACATACATACATATACTTATATATCTATATAAGAGCATATATGTGCTTGTGAATACATATGTGAGTGTGTGTATATATGTGTACAGGTATACATAGACAGAGGGCACAGGATCAAGTGAATAGGAAGGAATACTTAAAAGGTGAAATTGAGAGGTGAGAGAGGAATATAACGAGAGGAGATAGGGAGAGACAGAATGGGGTAAATTATCTCATATAAAAGAGGCAAGGGAAATCTGTTACAATGGAAAGGAAGAACAGGAAGGCAAAAGGGAATGTGTCAACTTTACTCTCATTGAATTTGGCTTAAGGAGGGAATAACATACACACTAAATTGGGTATCTTACCCTACAGGAAAGTGGGGGGGAGGAGAAAATAGGGTAATGGCAGGAGGGAGGGCAGATTGGGGGGAGGATAGTTTGAAGCACACACTTTTGAAAGGGTCAGGATTGGGCAGCTAGGTGGCACAGTGAGTAGAGCACCACCTGGAGTCAGGAGGACCTGAGTTCAAATCTGGCCTTAGACACTTTACACAAAAACTAGCTGTGTGACCTTGGGCAAGTCACTTAACTCCAATTTCCCTCCAAAAAGCAAAAAGAAAATAAAAAAGAAAAGGGAGAGGTTCAAATAGAAAATAGAACAAGTTGGGGGTGGGATAGGATGGAGGAAAATATAGTCAGTCTTTCACAATACATCCACTATGGAAATGTTTTGTGTAACTACACATGTACAGCCTATATCAAATTGCTTATCTTCCCAGTAAGGGTGGGTGATGAGGGAAAAAGGGAAAGAATCTGGAATTCAAAGTTTTAAAATCAAATGTTAAAAAATTATTATTATTATTATTTACATGCAATTGGGAATAAGATACACAGGCACTGGGGTGTGGAGATCCATCTTGCCCTACCGGAAAGTCAGAGGGGGAATGGGAGAGGATATAGGAGGGAGCAAATTGGGGGAGGGGGTATTTAATGGGATTGTTGTTTGGGGGTGGTGGGTAGGAGAAAGATGAGGAGAAAATTTGTAACTCAAAATCTTATGGAAATGAATATTGTAAACTAAAAAAAAACCATAAAATTAAAAAAAAAGATGTTCACTCACAATATGCTATATGCTCTCTCAGTCTCTTATCAATACCATCACTCAAACCAAAATCATGTATTTATTTTATATCCACTTACTATTCTCTGCACATTCAACCTCTGCTCTTAACACACTCTAACTAAGCAATATTGGTTCCTAACTATGCCTATTCCACCAGTTACTATCGTCATGCAAATGCCTTGAGTATGCTCTCAGGAAGGAAGGAAATAAGCATGTATTAAGCACCCTCAGTTTTTTCAGTCATGTCTGACTCTGTTTTCTAGGCAAAGATACTGGAGTAGTTTACCATTTCCTTCTCCAGGTCATTTTACACATGAAAAACTGAGGCAAACAGGGCTGGGTGACTTGCCAATGTCACACAGCTAGTAAGTGTTGGAAGCCAGATTTGAACTCATGAAAATGAGTCTTTTTGACTTGTCAGGCTATGTGCTTTAAAAATATTAGCTCATTTGGTCCTCATGATAAGCCTAGAAAGTAGGTACTATTATATCCATTTTACAGATGAGGAAACTGAGACAGACAGAGGTTAAGTGACCTGTTCAGGATTATATACCCAAGAAGTCTGTGAGGCCATATTTGAACTTAGGTTTTCCTTACTCCATGCTTAGAGGTCTATCCATTGTAACACTCAGTTGTCCATAGGCAGCTACCTCTTTTAACCGAAAGAATTAGAACTAAATGCAGATATTTGCAGGTCCTCTACAAATCTAGCCCAATTATAATCCTTACAAAGTCTATTAATTACAGTGTCTAAATTATTTGTATTTGTTTATTTTAGGATGTTTTGCCATTTAATAGTTCACATCTCCTTTAGTTAATTAATAGAATAAATAAAAGTACTATATAATAAAATAAAACCATAAATTGGTAAGGTAATTTTCAAGTGACGTAGCTTGATTCCATTTTTATATTTAATATTTCTCTTGACTTCTTCCATTTTCAAATTATATTCTTTAAGTATTTTGTGCTAAGGGCATGTCAAAATGGAGCCCAAGAACTATTTATTTTTCCCTCAAAACTATTTTTCCTTTCTATCTACAAGGCCAAAAAAGTACATTGACAAAGGCAATGAGTAGTTCAATTGTCTACACCCTGAAAACAGTTGACATAGTTGTTCTGCATTTTAAGACTTATAAGTTGTAGAGCCAAAGTGGCAACCAGAAAGGGCTTATGATTGTTAATAACCAGGCATTATATGCACTTATCCACAAGCACTATATTTATATAGAAATCAATCCACTTTACAAAGTAGTACCCAGGTGAGATTTCATTAGTGTTTGCATTATAATACTATCAATCAATTTCAGCAACTATTCTATTATGCTCACTGTTCTTGACCATAGGTAACCAAAGTCTAGTAACCTTTTAATCTTATTAAAAAACTAGAAATGGAAATTAGCAATCTTTTGAATAATTTTCATTTGTATTCTTTAAGATAATTGAAATGGGAAGCTAACCCTAGGAAAAAGTAAATTAGCATGCCCACTGGTGATCTTATGTAATAAAGGAATTAAACTGATTTGATTGTCTTAGTGTAATGAACATCTCTATTTTTAGTGAAAATAGGTAGATGTTAGTGGTGGGGAAGAATCAATGGAGATTCAGTTCTCCATTAAATGTTTTGGCCAATAAAATGACCACCATAACACACATTGTCCCTTTGCTTCACTTTCCAAACATTTCAGAGTTGTTGTGCCAACATAACCCAAACTATGAATGTTCAAGGCAGAGCCTTGCCGTGATAGATGATCATATTGTGGAAAATCTAATGGTAGAACATAACATTGAGTGTCAAGCTACTACATTAAGAAAATCCCATGTTTACTTATTCAATTGGGACAATTCCTTTAGGATTAAAGTCACCAAATTTTTATGGGATGGAACTGAATTTCATCTTCATGGTAGGGGCAAGATGGCAGCTGAAAAGGAAATCTCCACATCAGGGGATGTGGTCCATATCAGTATCTGGCTTTTCTACTCTATTTTAGCATTATAAAATATCCCAGAAACCTAGCCCAGCCATTAGCTTATGTTGAAGTGGGGCCCAATTTCAACTTGGACAATTTTGTCTCTCTGCTCACATTAATTTACCTTAATCACTAGATTGACACTTAAATGTGTCACTAACCTAATGCCAGAGGAAAATAAGAATAAGCCTTTTGTAACATTCCTTTCCCTATTATTATGGAATGTAAGCTTTGTGAATTCTTTTAAATAATGAATCATTTGCCGCAAATTATAAGTTACTCATGATGTTGACCTAAGGATACATCAGACTATAGATTAATTTACACATCCAGAGTATATTCACCTTTGTGGCTCATCTACTTGTTACCAATCCATCAGTAACCATTTGAATGAATCAAATAGTGTACTAAGGAGGTCAAATAATAGTCATGACAAGTTAACTGGTTTGGGTGTACAGACACAGGTAATCTGTGAGATCCCCAATCCTGATTTTTCCTTTTTGTAAAATTCAAAGGTCTCTCCAAAGGATATAAAATGCTCAAGACCAAAATAATTCAATTCATGTAAATTCCAAAAACCAATGTCACACCCAAGTGATGACAGGTGGAAACCCCTCCTTAATAACATTTCAGTGGCTGGGCTGAGGTATTTATTGGCTTAAACACCAGCTCCACTGTGCTGAACTCAATTAGGTCAAGCACACCATTACAATTCACTGGGAAGGTGATAAAGTATGTCAAGGGAAAGAAGGATGCTAATGTAGACAAGGGGGGAAAACTATTCTTAGTGCTAAGAACAGGTGATAAGCACTTCACATTTAAATTGCTAATGATATGTTTCTACTTGTTATGGGAATTTTTTTCTTCCCTATTCATGATATGCTCAAATATATCTATTTCACTCTAGTGCTGTCACAAGGATAAAAATGAAAAGTGAAGAATTCTGAATTACTCTCTCCTTTTTCCTTTACTTTAGTGCTATTCCAGGAGGCTGCCTGCTTACCTTTTTGAATAAGTACACCTTGTTTGGAACCACCTGAAAGGCTAATCAGGTGTGTTTGTAAGACTGCTTATTATTCTGATATTTCATTTGAAAAATTATGCTTAACTCTTTTAAAATAGTAGGACATTCTGCCATGTTCAGAAGCTATACTGAAGTCACTATGTATGTCAGTGGTTGTTTTAAATGCCAGAAGATAATCTAGTTTATTATTGCTCTGAGTTACAGATGATAATGATAATGAAGAGGAGGAGGAAATATGGATGATGATGGTAAAGCTTGATCTGCCTGTTTGGCCCAATAATTCGCAGCCCACTTTACAGAAAACAAATATACAAGAATCTCAAATTACAAAAGAGAAAAATTTGGGAATGGTCACTCATGCTAGAAAATGATGGTTGTCTCATCATTCAAATACTTCAAATGGAGAGTGGTACCTACTGTTTTCTTTCATTTCTTTCTTTTTTTTAGATTTTGATCTAGACACATGAATTTTATTGATATAATGAGTTTCTGGGGAAGAAATTCTCTTCATAGGTACAAATTAGTAATTCATCTGTGTCTTATAAAATTGTCAAAGACTTTGATAAGGTTGGTTAACTTGTCTGCCTGTGGTCACCCAGGGAGTGTGTCAGACAGGACTTGAATTCAGGCCTTCATGATTTCAAAGCCATATAACCATTATACAACATTTCCTATTGTCTTTACATGACTCTTTAATTTATTCTCTCCTCCCTACTGCCACTGTCTTGATACTAAATTTCAGTAAGAGGTTAATAAAATACTTATTTGAAATCTGTACATAGACTCAAGGTTAAGAACCCCAGACATAATAGATAGTATACTACTGGACTTATAGTCAGAAAGACACATCCTTCCTCAAAAGTTCATTGTCACCAAAAAGAAAAAAAAAAGAAATTACACTGAAGTGCAAGAAAAAAATTTCATTGTCACTTAACTGCACTGTCTCAGTTTCCTCACCTATAAAACAGAGATTACATAACACACACCTCACAGGGTTGTGAGCATCTAATGAGACACACTATACAAAAAGGCATCTGTCAAACTTAAAGCACTCTATAAATCTCCTTTATTATTGCTGTTATTATTGAGGACAATGATGTTTGTATATTAATAACCAATTTTAAATATGGGACCCAAAGATTCTTTCTCTTTTTGCTTGTTAATTCAAAGCCCACTCTCTCAAGGACATTTTTGACCTTACCCAAAAATTCAGCACCCACACACACAGTAGAAGTCTTACCATTGTTCTATTCAGGTAGGACTGGGTGGAGAATAGAGTCTTTTATATAGATTGCTGGAGGTGGAATGAGCTGGGAAAGTGCAGACATGATCAGAGTCCCATCCCCCAGCCTTGTATTAGCAAAAGCCCACCTCTCATTAGAATATTCATTTGCATTCTTTGTTAACCAGAGTAGATTTTCACCCTCAGAGACACTCCCTTTCCCAAAGAATGACTTCCTTGTAGGGTCTTTGGTTATGAAGAGAAATGCTTACCCCAATTTATTGATGATCTGCTAGCCTAATTAATAAATTGATTATTAAGTACCCAGAAACCCTATGTCTCATGTTTTTCATTTGTCTCATTATGGTGTGATGTCAGTAGTTCCTAGATTGGAATTAGCCCACAAGGGATCTGCTTTATTCCCACTCTCAGTACTTTGCCTTTCTAGGCTGTACCCATGGTGATTGTTCCTTTTCCTGAGAACAACCTTTTAATTGAGCCCTGAAAGTGACAGAGAAGAGTAATGTGCCAGGTAGAGATCATAGGACCACAGATTCAGAACTGGAAGAGACCTTTAAGGTTACCTTGTCAAACCTCTTCATTTCACAAATGAAGAAACTAATGCCCAAAGACAGAAAGTGACAAAATTACCTCATACAGGTGGTTAAGTGGCAAATTCATTTTTTTCATTGTAAATCCAGTGATATTTCTACTACCTGACAAATGCTGCTTTTAGGTCAACAATTGAATAACATTTCTAAAAAAATGTGAACTAAAAACATTTTTCTAACAAGAAAGGGCTGGGGAAGCTCTGCAATCAACTTGAGGAGTTTACACAGTATTATTTCTTTAGGCCTTTTGATAGGTACTTTCCCATGAAGAATGTGGGGTTGTGTATTGGTGCTGACTTGTGAGGACACTACACAATCCTTGACTGGACTTCAGAATCTAGGGCTGCTTCCAAGATGATTGGAATCTGGGAAGAAGATACCTTTGTAAATGGAAAGACCTTTCTGTCTTGAAATAAAAAAAAAAACAAGCTAACAGACCTTTGCTCTTTGTTCTCAGACATTCTCAGATATTGTTCTCAGCAATTCTTTGTACTAGAATTGGGGACAGACATGTGCATCCCACACAACTGACTTCTCCCAAGAATTGGTAATGGATAATTTGAGACATAAGTACATTATATTGAGTGAATGAAAAAGCATTTATTCTGCTCAGACAAAATTAATGTTCCTAGGGTAATTAGGGAAGCCATTGCATGGCAGAGATAGATATAAGCTTTCTCACTTGATCCAAAAGGAGAATTTGTGGATCATGCTCCTAACCCCTCACCTATTGTATAAAAGAGGAATTTTTTTTTTCCTGCTGGACAGCTTGATCCCAGATTCTAGCCTCCCTGGGAAAGAGATCTCCTGGGCAGCACCAACCGAGGGAGGTCATTAAAATATAATTTCAAATTTTGAGAGTTCACCATTGGACTTTTTAGGCATAAGATTTTCTGAGTAATATACCTCTTAAGAAAAAATCACCAAAGGGAAAGCTAATTGGTGCAGTGGGCCCTGGAGTCAGAAGGACCTGAGTTCAAATCCTGCCACAGATACTTAACACAAAACCTAGCCAGTGACCTTGAGCAAGTCACTTAATCCCTACAAAAAGCAGAAAAAAAAAGGAGAGGGGAGGGGAGGGGAGGGGAGGAGAGGGGATGAGAGGAGAGAAGAGGAGAGGAGAGGGGAGGGGAGGGGAGGGGAGGGGAGGGGAGGAGAGGAGAGGAGAGATCCCCAGTGCTCTGTAACTAGAGCAGCAGCAATGTTTAAAAGCAGACTTAAGAAGTAAGAAGGTAAGAGCTCATCCACCTTGCTATTATTATAAGTGATTCTCAGAGTTCAGTCCAATGGAAAAGAGTGTTTTTATAGCACCATTATATTCACTTTTCATATGATGTCCAAACCACCAGGGGTGTGGTAAATCTTAGAAGGATCTTGTATGAAAGATAAGGATTCATCAAGACCATAAGATCACAACTATAGATCTTTAAGGGACCTCATTGGTCATCTAGTCCAACTCTTTATTTTGTGGATAAGGAAACTGAGGCCCAATAAAGTTAAAGTCACACAAGAAGTAAGGAATAAAAGCAGTATTTGAACCAGAAGCCCATGACTCCAGAGCCAGTGTTCTTTCAACAGTACCACAATAACTCAACAATGTAATGTTACTCTGTTGGCATCACTGAGATCACTTTTTTCCTAGGATTACCCATGAATATTTCCCATTGCTTTCGAATCTTGTGCATTTTCTGTACAGTTAAAATAAAGATTATTTCCCATATGCTATGCATGTTACTTTATACAGGAGCTGGGGATCCCTTTCGCTCACATCTCTGAAAATCTCAGCATAGGTTCTATTTGAAGATTTTCTTGGAACGACCTCTAGCTAGGGGAAACGAATCAAGGAGAATATGACCATTTAAGGTCAGCCCCCAAGATCAGACTGAGTCCAAGTGACCCCAGAGTCTTGGGACATTAGGAAGGGATCTAAGGAGAGGGATTGTCTGAATGACAGTTTTTATGACAAATTGTTAAATGGTATTAAATACCAATATCTGGGGAATGCACTGAAGGCACTGAGCTAGAAAATCTGTGTGGCATAAGTTCGTTTTATAGTTTGAAAAAAAAATGAAAGACATTAGCCATTCAGTCAATGGCATTTATTGAGTAGCTCCTAGTTGCAAAGCACTCTGCTATGTACTACAGGGAGAGGCAGAGAAACAATAAGACATAGCCCTGCATTTATGATGACTGGAAAGAGAAGACAAATGAGTTAGTTTCTGTCCTAAATGAGCAAAGAAGGTATCAAGTAAACAAGCAACTGAAGAGGCTTCCTTTTAAAAGCATCTTTCTCTTTGATCCCAGAGGTGGAAGGACCCTCCAGATCAATAATAACAACAATAATACCTTATATTGATTCAGAGAGTGTTTTACACTTTTTAGGACATTTTTATATCCCATTTTCTCATTTGAGCCTCACAACAATGTTGTGGATAGACAAGAGAAAAAAAAAGTTATTTCCCTAGCCCTCAGTTTATTGGGTTATTTTTCCCCCTCACAACTCTGTGAAGTAGATGGGTAATAATCATTACCCTCACTTTACTGTATAGGAAACTAAGACTCAGACTTGCCCCGTGTCACCCAATTAGAAAATGGTGGAGCTGTGACTATACCCAAGCCAATGCTCCTTCTACCATACCAATGAGCACAAACTAGTTAAACAAGCCTAGAGAGTTAAGATCATTGAGCTCAAATGGTGGCAAATTAGTTTTAGCTCACTGAAAAGACTCTGAGGGGTTATTATAATGTAAACACAAGCACAGATTAAAAATGTATAACTCCATAGCTTGTTTGTTAATACTTTCCCAGAGAAATATTCTACAGTTCACTATTTCTGGTTTAGGATAATGTCAGAATAACTGAATTTTCTTTTGTTTCTTTCTTTCTTTTTTTTTTTTTACAAGGAAAACCCTATTTAATAACCTTGGGGCTATGTCTTATAGTAGTATGTATTCAGGCTCTAAAAATTTTGAGTACCTCTAAAAAATGAGATATTTATCTTCGAACTTGACATAGTTGTTTGCAAGCTGCCAAGCACAAACAGCAAGATGAGCACAATTTTGAGTAATCATTACAATTAGAGAATACAAAGCAAGTATTCATTCATGTTATGTCCCAGACAATGCCAGTACCTTTAAAAGACAAACTTGGAGATTTTTGTATTGAGAATTGAAAGGGAATTATTAGGGCATTTATTCTAGGGGTCGTTAGTCTATGACCATTCAGACAAATCTGAACCCCTGTATAAATATATGACCTACACTTTAAGCATGGATTAAAAAATAATTTTAAAATGTTTAAATATTTAATATATTTAACATTTACTTAATATTTAAATACTTCTAAATTTCAACCAAAGTTTAAATTTTTAATATTTTAATATTTAATTTGTTTAATCTTTAAATTTTAAAAAAGCAAAAAAAAAATATTCTTAGTTCAGAGGCTCGACAGAAACACTGTCATAGGCTCATAGGCCACCATTTGTTGGCCCTGATAGTTAACCTTTACCAGAACAAGATTCTCTTCTACATCATAGTGACATATTTTTCATATAAGGAAATGGAAACCCAGAGGGATTAAATGACTTCTGGGGAAGAATCTAGGTTCCTATTCTCTTAAAGTTGGAAGGGACCTCAGAGCTCAGCCAATCTCACCTTTTACCTGAAAAAGAATCCCATGCACATGCTCAACCAGTGGTTCTAGCCTTTGTTTAAAGACCTACAGGGAGGAGGATGGTACTGTCTTCTGAGGAAATATATTACATATAACTTTAATTGTTGAGAAGTTGTTTGGTTTTGTTTCCTTTATTTTATGGCTAAATTTGTCTCTACAGCTTCTAACCATTACTCCTAGTTTGAAGTTCTAAGGTAAAGAAGAATAAATCTAATCCTTCTTCCATGTGACAGCTCTTCCAGTACATGAAGATTATTATACCCCACCTCCCCCAGCCCCTCACCCCTTAGTCTTCTATTACAAGAAAATCAGCAAATATTATAAAGTTCCTACAACATGCCAGGAATTGTTCAAGGTGCTTGGGATAAATTTCAAAGATAAAACAAGTCAAGATCTATTTCTTTCAACTGGCTCTCATGTGGTATAAACTCAAGAGCCTTCACTCTCCTGATTTTGTTCCTCAGTAAGCTCTATAGCTTATCAACATTTTCCCAGAGACAGGTGGTACAATCAATAGAACATTGGACTTGGAGTCAGAAACATCTGAGTTCAAATCCAGTTTCAGACCCTCACTAGCTGTATAACCCTGAGCAAGTCATTTAACCTTTACTTGCCTTTGTTTTTCTAATTTTAAAATAGAGATAATAAGTACCTACCTCCCAGGGTAATATTTGCAAAGTGTGTAGCACATTGTCTGGCACATAGTAGGCATTTTATAAATGCTTGTTCCCTACCCCTTTCTAAAATGAGACATCAAGAATTAGACTCTAAACCAGATGTAGTCTGATTAGGGCAGAATTCATGACTACTCTCACCTTCATATTCCTCAACAGTAGGTCTCTTAATATGGCCTATTATTGCATTAGCTTTCTTGGCTTCCCTATCATACAGCTGACTCACATTGACCCTATAGTCCACTAAAATGCACAGATTCTAACTTAGTCCCAGTGACTATAAATCAAGGACTATTTCCATTATACCACAGAGTTACAGTTGGATACTATTAAAAAATGGATATGACTACTTATTCGATCAAGACTAAAGCCTTCTTGGAATGTCAATGACAGAATTCTTATCAATTTGATATCCAAGTAGAGGCAAATGCTAAACTCTGTATACTTGGATTCTTGACAATCTGTCACATTATATTAAATAGCAAAAATATTCCTCACATGCTGGTCTTCAATCTGCTAGAATTGTTTGCATATTAATGACTCATTTACCTTCTGGGATGTCATTTCTATATGCTAATAGATCAAGTGCTCCATGAAAGGTAGTAAAGTCACACCATAAGGTAATTCATTATACTGAGATGACCTTAACATTAGACAAATAAGAAAAGGTTGTTTTATATTTGCATTTCAGCAGTACCTGAAGGTATTAAATTTGATATCTGCTTGTGTCTGGATACTTTTTATCCAGTTCTAGTAGCATATTCTAATAACATAACTTGAGTTTTTATATACAGTTCACTCTTATGTTGTTGTACCTAGGACAATGTACATTACCATCTTTTTCAATACATGCCATAGAATCTTGGTATGTTAGAATTAGAAAGGGCCTTAAAGAATCATGGATACTCAGAAGTGGATGGGGTTTCAGAAGTCCAATCTGTACCTGAGCAGGAACTAGATGGAAGAGATGGGATTAGATAACTCAGCGTCAACTAGTCCATTTTTTTTTAAATAAGAAAACTGATTTAAATAAAACAAGAGTTTTTCACTTTGCTTTCACAAACTCCCAAGATATCTGTAAATAAATTTCAAGGGATCAAGAATTTAAACGGGAAAAATCACATCTTTAGTCCATATAATTGGCTTCCTTTGTAATCCAAAGTACTTTATTTTGTGTAGCTAAAAACTTTATTCTGAGATAGAGCCCACAGGCTTCATCAAACTGCCAAGAGAGCTATCCATGAGATAAAAAATTTTAAGATTCCTTTATCACCTTAACCCAAGGTCACATAGCTAGTCAAAATCCAAACAAGAAAGAGAAACCGATTCTACCGATAATTTTGTAACATTCCCTTTTCTGCCATTCTGTATCCATAAGAGTATATTGTCTATCATTTATACCCCTACAGTTCCTGACAAAGTTAGAAATGATAGTTGCATGCCTAAAACAACACTGCATATTGAAACAGAATGGACAAGATCAGGAATAGGGTAACTAATGGAAGAGAAGAGATAGTGGGGAAAGACTGAGAATCAGTTCAAGTAGGGTTTGATGGAGAAATCTCTTCTGTTAAAATTGGATTTTGGCAACAGAAATCCTCATTATTTTAAAACCAGAATGAGAGCTAGATCAAATAACCCTCATAAAAAGAGTGTATGGTAGCGGTTGGGGGGGAGGGAGTGACATTACTCTGTTTTCATAAACCCCACAAATGATTCCCTTCAATCAAAAAAATTTTCTCAATGATTTGATTGACTCTGTTTGAATTCCCCCATCTTCTCTTTGTCAAAATGTACTTAGAGTGTTCAAGCGTACTCATTAAAAGCTTCCCATGGCAGTTTTTCTGAAACTTTTATATCCTGACTTCTTTTTAAAGAACTATATCTCTCTTCCATGTCATGAGTTTCAGCTTATCATAATATATTTTTTAAAGACAAAACAGATTTTTGAAATAAAGATGTAAAATGTTTCACCACAGGACCTGTGCACAAGAGTGATATGAATTGAGGTAATAGTATCATATTTGATATGATTATTGGCTACATGCATAGTACCTTTTGTGGAATAAAGCATGTCTTTATGCAACTGACAACACATTCAGCCACAAAGTTTGAAGTAAATCAGGAGCACTACTAAGAATAGATCACAGGAACAGACTGAATGATCACCATCTGCTTTCTGAGTTTGCTTCCTAATATAAATGATGTACTTGTTCAAAAATGCTTGAAATTTCAAACTCTAGAACTAAATCTCTATTATAGTAGAATTATATACATATTTCCATTTCATTGATTGTTAGCATATTGATAGTACTGCCTTGTGAGGTTAACTTCTAACAACAACAAAAGATAAATCGTAAGTCTCTTAGAATAATAAAATCTTGGAGTTAAGGAGGAAATGTAGAAGGCATAGAGTGCAATCTAAAAGCCAAGGTCTTTTACACTATACCCGACAAATGGCTGCCCAGTTTCTATTCTGTTACCTTATATACCAGGAATTCATAACATCTTGAGGCAGTTTACTACATTTCAGTCACATCTGACCATATATTTTCCTTTGGAATCTGCCTCCCTATAATTTACACCAAAGAGACAGTGAGGTGGCTCAATGGATAAAGCACTGGGCCTGGAGTCAGGAAGAACTGAATTTAAATCTGGCTTCAGACACTTACTAGCTGGGTGACCCTGGGAAAGTCACTTAATTTCTGTTTGCATTAATCCACTGGAGAAAAAAATAAATGACAAACTATTCCAGTATCTTTGCCAAGAAAACCCCATGGTTTTAATCCATGGGGTCACGAAGAGTTAGACAAGACCAAATGACTGAACAACAACAAAAATAATTCCCACGATAATTCCTTGTTTTCCACCCCTGAAGCCATGGATAAAATGCCTAATTATGCACACAGTAGTTCTTCAAATATTTGAAGCCAGTTACCATGTCCTCTATCTCAACTTCCTAAACAGCTCTGCCACAGGTTTACCTTCTCTACTCTACACCTCCACCCCCCCATCTCCCTGGGGACTTCAACATTTTAGTTATTAATCCCTTCAACATCTTGACCACAAAATTTCTTCAGTCCTTCAATTCTAATGATCTCCTTTTTGGTCCCACTTGAGCTACATACAAATGCAAAGCTTCCAGTTCACCAGTTCACTGAACTGAACTTCTTACATGTTAATAACTCACTATGCACCACCATATACTCCTTTATCCTCACACCTTACACCATTTTCTACTTGCTTATTACCAGGGCTATTTAACAATCCCTCTATGTGCTTTACCACACCACCAAACTAGACTGCTACCACATTGTTCTGCTTCAATAATTATGTTCACCTCTTGTTCTATCCTTAAAAATCCTCCTTTTACTTCCATCTGTGGAATTATCATTTTGGAGAAAATGCTCACTTTGGGTGAGGAAGAATTGTAGCAAGATCTTTGGCAATAATGGCTACTGTTGAGAAGATGTTTTTGTCACTCTGCATAAGTGGAAAAAAAGACAGACTAGGGAAAGAAATGAAGTTGGCTTCTTGGCTCCTACATCCCTTGCAAAAGCAAGAATAACCTTGCCAGCTCTGTTGCTAATTTGGTGGCTTTATATGGTTGTATAAATTGGAATAATGACAATTTTGTCTTTAATGACTGCATCAGAGGAAAGTTGATATGGTGGGAGAGGAAAAAGTAATAAACAAGATGGCAGAAGTTATTGATGCTTTTTATCAAGGGTTCTATGCAGGATAAACAAGAAAGGATCATTTCCAACCTTGACATTACATGATAGTAACAGTATAGTTAGAATACTCAGTTACAGTAGGCATTGCTGTAGGGCAGAATGATCAGAATCAAGTTTGATTTCAGATTCAAGAATGGGTAGAAGGTGGAAACTCATTGTACCTAAGACAGAGGAAATCTGTATGAGAAAGGTTGGGATCTGGATTTGGGATTTAATCTAGAGATGTAACAGAGACTTTTTATTTGACTATCAGCATATAAGTAGGACTGAAACAGAGGAAGTACAGCATTGCTCTTCTCTCCTGATGATTGACAGTGTTACCTCTAGTAGTGTTCCTGACCTTCCTTATGATGTACTGTTGGACCAAGAATTGCTGGAAGTCCTAAGTAACCATGAATGGCAGAAGACTGATCTTGTTGGCTCACATTGTACAAAGAAAAGGGACCACTCAGCATCAATGCCATCCTTACTTTCACTGATTCATCAGTTAAGCCAAAGCATTTAATAGAGTTGAACAAGCCTTAATCTGAGTCCAGGGGGCCCAAAGTGCTCTAGAAAGAGTCCAACAATCTTATAGTGTCTGGTAATCACCATATGGAACTGATTTCCAATGTCTGCCCATATTGAAAGATATTAGAGCATTTATCAGGCTAAATAAGATTGATATTTGATATTGATTGATTAACTCAGAAACAGAGAACTATCCATAAAATCCCAGAGTCCCTAAAAGACCATGGATAAGACCTTGGATAAGAAGACCTGGTAGCAGAAAGATGCAAGTCCAAGAAGTATCCAGTATTATGAATGAAAATTCAATGGTGACCAGAAGAAGGAGATGATCTGTTGGTCATAATTCTGGGTTCCTGGTTCCAAAGGCATCTTTACTATTCTTCCAGATTTATTCTACTGAACACTTACCAGATTTTGATACAACATAAAATGCAGGTTAGGAACAAAGACCTCTAGATATATTTTGTTGTCAATAGGTTCTCCTTTCACTTCACTCCTAGAGACTGACAATATGAATGCTATAGACTTTTAAGATGAAATCTATGCATGTGACCATAAACAAACTGATTATCAAAGAAGCAACTTGCTTCCATGATGGCAACACCACCAATATTACCCACCTGACAGGGGCTATGTATTCATAGATAAGGAGTCTAAATAACTTTACATATTAAATGAGTCTACTTAAGCAATCATGTCCCTTCTGCTGTGAGAGGTCACTGCAATACCTATATACAGTTACTATACTGACAGTGACAATTAAGGGTCTGAACATCCAATAAGAATTGTTTTTCATTGGTTTGATAATCATGGCTTAATACTAATGAGAACAGGAGATAGTTTTAAAATCTAGACTTTTGAATATTCAAAACATTATATGAGGCAGCTTGTTAGAGACTAGTATCAACCTTCAGAGGAACTTTTTCTTTTCTTTTTCTTTTTGGAGTGGGGAGAGCAGGGCAATTGGGGCTAAGTGACTTGCCCAAGGTTACACAGCTAGTTAAGTGTTAAGTGTCTGAGGCTGTATTTGAACTCAGATCCTCCTGACTCCAGGGCCAGTGCTCTATTCACTGTGCCACCTAGCCACTCCTGGAGGAACTTTTTCTATGAATATTCCCACAAACAGACTAAAAACACTAGAGCTTATGCATAGGAATTAATAGCAAATCTAAGTAATCATTCCAGATAATAAGAAGATTGAAAAGAAGCACTATGCTCTGAAGGAGACTCAAGCCACCTGCTCCCTCTTCAAATCAAAGTTTAACACCACAGAGAGATCAACCGATCAGATCATTGCCACCATCCAACCTATCTCCATTAATTATCAATGCATCAACACTCAATGATATAGTAGCCACACAAAGAATGATACTACATTATATCAGTCTGGACAGAGACAAGCATCTAAATCACCATATAGGATCAGATGCCTAGAGTTCATATCACTGTGAATGATAGAAGCACTGATATTGGAACTTGTCCTATAAGAAAGTCTCTTCAGCTTTTCACTCACATCATGCCTTTCCAAGGGCCCCAGATGAAACAAAGGATGACACCAGTACTCCAAAAACCTCCATATAGCAATATGTTGTAGCAGATGTGACCTCTATCACAGAGTAGGAGATAATTTACCCCCCCCCCCAATTTACCAATTTAATCTGGTGGGAGTGTGGAACTGTGAGGAAGATGACATTATACCCACTCTCACTACATAGTTCAAACTGGCATTAGAAACATGGAACCATATGGCCATGCTGCTACTTTTAAAAATGCTACTATTTCATTGGAGATGCTGATTTTATATCTCCTTTAAAAAGTGCTTTTGCTTCAATTCTCAGCTCATTTTCAGTTTCAGTTTCTTTGTACCCCATGTCTTATCCTAAGGATGGAATCATGCCAAGGTTGAGCAGATGAACAACACTGGTGTTTTTTGTTGACAATTTTTTTTTTTTAATTTGGCATGTGCAGCTCATTTGAATTTGAATTTTCATAGGCAGGGACATCACTCCCTCCCTATAAGGTCCATGATGGAGGGATCTGGGTCTTCTTTAAATTTCATATTTTCCCCATTACCAAGTCTGAAGTTTTACACATGGTAGAAACTCAATAAATATTTGTTGAATTGAATTTCCCTTCCCAATACCTTCATCCAATCCCCATGAGAGACAGTTTTGTATTCTACCACCAGTCTGGCTACAATCGCTTTGTCAACATTCTCCTAAAATAAACAAACTGAACAAAATACTCTAGATGTGAGTTGGTCATTCCTAATCTGCTGGACAAAGAATATAATGGTAAAACACCTAGTGCTTTCTGAAAACCATAGTTTTGTTAATAAAAATTAAAATCACAGCAGGATTTTCAATTGCCATATCTCACTGTTGATTCATAAATGGCCTGCAGCACATTAACTCCACCCTCTGAGTCTTCATATGAATTTTTATCATCACATCACTTTCTTTCACACACTTCCAATTTGTATATTTTTAAAAAAACATAGCTTAAGGGGTGGCTAGGTGGTACAGTGAATAGAGCACCTGCCCTGAAGTCAGGAGGACCTGAGTTCAAATCCAACCTCAGACACTTAAAACTTACTAGCCCTGTGACCTTAGGCAAGTTGCTTAACCCCAATTGCCCTCTGAAAGCGGGAAAAAAAAAACCCAACATAACTTAAAATTCATATTTTAAGTTAAATTAATTCAATGTTATCTTGTCATATTTGGCCCATCATTTCAGCCTGTTTAGTTCTTTGAGGATCCTGATTCCATCATCTAAAACATCTATTCCTTTCTGCTTTGTGTCATCCACAAATTTGGTAGCACATGCGTCATCTTGGTCATCACTGATAAAAATTAATGGAACTCTGTGGGTCTTTAGTAAAGAAACGTTGACATGAATTCATTCATCAATATGCCTTACTCAAGAGTTGAAATTTGTGTTATTTCTGACACTTCAGTGCCTTCAGCTATCTTAATCTTAGATATAACTTAGCCCAATCTCTCATTTCATACATTAGAAAACTTAATCCCTAAGGGGTGGCTAGGTGGTGCAGTGAGTAAGAGCACCGGCCTCGGAGTTGGGATGACCCAAGATCAGATTCGGCCTCAGAAAATGAGCACTCACGCATAAACAATGACTAGCCGTGTAACCTTGAGCAAGTTACTTAACCCCAATTGCTTAAAAAAAAAAAAAGAAAACTTAATCCCAATCAGTACTTCAGTATTCACAAGGTCAAATAATTTTAATTCCCTTGAAAATGCATGCCACATATTGTGAATTTTTTTAAAATGATAAGGTTTTATAAATTTAAAATGATCATCTAATATAACTTATTTAAATGATATTATTGTCCATAGTAGAATGAGTAAACATTCCACTATGGTTAAAATTTTTCTGTCCTTTACAAGAATATCTCATTACATTGTGGCCTCCACATTTTATGAAGCATATGATAGGATAAGAAAGTGTTTAAGGAATAGGAACTAAAGGGAAGGCAAATAGGAGTTTAAAAAATGTTGGCAAAGGTGAGAATTTTTTTTAAAAGACTAAAGGATTGCCTCGTACCTGCAATTCTGTAGTGTTCTTTTAAGTTGGATATTGGGCACATTTTCTCCAATTCCCCAAATAAAAATATTATGGTCCATAAGTCAGTCTGTAAATAAATATTTTTTAAATGCCTGCAATGTGCTAGTTAACATGTTGGGTGCGAAGGATACAAAAAGAGGCAAAAGACTGTCCTTGCCCTCAGGGAACTCACTCGGGGTTTATTAGCAAAGTTCAGTTTCAGTAAGGAAGAACACTGGAATGGACTACTGAGGAATCTTAAAGATGGAAGATAGCAAAGTAATAAACACAATGAATGAAGTGTAAAGGAACCTGAGTTTTAATCCCATCTCTGCCATTCATTGATGGCACTACTGATTAGACCAAGAGTCCTTTGAAAGCAGGGGGTATATCTTAATTTAGGAATATTACTTATTCAGAATTGGAATAGACTCCAGAAATCATCCTCTTACCCAACCTCTTCATTTTATCAACAATAACACCGAAACCCAGAGAGAATTAGTGACTTGGCCAAGTTTTCACAGTCAATAAGTGTCAAAGCCAGGATTTAAACTGAAGACTTTTGGTTCTAGGATTAGGGTTCTTAATTTTGCATATAGCAGTACTCTACATATGGGAGGTGCTATCAAGCAATATTTGTTCATTGAGTGATGTCAGGAAAGTTTGCCTGTTTGAAAAGTGGTTAGACTAGAACTCCAAAATTTCTTCAGTTCTGTTTCTCCATGACTATACTTTTATGGTTATGGAGTCTGCCTTTCATGAGAGTTCCCCAAATAGAATGATAACCAAAAGCAGTCTTGAACTTAAATTATAGGGCCTAGGTTCTCAAAATTTTAAGACTAGAAGGGACCATAAAAATCAGTAGTCTAAACTCTCATTTTCCAGATAAGAAAACTGAGATTCAGAGATGTGGTAACTTGTCCAAGGTCATATAACCTTTCTTGAATCCATTTTCCATCCATGACTATAAACTATTTCACCTTATATTAAGTAGCTTCTCACCGTCACATTTCTGAAATTATACTATTATGTTTATATGAAAAATAAAATTGGATTTTGTACAGAAAATCTAACTTTTAGAATATATCAAAAGGCAAAGTACTTTTCAGAACATATTTTCTACTGTATATGCTATTTAATTTTCCTCCAACAATGGTAGCTTCAAATACTCCAGAACATAGAACGACCACCATTTTTTTATGGAAAATGTTCAGAAATTTAAATATTTTCACTCCTAGCAATGATCAAAACAAATATTGTCTTAGTCAAGAAACAGGTATATATGTATGTGTGTGTGTGTGTATTAACTATATGAGCATGCTCTAAGGTTAAGATTGACTTAAAAGATTGCGATAAAGAAATATATATATATGTATGTATATATGTACATATATACATATATTTAAGTGTAAATATATGTTTTAGCAGCAAAGAAATAAAAGGCAACATGAATTGTACAACACAATAAATAACTTTGAGTTTAACTGCATTGTAAGTAAAAATATAAACAGATTACTTATACAGATGTACTTAAAAGAGGTGGTCTTTTCAAGAGGTTGCAAAAAATGGAGAAAAAAATGACTCTATTGTGCCCCATCTAGGCACAATTCAATTCACTGAGTCTTAGTCATTCAAAAACATACACCAAAGCAATTATTCTTTACATAATATCTATCAGGCAGCATTACTTCATTATTATTTTATTCTGGCCATAATGAAAATAAATAGTGCAGAGACTAGTAATTCTCATGTCTACAGTGCTTTAAGATTCATAAAATGCTTTCCTCACAGCACAGGTCACATTTCAAATTTAACATGTTCGAAACTGAACTTATCTTTTTCAATAAAGGTGACTGTTTTTTCACACAGCATCCTTACATTTGCCCAGCATACCAGTATTTTCATTAGTCACCTAGGTTCACATTCGATAATTCTCTATTCTTCACTTTCCCTCACCCACCATATCCAGTTAGTTGCCAAGTGTTTGTTTCCTTAATATCTCTCAAATCAGTCCCTTCTTTTTAAGTACAGAGACACCACCCTAGGCCCCCATCACTTCTTATCTGTACTTTTGCAGTCATCTCCTAATTAATATCCCTGTCTCTGGTCACTCCTCTGTCAAGTGTGTGTGTGTGTGTGTGTGTGTGTGTGTGTGTGTGTGTGTGTGTGTGTGTGTGTCTTTCTGTCTCTCTTCTTTTAGAAAGGGGCATTTATTATGATGGTATGGTAACACTAATTGGTATAAAATATTCAAGCAAAAATATGGGATACACTCTCCCACAACTATATAGTCCATGGGAAAGTAGGCTCACACTTAGAGAACACATGTGGAAAAGGGGGTAACTCACAGCTCCAGGGAGTGCTTTAGTAAAATCTTCAAAATGTCCCCATTAGGTACAATGTAGCTTTCTGCTGGACTCTATATAAGACTATAAATCTTCCTTTCCTCATCACATGCAGTCTATTCTCAGCTCCCATAACAGACATTGCTATTAGCTGTTCCTCTCCCAGGACAGTACTACAATGCTGTAGAAAAAGAAGTCCAAAATATTCCTGGCTCTTTGAAAGTCACCAAGGATGGGAGAAGAAGCAAAGGAGCCTGCCCTTTCTTAGTGTTTCCTCCTAAGGGGTTTCATTGGAATGCTGTTTTCTTGGCTCATTACAAATTCAAAACTCTCCAATGCTTGTAGATAGTTGCCAAAATGGTTATTTCTAAAACACAGATCTGATCATATCATTCTACTCCCCAAGAAGTAGCAGTGGCTCTCCAATGCCACTGATGAAATACTGTAAATTGGATCCAGTACACCTTTGCTTTTTTCACACTGGGTTCCAGTCAAACTGGTATACCTTGAGTACTCAATATTCCATCTCCTCCTCCTTTGCAAAGAACAAGAAATAACTGAAAAGAATTTCCTTTCCACCTCTAGCTCTTGGATTTACTAGTTTTCTTCAAAGTTCTATTCAGTTGCCACTCCCTACACAAGGCCTTTCTTAACTACCTTCTCCTCCCTAAGTTGTTATGGCTCTTTGGATCAAATTATTTGTCTATAATTTTATCTATTTACATGCCATAACCCCTATTAGAAAGTAAAATCCTTAAGAGCAGGTACTTTTTCATTTCTGTCTATTTTCCCAACATCTGACACAATGCCTTGTTAATATTAGATGTTAAGCCATTGTTGAAAGAATGAATAAATCAAGATGTTGGAGCCATGACTCAGAACCAAGTCTAGTGATTCCAGAGCTAGAGATTTTCCCACTATGCCAATGCTGTGTACTCCATGATAGGGATAACTGACTCAGGTTTCTTACTCAGTCTATTTTTGCCATCCACAGGCAAATGAGTGGGAAATGTAAGATTCTCTGTAACCCCTTCTGCCCAACCTAAACAAAGACAATATTCCCCCCTCTCTAATCTTATGAGAACTTATAGGAGGGGAAAGAACAAGCATGTATGTTCCTATTATGTACCACCAAACACTTTAAAAGTATTATCTCATTTGATCTTTATAGCTGAGGAAACCCAAGGGTCGACTGACATGCCCAGGGTCACCCAACTAGTAAATGTCTAGCACAAATTTGAACTCAGGTCTTCCTGACTCTAGATTCAATGCTTTATCCATGGCACTAGCTAGCTGTCTCTTAACCTATTAATTCATAAAAGGACTAAGCAGAAAACCTTGAGACGCACAAAAAAGACTAACCAGGGAGCTGTGAGTGCTAATAAAATCTTAAACCATAGAAATTCAAATCTGGGAATAACTTCTGAAGTCATCTAGTTCTTGACATAGATGTCTATTAACTATTGTTGTTCAGTTGTTTCATTGCACCTGACTCTTTGTAACTCCTTTGGGGATCTTTTTGGCAAAGATACTGGAATGATTAGCCATTTTTCTTCTCCAGCTCATTTTGCAGATTAGGAAACTGAGCCAAACAGGGTTATGTGACTTGCCCAGCGTCACAAAGCTAGTAGTTGTTTGAGGCCAGATTTGAATATAGATCTTCCTGATTCTGAGCATAGTGCCATGTCCATTGTGCCACCTATTTGCCCCGATGTCTACCAAAACACTTCCCAAATATCCATCTAGCCTCTACTTCAACTAGAGAGGACTCATTACTTCAAAAAAAAAGTCTCAAACATTTCTAAAAAGTGATGTGATCAGAGCAAAATCAAGAGTAAAATTCTACAAACTAAGATATAACAGACCAATAAAAGTTATGTGGTGTCGTTAATAGAGTACTTGAATGAAATCAGAATGAGCAGGGTTGAATCCTGCTTTAGATATTTATTAGCTATGTGGACCGGGGCAAATAACTTGACGTCCTTGTGCCTTACTTTCTGTATCTATAAAATGAGTGGGGTAGCCTTGATGGCTTCTAAGGTAACATAAAAGGTAAGGTAAGGTTTCTAGCTCTTTCAGCTTTAAATCTATGAATTTAATATGGATGTTTTATACTGCAAGTTAGGTGGCACACTCAATAGAGTTGTAGGCCTGGAGTCAGGAAGACTCCTCTGTGTGACCCTGGGCAAGACACTTAACTCTGTTTACCTCAGTTTACTCATCTGTAAAATAAGCTGGAGAAGGAAATGGCAAATCACTTCAGTATCTTTGCCAAGAAAACCCCAAATGGAGTCACAAAGAATGTGACACTACTGAAAAATGACTCAACAACAACAATAAATGAATGTTTTGAGTTGAGCCCCTGACTTAAATGCATCAAGAGAGGAAAATCCAGGCCTTTAATCTCTTAAAATTACATAGGCATTCCAATTCAATTCTTGGTTTGTGGTAAATATAAAGGAAGAGAAATAATAAATGGCTCCTTAGGGAACATAGGAGAATGGAAAAGGATGAGGCAAGATATGATACATTAATTTTCTTTTTACATCTGACAATGCAAATGCAGTACATGTGGCTTTATTGTACCTACTTCATGGACTAAATTTAGAATGAGCACAAATAGCTAAAAATTCTTATTTCTAGAGCATTTTTCTCAAACTGTGAAGATTGTATTTTTTAAAATGGATGAGTCAAAGGATAAGTCAGTGTGAGTCACCAAGGAGTAGAGAATAGAAATGCCAATTTCAATCTGCAGGATACTGACAGTTTTAATAAACATTTATAAAACACAACTATCTGTACCATAACATGCAGTAGGAGGAAGATGTAGCTCAGAGTTTTCTCTTCCTTAGAAAGTTTGTGAGTCTGAGAAGTCTAAAGAAGAAATCAGTAAGGAACTATTCCTAGAGTGGTACAGGGCCAAATTGCACTGTCAGGCCTCTTCTCTCTGCTTAGCAATATTGTGGAAGTGAAATCTGGTTTATAAATGGTACAGTACATGAAGGTTCTTACCTTGGGATATGCTATGGATCTGACTTAGAAATAGCTAGATTAACCACTATTTTGTATGATGGAAATTATCAGCATCTTTACAGCACTTTATATTTCACAAAATGCTTTACTCAAAACAATTCAGTAAAGTTGTTAAGTAACTCAGGGATTATTGTTCCCTTTTCTGTAGGTAAGAAACTGAAGCTAGAGGGGTTAAGTGATAGGACTCAGGTCACATGATAAGTGCCAGAGCCCCCAAGTCTAAGCATCTTTCTAATGCACTGCAATGACTCTCAATGTAATCAACCCGACACAATGATAAAGTACATATAAAAATGGATAGTTCTTGATATGGTTGCAGGTACAGGGAAGTGGGGGAAAAGTGGGGGGAAAGCCTAGGAGAAAGATCAAATGGGGTTATATATAAATCAAACAACAAGCATTCATTAAGTACCTACTATGTTCTAGGTACTGTGCCAAGTCCTGGGGATACAAAGAACAAAAATTGAAACAGAAACTTTTAACATAACATTGAAGTGTGCAAAGAATGTATGCAATGTGTTAAATTCCTAGAAAGATGTAATTAAATGGCAGGAATTATACATTGCAAATTCCCTGGTATTTTCTCAGAACACAGGGCAAAACCGTATCTTCTCAGAACACGGGCTGGTATCTTCTCAGAACACAGGGCAAAACCGAAGAGCTCCCTCCTCTTCCCCTTATCTTTAACCCTCTTTCCTTTTGACTGTCCATGTTAGGTAGTAGTGGAAGCAGTAAACAAATCTTCCTATCAAGGTTGAAGACAGTTGTCATTTCATTCATTAAAAGAGTTTATAGATGCATGATGAAAAATGCCATCTACAGAGAAAGAAATATGGAGTCTGAATGAATGCAGATCAAAGCACACTATGTGCTCCTTTTTTTTGTTTTGTTTTGTTTTTCTTATGCTTCTCATTCATAATAATTCTTTTATATAACATGACTAATGCAAAAATATGTTTAATAAGAATGTATATGTAGAGCTTATATCAGATTGCATGCCATCTTGAGGAGGGGAGGCATAGAAAATTTAAAACTTATGGAAGTGAATGTTGAAAACCAAAAATAAATAAATTAATTGAAAAAGAATTCTGCAGGGGTGGAAAAAGAGCTTCTAGTAGGACATTTGCTCTTCTATTATTGTCCAAGGATATGTTGCTCTGACCCTGTTTGCAATGATAAATGCAGGTAGGAATGTTTTGGGTTTTATCTCCTACAAGTCTATCGATGTGTAATAGACACAGGGCTAAAGAGGAGTTAGCTACATGGAAAGAGCACAGCCAGGAGTCATGGAGAGATAAGTTCTAGACCAAGCACTGAGAGACTAGCATTGCACACAGATGAGTCTTGGCCAGAACTTAGTTCTTTAGCACCAGGACCATCTCAAAGTACTTTGCAACTACAGATATATGCTGCCCAGACTACTATCCTTACCATAAGCCATGAGTTCATAAGATCACAAACCTCTACTCTGGATTTGTGATAGAATGTGAAAGATTATTGGATAGGAAATAAAAGAATATTGTACTCATCTCAGAATGTGACTGGTTTTTATTTTTGTTATTTTAGTATACATTTCTGTTCTGATAGACTTACTTTTTAAATGCCGTTTCTTGCCTGGCAATTGGATTTGAACATGTTGTAGGCAAATGGGTCAGGAAATATAAATTATCATTAAAATTCAAACCAAGATCTTTGCAGGTTCAGTAGTAAGAAGGAGATAGGGGAGAGAGGGAGAGAAAGAAAAGCCATCAGTTACATTATAGGCATATGTCTGCAATCTAAATTTATGGTTTCATGTCAAGCTAATACGACATTCACTTGCATTGCCCATTGGGTAACTTTGAGGAAGGATTCTTTCATGATTTAGACTGCCAGCATAGCAGCAGTTTATTTATTAAGAGCTCAGATTAGAAAACAAACTAGCAAGTTCATATCTAGGAATCATTACATATTTTGTTAGAATCAAAAAACCACCACAGGTCATCAGTTATTAGAGTACTTGTTTTCGATGATAGGTAAAGGATTGTTGATTTGGGAAGTGCCAGTGTACTGGGATGGCTACGTTATTGAATGGATGTGACACATGATTGTGAATTCTGTGAAGTAATAGGGGAGGAAGTCAGGAAGCTTTCTAAATAAGCCGAGTCCAACAGAGAAGGAAAGATTATGTAAGAGGACTGTTTGAAGCCACTTTTCTCTTTGGGCAATGATTTATTGCCCTGTTAACATGGATTCAGTCTTTTCCTGAAGCCAGAATATACTCATGCATGGTCCTGGAGTTTAAAACTTCAAGGATAATTTTAGAACTTCCTTTTTACCTTGCTTGCTTCCACACATCCAACTGGCAACCTTTCCTTCTATGTGGTTGACTATGTAATGATATTTCTATGCAGGCCCTTGGCTTTTGTCTGCTATTGATATCCCTTACTTCTCCATTGTGTGGTAAAGAAGGAAAAAAAAAACAAGCCAAAAAATAACAATTCTTAGCTGTATCACTGAGGGATAGAACAAAGCAAAATTCATTCAACTACTGAGAAATATCATCCCTCTGTCTATTTCATTGAAAAGAGGGAAGAGAATATAGTCCAGGTCATCCTGATATGGAAATGGTGTCACCCACTTCAAAGTAAAATTCTCCTTCCCTCTCAAACAAAGGGGGATGTCACTAGACATAGGGCGATCCCATACTTTGTCAGCAAGTACACTTTTCTCTTTGAGATATCAAAGTACGTTTATTCCATGAGTGCTTTCCTATATCTTCAAAGTGATGAATAATCGTAGAATCATAAAGCCTATTTCTTGCTCTTAAATTCTCTTTTTAAAAGTATAATTTGTCTCTTCTCAAAGTATATTTCTTCCTTAGGTCTTTAACAATAACTTTTCCTGTTCTGTTAATTAAATAATTAAAGTAATGTTATTTCCATAATATAACACTCAATACTGTAATTATCAATATCAAGTATATCAATATCAATATCAAGTAATCAATATGTAAGTTGAGAATTTGAAAGACCCTGTAAAAGTGTCAGGAAGCTCTGTCCTTGTACCAGTACATTCTTATTTGACATGACCCCAGCTACTGAGCCAAAGGGAAACATTGAGGAGAGGAAAAAAGTAGGTGGTTGCTAATGGCTTAATAAAAAGGACAGTTTCTAAAACAAGCTTAATATAGACTGGATTTCACACAGCATAATGGAACCATTACCCATTTCCCCCAATGAACTTTTCTTATTACCTCTCCACATTTGCTATCCATTCATTTTCAATCAATAGTTTATGCACCTAATTTATTTTAAACCAGACTATCATATATTTACAGAAATATAAGCATAGTGAAATGAAGGAAGGCAGAAGCAGTTGTATGTAGTTCAGTAAACACACTATTCCTGGTCTTCAGTGAGTTCATAAAGTCTATATGCCAACCCATATATACATGACTAATAACAAGTCCAACATCTTCTTGATGTATAGCCATCTGAATTCTAGGTCATAGTGATCTGAATTTCATTTTACATACATATTTTACCCAATATTAATAATTAATAGTGTAAAGTGACATTAAATCATACTCTTATTTGTGCAGGAAAAAACATTGTGAATGACAAATACATTCTTAGATAACTAAAATGAAACAATGAAAGTAGCCTCCATAAATCCTCATAAAGTAATGATCTCTCCCATCATCACCTCTTCAGCTCCATTCCTCAAAATACTTCTCAGCCCTTTAGAACATAAGAGAGGAAGATGCACTGACATACAAATCTGCCAGGAATTTCACCACATCTGGACCAGAGACCCTGAAAGGAGTGAGGCCTATGTAGGGTAAAGTAGGGCTAAGGAGGAAGAAAACACTGATTCATTAACATTTTCCCAGGTCTTTTTAGCAATTATTTCTAAATGACCTGAGAAAAGGCATATTCATACAGGTGAATGAGTAATTTACTAATGGTGTTACTGTGAAAATATATTGGTTGGGAGCAATGTTATATGCTTACGAAAAGGGGGATCAGAATCAACATTTTAAAGGAACTAGTGCATGAAAGTTGTTGTTTTAAATTTCACTCCCAGAAAACAATATACATAATGATTGTTTTATATATATATATATATATATATATATATATATATATATATATATATATATATATATACACACACATATATATTTACAAAACCTAAAGCACAGAAAACCAGATTAATTGCAATGACCAGCCTTAGTCCCAAAGAACAGATGATAAAAAATATTTTTTTTCTTTTGGTAGAAAAATGGGGAACCATAGATGTGGAATGTAATGAACTCTTGAGTATGGACATTTTTCAATTAATTTTGCCTAATTTTCTTTCCATGGAGGATTCAGTTATATGGGGAGTTTATTGGAAAATCACTGAGGTATAAAGAACAAAGGCATCAATAAAACTTTTCCTTTTAAATGATGGCTCTCAATTTCCTTTTTCTGAACTCTTGCTAAGACTGCCTTCTTCTTGTTTAGCAGAAGGAAAACAGCATGAGCCAAGTCAATTGACTAATTAAAAGAGAAATCAGAAATCAGCTGCTACAGTGAAAGAAAAAAAGCTTAACCCCTAGGGACAGGGAATTGGACCGACTCCAAGAACATAGAGGAAGGGAATGAAATACTTTTTTGAGTTTGTTTCCAGACTAATGGTTTCATCCTAAGCCTCTGGGGGCATTTAGCACCATATAAATCAATCACAGACAATTGCTACAGATGGGAAGCTGGGCTGAGGGTTGTTGGAGGGAGACCCTGAAGTCCCTCAACAAAGCGTAAAAATTGAGCAATTATCTCTCTTCCCTGTTGGGAGGCTAAGACTTTTACCCAGGGCAGATATAATTTTTTTTCTGTAACAGTCTCTAGAGTCATAGTGTATCCCCTACTAATTGGGAAGTCCAAAGTATTAGGAAGAAGAAAAGAGAAGAGAGCACGAATAATTCCAATACAGTTAAAGAAGTCTCTCCTGCCACAAAAATTCTTTATACTTGCCTTAATGGTTATAGACTTGGTTTGATATCCCTTTGTGCAATACAGGGATGCTCCCAAAGAAAGCAGAATGCAAAGCCCACAAGTGTGCTGTGATTTAAGGGTAATAAAAAGGAATTTTTCCTGCTCAACAACAACAAAAAAAGTAAGGTTATTATAGACACTCAGGGAAACGCTAAAGGGTGTTAAATTTCTGACTTTCTAAGAGAAACTTCCGTAATATCTCTAATAAGCAATAGTCCAGCTTCTATATGAATATCTCCACTGCTAAAAGACAAGTAAAATGTTTAAAAAGGTTTTGTTTGGAGTAAGAGAAAGATCAAGGAAATGAGAAACTGGTGGATAGAAAGATAAGGAACAACATAAGAGAAGCAATATTCTTTGAAGGTCCTTTTTCTTCTTGATTTTTTTAATATAAAAAAACATCAAACAGAAAAAAATAGGGGGAAATTAGTAATTAACATTCAAAAGAATGACTTATCTTTATCTAAAACTGTGGTATGAATAAAGAATTTTCCCCAAAGAAATCCTTCAAGGGAGGAAGTCAGAGCATTGTTATACCTGGGGAAGGGAGGTGATCTATGTGTCCAAAGGATTAACAGTGAGTGAGTGGTGGGTTCAAGATTTGGGCTCAGCTTTTCAAAAGTCAAATACAATGCAATTCCTACTACCCTGTTCTGCCATTAATAAAAATAAACACAAAGATTGTAATACAGCATCCATTTGCTCACAATGAGTTCATTAAATGGCCTAGACAAATTACAACTGAAATTGCAAATGTGATGGTTGAAGTACTTTCCATAATCTTTGAGTAGTTGTGATAGCAATTGTGATAGCAAAAGTTATCCCAGTTATAGTTCTTACTACATGTTGGGGGAGTTTAATATTTATTCTTGTTAATAATTCTAGAAGAGTTAGTAAAAGAGAGGGTTTTGAGTACTTGTTGAGAAGTAGAAAAGATTACCTGGGGAGCAAAGTAGTTCTTCATCAATGAGGGTTTTCAGGCATAGCCTAGATACCTATTTGTTGTGTATGTTATGAATGCCATTCATTATTTGAGTTGGAGGTTGGATTAGCTGACCTTTGAAGTTCCTCTAATTCAGCTTCAAGACTGATGATTAAAGTCCACCACTCACCACAATCTCCCACCCTAAACAGTGACTAAAATTTCTGCCATTAGTTATACCTTTAGTTTAAGACTTTATCTCCAAAACTTTGCTTTTAACTGCTAATATACACGATAAGGGATAAATCCCTTGATTCACTTGTATGGATTTGTTTCTCAAAGATAGTGAGCTTTTACATAGTCCTTTAAGGTCTGCACAGTGCTTTACAAATATCTCATTTTGCCCAACAAAAACTCTAGGAGTTAGATGCTACTATTATCTCATTTGACAGATGGGGAAACTGAGGCACGGTGAGGTTATCTGACTTGTCTAGTGCAACACAGTTCCAAAGTCTGAGGATATCTGAACTCAGATCTTTCTGACTCCAAGTCTAGAGTTTGATCCACTCTGAGACCTAGTAGCCCATTAGATGTTATCATTATACTGTTCTCACCCTTAATGGGAAAGGTACGATTGGATAAGGTAAGGTTAAGCCAAAAAATCCTGGGGTCACTATTTAGAGAGGGCGGATCCTAGTGAGATCTTAAATTTAAGAGCCCTGGAAATCCAGACCATAACTAAGGAAACTAGTCACCTTGATAATACAGAGTACCTAAAGGAGAGCTTCCCCACAAAGGAGGTAGAAAAGCTAATAAAAAGACAAATGTGGCCTATTTCAAAACTTTTAATACAACCAGAGATCATTTCTGATTGAAACAACGATTAATCATCTGCTGCATATATCTGCTGCAGAGAAAGAGACAGAAATGGCCTAATCCCTGCTATTGAGGAGTTTAACCAATTCTTGGGTAAAAGATATGCAAAGTAGAGTGTAACAGCATAAAAGGAGTCCAAGATTCTACAAAAGTTTGGAAAATAGAATAACATTTTCACCTGAGAGCTTAGAAAAGGCTTGATAGCAGCTAGGCTGAATCTGGAAGGGGAAAGAGGGGGAGAGAGGGGGAGAGAGGGTAAGAGTGGGAGGGGGGAAGAGGGAAAGAGGGAGGAAGAGAGAGAGAGAGAGAGGGAGAGAGGGGGAGATGGGAAGAGAGGAGGAGAGAGGGGGTGAGAAAAGCATTCTGAAAAGTGGAAATGAGGAGGAAATATACCAAAGCAAGAGTAATGCAAGTACCATGGACAGTGGTCATTGAGGTTCAGTATCCTTGAAGGATATGGAATATGGAGGGAAAACCCACAAGGCTGGAGAGGAAGGCTCTAGCCAGAATATGAATAGGCTTGAGGGGCCAGCTAATTAGTTTGTATCTTGTCCTAGACAATAACTGAAGGTTGGGGGTCAGGGGAAGCTCAGAATCAAAAATGTTCATTTGGAAGACAACTCAGGAAGTCAGGAAGACTTGGAAAAGGGAGAGACTAGTAACGAAGGGACAAAGTGCCGTGCACATATTAGATATTTTTATTGATTTGATTGATCTAGATCCTTGCCAAGGGCTCATACAATGAAAAATACCCATTACCTGACGATTCTTAGCCTAGGAAGAATCATCAATACTATTCTAAATGTCTTAGAAAGGAAGTGCCTATTTTTGTTACTTCACAACTACTGTCCAAGTTATTTTATTAAGATTCATGAGTAACCGTTTAACGACCATTGGTGTCCACTCCCAGAAATTACTTTCAGGACCCACAACAATAATAACTGACATGTAGATGAATAGATAAATAGATCTATATAGATATATCTATGAGTGTATATTACATGTATATACATACATGTATATTTTATGTATGCATATGTGTGTGTTCCTTATCTAGAGAGACAGAAATAGACACAGAGATGTCTTTCAAAGCACTGTCAATATATTATTTCACTTGATCCTCACCATAACTATGTGGGATAGGCAGGACACTCCATATTTCAGATGAAGAAACTGAAGATTCATGAGATTAATTGAATGACCCATGATTACAGTGTGGTACACCACAAAAGCAAATGAGTTACTGGGACAGTTACCAAAATGGCCTTTTTCTGATGTATAAAGGAACCCCTGCCCCCACCATTTCACCAGACCTAAAGAGGAAATGATCTGAAAGTTGTTCTTTTGGTGGTCATTATGACTGTTTAAAGGCTAAATCCTGGGCTTCAAAGCCTAAAGAAATTAAAATGCATGGGGCAAATTCACACTTCAGCATCTGCCTACATAATTGTCTATTTATGTAGCAAAAGCTGTCTTTAAGAAAACAAAGTTTTTATTCCTTTTTTCTATCCTTGTTCAAAAACAAGCAATACAAGGTTGTGCACTATAGTAATTCTGGCCAAGAATTCAGAGGAAAATGAATTTGTGGACTTTTCCCCCTGCAACAGAATCAGAATTGGAAGCCTTTCAAGCATTTCTGAGTGCCATTCATTATGCTGCTTTTCCATGTTCCTATTCCATATTTCCCCTACATCTCTCTGCTTTGTGAGTTTTTTCCTTCCTTTGAGCTGGCACACTAGAGACAGTGTTTGGAA
This sequence comes from Gymnobelideus leadbeateri, assembly GCA_011680675.1. Lineage (NCBI taxonomy): Eukaryota > Metazoa > Chordata > Mammalia > Diprotodontia > Petauridae > Gymnobelideus > Gymnobelideus leadbeateri. Next base: position 39,358 of record WOXC01001463.1, on the reverse strand, counting down.
TGAGGCCTGGAAGTTTCATAGACCCCTGAGCAGTGGCTGTTGTGCCATCTCAAACCCAGAGGTCAGTGTCTTCCATTATCTGCGCAAACCCACTAAGTCTCTTGAGTATTCATGGCTGCTGAGTTTTACTCCATTGAAAACATTCCTCATATGAAAACAAAAGGCAAGGGAGGGGACTTGGATTATCGCTGAAGTGTCTTTCATCTCTAAAATGCAATCTTTCAGTCTACAATTCTCTGTTAAAATTAACCATCTTAACTATTGGCATTGTAACTGGGGAAAGACCAAGTGAAAAATGCAGAGTAGGTGAACTATATCATTATGCTTGTGCACAGACAGTATTTATCTGGCTAAGACTACAGTGCATTGGGTAGCATTCACCTGGATAGATGTAAACAGAGAATCAGACTCAGAAAATATGCTAGGGTTCAGGAATGACATTATTTAATTATGTGGGGATGACTAGGAAGTATTCCATCTGTGTGTGTGTGTGTGTGTGTGTGTGTGTGTGTGTGTGTGTGTGTGTGATTTAGGAAAGACTACGAAGGAACTACATGTTTACTGTATCTTAATTTTTCTTTTCCTGGGTGTTATGTACTATGTCTATATTTAGAATTCTTTCCAGAAGAAGAGAGGCACTTTTCTCAGGTCAGATCTATCAGAGGAGGTCAGACAGCCAGTCTGTATTCTTGATACAGTGACTATTGTGAAACTCCATCACAAAACCCAAAAGATATGGTCAAGACTGGAATATTAAACAATTTTTACCAATGAAATAGAAACTGTCCTCCCTTTCCCTATCATTCTGTAAGGTTTGGTACGGGTTTTTTTACTGACTTACTAAGTACACAAGAGTAAATGCAGGAATAAAGCTGTGTTTTGAGGGTACTTTCAAAGCAAAGGTAGTCTTTTGAATTCATCCCTTTCAGAAGAAAATCACTAATTACTACCAGTTTCCATTTTTTCTTCTAGTTGATGTAATTACTGGTTGCCTTTCTGTTTCTTGCTCCTTGACTCTCTTTCACTGTTGTTTATGAGTGCTAGATTTTATATTACTCAAAAGAAAAGTCCATGACTTATTTTGGATCCTTAGTTATGCCTTCTACAAAGAAGTTCTTTTTTATTTTCAATAAATAAATTATTTAGAAATATTAACTATTTCATCTTCATAGGTTTCCAAAATGGGTGATACTACTCCCTGGGGGGGGTGGCATTGGAACAATTGGGTGGCAGTAGTAGTTTGAAATAATGTAAATGTTTTTTAAAACCCATTAAATGGTTAAATTCTGGGGGAGAGGAGGCACACCAAGTAATTTTTTTTGGAAAAGGGCTGGTAGGTCAAATAAATTTGGGGACCTCTGCATGAATCTGGGGAAGCTGTCTGTGCATATATATGTACAGACATACATATTACATGAATATAATTTATAACTGATATTATTAATAATTTCTTAATACCTAATGGTTACATTTCAGTCCAGTATATGTTGCCATTGTTTTCTGTTGAAATAAAATCATATCTTTTTATCTAGTTGTGACCTTTGTGGGGGGGGTCAGTGGGGAGTAAGAGTTGGATGCAATAAAAACTCTTTTTAGAAATACATGGGCTCATTGAATTGGGAAGAGCTAAATAAATTATGGTACATGAATATGATGGAATATTACAGATGTGATCAATTTGAAGAATATAGGTATGACTGGAAATACATGAATTGATGAAAAGTGAAGTTAACATAACCAAGGAAACAATATACATAATAAGTACAACAATATAAGTGGAAAGAACTAGAAACTGAAAGTAGGCAAGTATAGTACTATAACTTGATGTTATAGAGGCGACTATATCATCAAAATTGATTCACATGTTGGTTAGCTTTGAGGTCCATTAAAACCCAACTCTCTACAGAACACTAGAAATTTATTTACAAGACCCATAAACAATAACAACTTACATTTGTATTTCTGTTTTATCACTTTACTTTTTCTATAGAAAGGGTGATCACCAGAAAAACAAAAATTATTTTAAAAATTAAAGAACCTGTTTGGCTGAGCTAAGCTGATCAGGACAAGATATAAAGGAAGGGGGAGTTAATATCCTATCCTGGCTGCTTATCCTTATGGTATCTGAAGTAAGTTTATAAAGGGTGGAATTCCTGTCCCCAGTCATCTAGATGAGTGATTTAGAACAATCAACTGGGCCTGGGCAAAGAACCTTCCCCAGAAAATATATTACTATCTTCCTGCTCAGGTCAAATCAGAGCTCAACAGAATGTCAAATCTAAAGAAAGGCCAAAGGAGGAAGCAAAAAACTTATTCATAGCTTTGACTTTGGTTCATACATCTGCTTGAGGTAATGCTTTCAACAATGCTGATGCTAGAATATTAATTCTGCCAAGTTCCCTTCAAATAACTGAATTATTTAATTTAATTTAATTATTTAATTTAACATGAGCCAAATCATCCCCAGACCTGCTAAGAAGACAAGGGAGTGGGTTCCAATCAGTCTGAGGACTCAATTTCTGCCCCCCAGACATGAAGAGGTTTGACCTCCTACATCACAAATCTGAGCCAAAGTGGATAATTAGAGCAGGTGAGAGAGTGCTGAACTTGAAGTCAGAAAACCTGTGTTCAAAGAGTGCCTGCAATATATATGACCTGTTTCACTGAGTTGTGGTGAAGCTCCAAAGAGACAATTCAAATAAATCGCTTTAAGGACATTAAGATACTATATAAAAAATATAAACTGTACAAATGTCTATTACCATGACTGGGACAATATGAAAGTTAATGACTTGTGAACCAAAACCATAATTCTAAGAGAGTCTTGAGTCCAACAGAGTTAGGATTAAACCTACATAATAATATGAAAGCTTGATTTTCATGGTAAGGAAAGAATAGGTGGGCTTGGAGCAGACTGTGATGACTGGTCCTTCTAGAAAATAGGTGCTATTGAAACTTGTGTCCTCTCCCCCCCCACCTCTGGTGGTAAGTATACTATTGATGGCCCTTTGCCTGGTTGGTGCTTCAGACTTAAATGGCAGAATACCATTGACATTACAAAGAGCTTCCCTCTGCCCTCCTCATATATAAACTGGATAGACCAGGAGAATGGTTGGGAGACTATCACAGCTGGCTTCTTTGCTTTTCCTTACATAAGATGATCTGTCTCCCAAATCCTTTCATTTTCAATGGCTGTCGCTCATGCCTGGAATGTTCTCCCTCATCACCCTGATTTCCTGGCTTCCCTCTAGTCTCAGCTAAATTCTCACCTTCTTCAAGAAGTCTTTCTAGGTCCTTCTTTAATATTAGTGCCTTCCCTCTAAGACTCTCTCCAATATACTCATAAACATCTTGTCCGTACCCAGATGTTTACATGTTGTCTTCCCCCCAGTAGGTTGTGAATTCCTTATCCGAAGAGAGTTTTTAACCTTTATTTTTATCCTGAATCTTAGGACAGTGCCTTGCACATAGGAGATGCTTATCAACTTCATCAAAGAAAGTACTCGAAGTAGGAATATTTCCAAATGACCTCAACTAGTTTTACCAGTACTTTTACCCAGACTAATTCAGTATGAGTTCATGTGACCAAATCCTCTACATTGTCCTGTAGGATGCTATTTTTTTTTTGAGACTGGAGGTGGAAGCCTTTTTTTTTTAAGCAATTGGGGTTAAGTAACTTGCTCAAGGTTACACGGCTAGTCATTATTTATGTGTGGGTGCTCATTTTCTGAGGCCGGATTCGATCCCGGGTCATCCCAACTCTGAGGCTGGCACTCTTACTCACTGTGCCACCTAGCCACCCCATGAAAGCCTTTTTTTTTTTTTTACCAAGGCTCAGATCTTCCCAGGGGTGGAGGTGTATGAATATTTTGCATTGTCCCAAACATCAGGGAAATCTGCCTACCTGATAAAGGGTCTGGAGCACTCATCTTGCTTATGGGAAGCAAGGTATTTGATTCCAGTCATTTCCATAGTCATGAGTTCAATTCCATTAAGACCATGAAATCTCCCTTGATCACCACCAGCTTCAGATTTATTCCTACTTTGACTGCAGCACTACTATTCCTACTTTGACTGCAGAGTATTCTGATGAAGGACTTGCTCAGTGGCAGGAAGCAGCACCATCAATGGAACTTTAGGGGTGGGGAGGAGTCAGTTTGACTTGGGCATTGGACACTACTGTTAAATTCCCAGGCCTTGGAGAAATCAACAGGTGCTATTGATTATAGGCAATAAAAAGGGTCTAAGGGAAGATTCCTCCTAGGGAGAAGCCTAGTTTAAGTAATCAAAGAAAGCTGTCCAGAATTGAAACATTCTGTAACAATACCAAATCCTAATGGAAAGGAAGGTTGGAGATAACAGAGTTTATAACAAATTGCTAGGAAAGAGAAGGCTTCACCAGGTAATATGGCATAGTGGAAAGTGGGCAAAATGTGGAGGGGGAGGACCACAACACAGTCATCTAGTCCTCACTTTCCTCATCCATAAAATGAAGCATTTAGACAAGATCATCTCAAAAAAAAAGGTTTAAATCCTATAGTCCAAAACTGATTCTAAGAGGAAGATTCAGGGAACTGTATAGGAGCTTTTGACACCAAAGTATATAGGTAGGAGAAATAAAGCTTTAAAGTCACTAATGAGGAATGAAAGGACTAAGATTTGTTATATTATAAATAGTAAAAATAAGAAGAAAGTATTGAAAAAGGTACTAATATGTAACTGTGTAAATTATTTGCATCCTACTCTAATTATATGTTGCATAAACATTCTTCTTGATGTAACTCATAATTTAGGACCCTCCAAAGGATTCTGGGTTCATACATGCCAGGTCTGAAGTGATGGACGGCCCCCAACAGGATCAGTTTCTCCCTTTGTTTTTTGTCCCTACCTGGAGTTAATCCAGGAAAATTCCAAGATAAAGTTCAGGTATACATTTTACCATCAGCTTGGCTTGATGACAAAGTAGTGGAGATGCTCCTCAATCAGCCAATCATTAGGAGTTCCCAGTGACCTTTAATGGCCTCCAAACAATAGATCACACTCTAATCTTAGATTGATTGAAGTACTCCTCAAATTGATCAGTAACAGATGTTAGAGGGGTGAGGGAACATACACTTATATTTTTACAGATGTGGAATTTCACCTGTAAGGTATTGTCGCTTTTATAGAGGGACATTTTATTTGCTTAAAAAGGCAGGAAAAAAGGGCATTCATTTGAGAAAAAGAAACTTGAGACACTTTTGAGGATTGTTGAGAGAATTATACCTGGAGAACCTGTTTGAAAGCAGCTCAAAGACCCAAGAATTGACTGAAGATGGAAATGAAGTATGTTGCTATCCACTTATTCATTTATAGATGATCATTTTTTCAAGATTTTGAAGGATTAGTTAAGAAACAAACTAACTAAAGATCAAAGGACTGAGGACCGTGCCATACATGATAGAACTATGGACTTCACATATATTTTTTTTTTAACTTCAGAGATGGGTCACTACTAATGAGAGGCCCTGATGTGAAATATTAAAGGATATAGGAGATTAGAAGTTTGAGGACATAAGAAGTCAAAAAAGAGTGGTCACCTAAAGACAGTGAAGATGGCCCCCTTCTGGTCGAAAGAAGCATAGCAGAGGAGAATCAAAATAAAAGAACAGCTGCTTTAGGGGCAGCTAGGTGGCGCCGTGAGTAGAGCACCAGCCTTGGAGTCAGAAGGAACTGAGTTCAAATTCGGACTCAGACACTTAACATTAGTAGCCATGTGACCTTGGGCAAGTCACTTAACCCCAATTGCCCTCCCCCACCCTCCAAAAAAAAATTAATAATAAAAAAAAAAGAACAGCTACTTTGAGCTGAATGGGTTGAGTGGACTCCAAAATTACAGAGATCTCTTTCATTTGAAGAAGCAGAAACAGAACTGGTTGTGCTTCTTACTGTTACTTTTTAGTGCCACCTAGAACTTGAGGTTGGCTGAGAAAAGCAGGAAGTGGAAAGGAGAATCCAGCCATTGTGTGAAGAGCTATCTGGGTTTATTGCCTTTAAGAAACCAGTTGAAGGAAGGCTAACCCAACAGTTCTTCTTCCCTACCTGACAAGAAAAGAAGAGAAATCATAAAGCTCAGAGAACCAGTCTGATGATTTTTTTTTTTTACTTCTCTGGCTTAAGGGAACAGCTTGCCACTCAATTACCATTGCTTCAGCACCAGGTGCTCTAAACTACAAATGTGGATGTCACTTGTAGTTTAGAGCACCTGTGTCAAAACACAAATAGAAATGGGCCATTAATTCATACATAAGGATTCCTAAATTCAGGAAGATTCCTACAGGCCACATATTGACTTAGTTTTTTTGGTCTATTTTTTTTTTGGAGGCAATCAGGATTAAGTGACTTGCCAAGGGTCACACAGCTAACAAGTACCTGAGGCCATATTTGAACTTAGGTCCTCTTGACTCCAGGGTCAGTGTTCTATCCACTTCACCACCTAGCTGCCCCTTGGCTTAGTTTTTAAATATTATTATAATATAATATAAATATTATTATAATATAATTATCATATGATAATATTATCAAATTTTTATTTAGTTTGTTAAATATTTCCCAATTATATTTTAATCTCATTCTGGTCATTTAGGAGTACTGAAGGCTGCATGTGGCTCTCTGGCCAGTACCTCTAATGTACAGTCATGACTTTGACTCACCGCTAGATTTCTATATGTGTGTATTTATTTCCCTCCACACACCCCATCTCTCTCTCTGACACACATACACACCATGCACACACATACATATCCACTCAGAGTGGTGGAAGTGTGACCCAGATTCATGGGTGGATTATTTTTATTATTAGTCTTGTTTTTATCTTCAATCAACAGACATTTATTACATATCACATGTGCTAGGTCCAGGGGATACAAATGCCTATAGTGGTGAGTGGTAAGAGCACACAACCCTCACAGCAAGTTATCCCACAGGTTTTCAAGAATTCAATAATATCAGTGCGGTTATGTGTCTGGGGAAATATGGCTGAACTACCATCACTGGTATGCTGGAGCAATCCTGATAGCCTTAGCCCATACTAACAGTATACATTTTAGGTAGTAGTAACTAACTCTATGACCCTGGGCAAGTCACTTAACCCTGTTTGCCTCAGTCCCTTACCCGTAAAATAAGTTGGAGAAAGAAGTGGCAAATAACTCCCGTACCTTTGCCAAGAACACCCCAAATGGGGTTTCAAAGAAATGGACATGACTGAAATGATTGAAGAAGAACCAATCCTAGTGGTTTAAACAAAAATCATTTCATGAGGCTCCTTTAATTTAGAGCAAAGTACCCAGGAAGAAACAAACACCCTCCTGAATTTAGGTGTTGGAGATCTAAATATGGAAAGTGATAAATTTTATAGTCTCTCAAAAGCTTAAAATAATGTATATCACATTCTTCTGAAATTTATAATAGATGTTCCCCAGACTCGAGCCCAGTTGTCTGAATGGTTCACAAAACCTTCACTGTTGGCTTGTGGTAATATTGAAGGAAAGTTTAAAAGAAAAGTGGAAATTTTGATAGAATGCAACTCTCCACACTTGCATGTAGATAGACTGTAGAAAGGGGCTACGATGGCCAAAGAATTTATACACTAGGGTTGGCTAGGTGGCATAGTGAATAGAGCACTGGCCCTGGAGTCAGGAGGACCTGAGTTCAAATCCTACCTCAAACACTTAGCACAAAACTATCCCTGTGACCTTGGGCAAGTCACTTAACCCAAATTGCCCTGCCTTCCCCCTCCAAAAAAAAAAAAGAATTTATACACTAGTAGCCACCTTCTGGTGATGGACATCTGTAACCTCAACTAGATGATTCCTTTGAAAACAGACATGAGAATCTCTCAGTAATAATAGCTAACACGTATATAGCAATTGAATTTTTGCAAAATGCTATGCCTGAACCCTAGGCAGTTCAATAGGAACTGCCAAAATTTTTATTCTTTTGCTCTAGTTTTCAATGGTACAAGGTTACCTCTGTGCCCTGATGAAGGATTTGCTTAGGATTTTAGTGGGCTTAATATACTTCATATGGATATATTAACATTATGAATAATTTTTATCCTGGTTCCAATTTATATATTGCTTTTGATTTTGATGTATACATTGCTTTTGAAGAATCATTCTTCTGGGTAAGCCATTCCCTGGTTCATTTATGGACAAATAATAATGATAGTAATAATCATCATAACCAGCATTTATATAGAGCCTTCTGGTTTACAAATGTTAACACTTTACAAATGTTATCTCATTGTATTCTCACAACAATGTCAGAAAGTTGGTGCTATGTTCTCTTCATATTCCTTCTCCTCTACAGTCCCATATGCAAAGGTGCAGAAAGGAAATATCCTGATGGCAATCACTGCAACCCATAGGTGGGAGAGATAGAAATGAGCTTTCACTTTCTGTCTCTGTCTAATGATCTAGATAGTATCAGGGGTATTACCTGTGTTTATCAGTCAAAAGAGATTCTATCAGTCCATAAGAACTTCACATTTCTTTTTTCTTTGAGCCATTAGCTCTAGTATTCCCACTCATGATAGTGATTTATTTTGCCTGCAGGTATATGAGAATCATAATAACTGGCACATCCTAATTGCTTCTAGAATGTGTCTGGTGTCCCAGACCTCTCCATGAAATCCCCAGTCAGCCTGTCTGCTCCCTTCTTTCTCCCTCAATAGCATGAATGGGCAAAAGGAAAGGAAAGGGAGTTTAAAGAGACTACATGCAAAATATGTTGTTGTTCCTTTATCCAGTCAATGACTTCTGCCTCTTCTAAAGACGCAGACATACACACAAACCCAGCCCTTCCCACAAAACAAACAAGAGGCTCATCTTGATTCTAGATGAATCAGGGAAGAAAAATAAATTTAATGTGAGAGGAGTCTTAGAAAATGCTTGGCCAGCCTCCCTCTCTGTTAATGATTTCCTGAACCCTAGGATTTCCATAGGGAAGAAAAGATGACCATTGCCACTAAATTACTTCTATCTATGGCTTTGATGCTTTTATCAACTTTTTAAAGACCTGAAAGAGGCCTTAGGGGTCATTTCATTCAATGTCCTCCTGTTAACAACTGAGGAAACTATAGACCTGGGAAGGTGAGGTGATGAGGTTGTTTGTTTCTGAATATTCTCTACACCAAACCATTTAGTGTAGTATCTTTTGCCTTTCATTCTACATACAATAATTTATGTGATCACATGCTATTTCTTAACATTTGATTACTTTAGAAAATAACATGAGAACATAAAATATTTTGGTGGGAAAAGGGAATTAGCTAGATATAAATAGCAAATTTCATATTTTAATATTTGACTCAATATACTCTAGAAAATGGGCCTCTCAACCTGGAGTCTATGAATTTGTTCTTCTAATATTTTGATGACTGTATTTCAATATAATTGGTTTACTTTTTTAAAAATCTATGTATTTTATGCATTTAAAAACATTATTCTTAGAAAGGGTTCATAGGCTTCACAAACCTGGTAAAGTGGCCCATGATATAAAAAAAAAATTTAAGAACTACAGTCCTAGAATAAATTTGGGACCCAATCAACAAGAGGTTAACAAAAGCTACTTGTACTATGGCATGAGAGTAGTAAGAGTGTTCTAAATTATTTTCATTTTAAACTCTATCCAATAGCCTGTTTGCAGCCAGCCTGGAATAGATCCTTCCAAGGAGCAAGGAGTGACCTTTGGAACCAGTCCAGTGATAGCTAAGACAATGAATCATCTGACAGTAATTATGTATTTCAACATGAATTTGGTGGTACCAATGCTATGTAGAATCTGAGGTAGGCCTGAACCCAATCTTTCTAGAGACTAAGGTGGTATAGTAGAAATCACATCCCTGAGGTATTGGGGAGAAATATTTGTACCTGTTCTTCTCATTTACCTCTTAAAAACCAAGTAGAAATTAAATGGTTAAACATTCCTGGAGTTATTAATGGCTAACAATGGAGGAAACAATTGTAGGACCTTGAGCTAAGAGCAGTAGAGAAAAAACACTCCACACCTCTCACCTCTCAGAGGGGGTTGCCTATGACACTGACGGGCAAATTTAGCAGTCTGGTTCTGGGACAAGGAACCAGAATCTTCTTGCTACACACAAAATGGATAAACAAACATATTAGGGACAAAATAAACCTCCAACTCCCTGAAGAAACATCAAGCTGAAACACTCACAGAAGAACATTATAGAAAGGGAAGAATGGAATAAGAATTCACCATCTTCTGCCTATAGCACCAACATATTTTCAGCAAAGACATTTCCTTGGATCTGGAGTCCAGTATTGACATGTTCAAATGTGGCAATCATTTTCATACTTGCTTGGTAACTGTATCTTTTGCTTATTCCTCAGCTGCTCTTCCCACAAGATCTCAGGTATGACACTGAGTCAACCTAAAGTCAGAACAAAATTCTCCAGGTGCAAAAGAGAAGAAGAATGCAAGATTTCTTCCTGAAAGCAAAGGCACCCATCTCTGATATCCTCATCTCCTTAAATGCCCTGGAGGAGATGTGACCAAAGAAGAGCTACACTTGTAAAAGCAGCCTTTTCATTTGTCGGTCCAGGACAGGTGTGCCTTCAGGTGCTTGCTGACATAGCATTATTCTATTGTCAGAACTTTTAATGCAACTTTTAATTCTGAGGTAGGTTTCACCTATAAACAACTTACTAGACACTAGAATGTCTATGAATATGGATCATAGAATCAGAGAGTTATAGCTATAATGGGCCTTAGGGAGCTTTTAGTCTACAAGCTTCATATTACAGATGGGAAAAGTGAGGCACAGGAAAGTTGTGACTTTCCCATGACCGCATAGGTAGTAAGTAGCAAAGCCAAGATTCAAAATCGGTTCTCTGATGCCAAATACAAACCCCTTTCCACTACATAACATGACTTTTCATCCTTCTATCACTATTTTTGGTTACTGCTCCGTTCAGAATGCAAAACTATCTGCCAACAGGCCAACAAAACTGGTAGACTCTCAATGCTGACCAAGTCTGTAAAACCAGTCTCAAGTCTGATGTCTAAAACTATCCCATAAAATGTAGTTACACTATCAACTTACATTCCATTATATCAATCAATAAATGTATCAAGTGCTTTATATGTGCCAGACACTGTGCAAAGCACAAAAAGAGGGAAAATATAGTCCCTGCCCTCCAAGAGCTTATAATCTAATATTTCCATGAAACCTAATTAGCTTGTGTGTATACAGCTATTGTAGAGCTAAGTAAATATCTAGACTCATCTTCCTGAGTTCAAATCTAGCCTCAGACACATACTAGCTGTGTAACCCTGGGCAAGTTGCTTAGCCCTGTTTGCCTCAGTTTCCTCTTCTGTAAAAAGAGCTGGAGAAAGAAATGGCAAATTACTTCAGTAACTGCCAAGAAAACCCCAAATGGGGTCATGAAGAGTTAGATATCACTGAACAACAATATTAGAACTATTAAAATACAGCTCAGCATAATTCAACTCATTTCTACTTGCAGGGTTCAGATATCCAGGTGAATTGATCCTATAACTGGAATATATGAAGAAGTTTGCTGATAATAATCACTTCACAATTTAGTTGTTTCCTCACATAGATAAATAGCCTTAGACTTTTCCTGGGTACACAATGGAGGGAAGGACAAATAACTGAAGGGAATGGAACTGAGAGAGAGGAATAGTCCTATTTGGAGTGAAATATGTGATTTGAGCATTCCAGGAAAGCCTTTCATGTCAAAATACCTCTCCTGATCTCCTGGTCTTTCTTACCATTGTTTCCTCCAAGAAACTAAAAATATTGCTGGAAGGTTCACATGAATTAGTTCTTGTCAGATACCTTTTTTTTGGTGACAAATTAAATAAGATGGAAGTGTCTTGAGAGCAAGAAAAGTCTCTCTTTTGTCTTTTTAATCTGTGGTACCTAACATAATGCCTATTATGTAATGTATGATTAATAAAGACTTATTGATTGAATGACAAGGCAACCTGTGTACTCCTAAAGGATTAAGTACAGGGGAGAGGGGGAAGGAAAAAGATCCTAAACACCAAGCTTTTTTCATACCTTTAGCTATGATCAGTCCTACAGAAATAGGACATAGATGGAGAAATAGGGACAACATGTATAGAAAAAGAGATAATTAAAATGGCCTTTGCTAGATAAACTTTCCAACAAAATTATAGGGATTTTAATGTATAACTTAAGGACATTAGTTTTCAACTGGAGTTTTCAATATCAAAAAATATTTCAAAAATATTCATAGATTTCAGGCATTCCCAAATCATTGTGGAACTTTAGAACGGTGTACACAACAACTCAAGGCCAAGGAGAATAATACATTGACTAAGAAAAATAAATTTATAATCCATTTTAGGAAGATCTTTATTTTAAAAAATATCGAAGAGCTAAAAGAAAAAACTCTCATGATTTGAAAAGTTGAGCTAAATAAAACACCCTATGCTCTTCCTAAGGATTAATTAAATGAAGGCCCACATTTTCATTTAAACTTTATTATGCAATCTCTTCATTTATCCATTCATTGGTTTTTGTATTCACTCTCCTTTCTCTGATTGTACTGTAATGGAGAAGGTTAGTCTGTTTCATGGTCTTTTATCCCATGGAGAAATCAGTTCTGTGACTTCATTTTGCTTTTCTAAGTTTACAAACTATCCTTTATTGTCACAGATGTCAGTTTTGTTGTAATGCAATTAAACATGAAACAATTAAATGATGCGTAAAAATGTCAATGTCAAATTAGGCTTCTCAAACTCATTAGTCCACAGCACAATGGCTTCCCCAAGAGATTATATATCTTAAGGAGGCACAGCAGGCAACACACTTCATACCTCCTGCTTGTCTCCTTTTAGAAATGAAAGGAATGGAGCATGGCATGCCTCAGTAGTCTTGTGTCCAGGGACCACAGGAAAAAGATCCCTCCAGTGCCTGGTTATGGTCAATCTCATCTCCTAAATTCAGGAACATCTTGAAACTGACAGCATATCAAACTGTGAAAATTAGCCAAGTAGTGAAGAGAATGTGTAATTATGATGATTTCTGTTTTTCCAAGTCACTAGGGAGTAGAGAGATGTACACATAGAGTCATTCTAAATATCTAGGGACAAAGAACATTAGGTAGATAGTATCGTGGTTTTCTGCTCAAGATGCTACCCACCAAAAAAAAAAATTTTAGTGTTCTAATTAAGAATAAGTAGCAGAGAAGCATTAAGTGACTTGAAATGGGAAACTGTCAGCAAACTGTCATTTTGTCCCTTATGGGTTAGATAAGAGTTGAAAACAATTCAGAATATCAGATGTAGTCTATATCTTAAATCTATTGGAATGAAATTATAGGTTCTTCAATCCAATGTTATGCTGGATACTTTATCCTTACTTATCCTTTACAGACTCTTCTATGGGACACCTCTGAACTTCTCTTTCAGGATTCACTTCTGATGGAAAGGTAGCTATATTTGATCATCATGAAGAAAAGAATGAATTATACCAATATTCCCACTTTCTACTTAACATTTTTACCTTTTATCTTATTTTATTATTTTTTTTTTTTGCTTTTTGGAGGGGGTAGGGCAGGGAAATTGAGGTTAAGTGACTTGCCCAAGGTCACATGGCTACTAAGTTTGTCAAGTGTCCGAGGCCAGCTTTGAACTCAGGCCCTCCTGACTCCAGGGCTGGTGCTCTATTCATTGCACCACCTAGCCACCCCATTAATTTTTATACATATTTTAATATATTATACTATATAATATATTATACTACACAATATGATATAATATATCACATGTTATAATATTGATGTATTATGATAAAATTATACATAATTTTATACATATTTATGTAATAAAACATTTCTATAACATAGTACAAAGAAAAAAATGATTGTACATGAAACTACAAATCTAATAAGCACAAATTGCTATTCCTTTCAAAATTATGCAAAATTCTTTTTTTCTTCTTTCATTCTCCCCTCCCTTCCCTCACCAAATGACACCTACCATTAGACACAAATAGATATGTATGTGTATATATGTATGTATTTGTGTATAAGTATACATATATATGTAAAATTATTTTGTACATAATTCTATTTATCAGTTTTTTCTCTGGATGCGGATAGCTTCTTTCTTCATAATAGTCTAAATAAGCTATTCACTCAGTCATTTTTTTAAAAGCAATTGGGTTTAAGTAACTTGCTCAAGGTTACACGCCAGTCATTATTTATGTACGTGCTCACTTTCTGAGGCCAGGACTGATCCCAGGTCATCCCGAATCCGGGCCTGGTGCTTCTACTCACTGCACTACCTAGCCGCCCCTCAGACATTCTTAAAACAATACTGCTGTTAACTTTACACACTGCTCTCTTGGTTCTATACATTTCACTCTTCATTATTTCATGCAAATCCTTCCATGTTTTCCTAAGATCATTGAGTTTATCATCTCTTATAGCACAGTAGTATTCCATATATCACAGCTTGTTGAGCCATTCCCCAGTTAGTGGGCATCCCTGCAATTTCCAGTTCTTTGTCCTGATAAAGATAGCTGCTATAAACATCTTAGAACTTAGAGGTTTTTCTTTTTCCTTTTTCCATAATCATCTTTGGAAATAGTCCTAGGAGTGGTATTACTGGATCAAAGGGTATGGGTAGTTTAATAACTCTTTGGGTATGATTCCAGATTGCTCTCCAAAATGGTTGAATCAGTTCACAATTCCATCAGCAATGAGTTAGTGTCCCAATTCCTCCACATCTCTTCCAATGTTTGTCACTCTATCTTCCAATCATATTAGTTAATCTGGTAGGTATGAAATGATACCACAAGGTTATTTTAATTTGCATTTCTCCAATCAATGATGATTTAGAGCATTTTTTCCATATGACTATAAATTGTTCTGATTTCTTATTTCTTTCTTTTTTTTTTTTTTTTGCTTTTTGGAGGGGCAATTGTCATTAAGTGACTTGCCTAAGTCACATGGCTAGTTTTTTGGTGTTAAGTTTCTGAGCCTGAAATTTGAACTCAGGTCCTCCTGACTCCATGGCCATTGCTATATTCACTGAGCCATAGCCACCCCCTGATTTCTTTTTTGGAAAACTGCCTGTCCATATCCTTTATCATTTATTAATTGGGGAATGACTCATATTCTTTTAAGTTTGACAAAGTTCTTTATATATTTTTGATATGAGACCTTTATCTGATAAA
Source organism: Gymnobelideus leadbeateri (assembly GCA_011680675.1). Taxonomy (NCBI): domain Eukaryota; kingdom Metazoa; phylum Chordata; class Mammalia; order Diprotodontia; family Petauridae; genus Gymnobelideus; species Gymnobelideus leadbeateri. The sequence goes on along the minus strand of WOXC01001463.1, from coordinate 24,120 downwards.
TCTATAAAATTTTCCAATTTTCTGCTTTCCTTCTGATCTTGGCTATATTTGTAGAAAACCTTCTTAATTTCATGTAATCAAAATTATCAATTTTATATATAATATATATGGACATAATCTATATATAATATAATGGATATAATTATCCATGTTACACCTAACTCTGCTTTCTGTCTTTTGTTTATTCATAAATTCTTTACCTAGCCATAAGTCTGATAAGTACTATATTCCACATTCTTCTAATTTTCTTGTAAAATCTCTCTTTATATCTATGTCATATAGTCATTTTGATCTTATCTTAGTAAATGATGTAAGATATTGGCCTATGTCCAATTTTCTGCCATACTGTTTTACAGTTTTTCCAACAATTTTTACCAAATAATGAATTCTTATTCCAAAATCTTAAGTCTTTACACTTGTCAAATACAAGATTATGTTATCTATTTAACTTTCTTTTTTAAGTGAAGCCTTGTTTTGCATGGAAAACTTCAACACCTATGTGGTATAGAGGAAAGAGTAAATTGAACGTGGATTCAGGACACCTTAGTGCAAGTTGTAGTTCTGTCATTAATTACTTAAGTGATTTTGACAAGTCATTTCACTTCTCTGAGGCTTATTTCCTCATCTAGAAAATGAGGGCATTTGATGAGATTATTTCTCAGGTTCTTCCCATTTTTTGAATCCTCTGGCTCTTTGAGTCATAAATACAAATCTTATAAAAGTACTGTTGAATTCTGTTCCAGGATTTCACAAGCACACATTAAGTCAAACATGCTTCCTCACCTCCAAAAAGTTCAAGCCATTTGAGCATAATTTCCAGTTACATTTAGGTGACTTGCTGCTATTGCCTAATAGAGAGTATCTAACAAAACTATTAAGTTACATGACCTCAGGGATTTTCCCCAGTCTTGAGGAACACATTAGTTACTATTCAGATTGAGTTAAATATATAAAACCTGATCTTCATAAAAATTAAAACAATTTTTAAAAGTCTGAATTTTATCTACATCTATTGATTGTTTACAAAATTGTTTTTCAGTCACTGTGATTGAGTTTGTGACAACTGAACATAAAAGTTTCTGGTGACCAAGAGGGCAATGAAGCATTTTATGGGAGATGAAACTAGGTTGTGTGACATATTCCTAATGCTCACCTTACTCAAGATGTGGTATAACAGTTCTCATTAAGGTAACACATAATTAGAAAAGGACGTAGGTGGGTCATATAGTGAAAGCAGGGAGGGCAAGTGGACACCCAGAGTACTATACTGGTATTGCAGTTTTATGGTATGTCATGGTGGCACCATCTCAAAGAATTCTGAATCAGATCACCTCTAATCCAAGGACAGACATTTATTGAGGATTTTTATAGGGTAAAGATGCAATTACATGAAGGCAGGAGGGTTTTGTTAAGAGATTAGATAATGGGTAGGGGTCCCTTCTATGGTTCAGTGGTCAAACATCCCAGGACATGCTGCTCTCCTATTGGCTAGCTATTGTGGTCCAGTTTGGTCAAGATGTATACTTAGGTATTGTGGCCCTGTATTGGGCTAAATGGATGATGTGATTGTGGTTAAGTACAAGAATACATCTGTTCAAATACGTGAATTGGATCTGGGGAGAATGGCTAGCTAGGAGCAGAGACTCTATTGAGTCTGGGGACCTGTGGTGTGGTTAAAGTCAGACTGTGTGGTTAAAACAGGACATGCCTGCTGTTCAGTGAGGCCTATAAGGAAGTTAGAATATTGGAGCTAGGGCAATTTTATTAGGATTCCACCACTGGTACCCATCAAATATGAAAAGAACATACAAAAGACTCTACCATGTTAGGTGGAATTACCTGTAGAAAGACATGTAGAATAAGTATTGAAAAGGCATGAATAGGTTGTGATAATCATGATTGGAGGATGTACCCAAATAAATTAAATCACTAATCTGATAAAAGTTGATATAAAAGGAAATAGGGTGTTATGGAACCAAACATTACTTGATTCCAGGCACTTATGAACTGTGTCTTATGATGAATGACAGTAGACAAAGTCAGCCCAAGGTAGATGAAAGCTAAGTGAAATTTGCTTTTAGCACACTCTCTCCTGAAAATTGGAAATTTTCAAATGCTCCAACTCAGGGTTTGATTTCTGATTTTGTTGATATTCCATATTTAAGAAAGAGATGAAAAATGTTAATCACGTAGATTAAACATAGAAATGTCTTGGGTGTTATTTTTTTTTTTCTGGAAAACTGGCTATTAAGTGTCTATCAGCATACTGCTGTTCCCAACAAACTTTTCCTTGGAACACTACAGTCTTTGAAAAATCAGATGTCCATTTTACACATGAGGGAACAGATGAAGTTAAGTGAATTGACCATGATCACATAGCTAACAATTGGAAGAGGAAATTGAACACTTGCACCTGAAAATCATGATACTTTTCAATAATTAAACTTAACAAGAATAAATTAATATAAGTAAAAACCAATATGTGATATCTGTATTATTCTATGTGGGAACATGCCTATAGTAATTTACATAGAATAAAAATTAGCCCTGGGCAAAGGTTGAAAAAAAAAACTGTCCTTAAGTTAAAAAAAATACTGTGTATACCCTTGTGATTAAATTGAGTCCAATTTTTTTTGATTTGTTTGATTGAAAGTAGGCCACCTGATTAACAGATAACCTTATCAGATTCCCAATAGTTTAAAAAAAAAGTTTCCCCACCCAGTTCACCTATTGATCTCTAAATATGATAAAGTATTTAGAAGCAGCAAACAATTCCTTCCCAAAGGAAGATACTAGTAATACAAGCTGTGCCTCTTATTTGTTTCATTTTTTTAAGACAGTCTGATTTCTTGCCAGCCCTGGGGCAATTGGATTGAGTTTATTTACATAGCTGATTTAGGCTCTAATCAATGTCTGCCAAACAATATATGACAACTTATTAACATAAGAACCATGAAATTAATTGCCACAGTCTAATTCTGGAAATTGCCTCTTAGGAATTTCATCAATACTATTCATTTGTGATGGAGTTAATTGCTTGGGAACTGATTTATTCAAAGTTCCGGTGGGTTGTGATTAAATCTGAATTTTTTTTTATTCTTTGAAAATTCTTAGGGTTTGAAATTTTGGGGTCAAGACTAGCTAATGATGAACAGTACACACAGTGAGTCATACTACTTAATTTCTGCTGTGTACTCTCAGCAAATTAGATTCTATACCATCCAATGTAAAGACAGAAACAGTCTTGAAATTAGAATCTAAAATAAGCCATAGTTCCATTGTTGTTGTTAATTTCAGTTTCTGTGTAATGTAGTCTTACTGTAGATTCTCATCATTAATCCACAATTCAGATAACTTAACTTTTGAAGAACTCCAAGCCATTAAGGTTTCTTGGATGCAGGCCATCTTGAGGCATTAATTACTTACATTCTGTATTCATTGTCAAGCCTGAAGGATAACTTTTGCATTAGTCATTTTAATTGATCAAAGCAAATTTAATTTTTTTTTTGCCCCAGGAACCAAGTTGGTCAAAATGTTAATGGCAGTCAGAGGCTGGGTCTCCCATTAACTTATTAATAAAGAGCCTAACATATGTGCTGATTTGGTAACATACTACTAATACATAATCATTCCCTAAGCCAGTTTCTTAATGTATCATCTTTTCTTACGAGACAAAGATGTATAGACAATATTTATTAACTTTTTTTTTCTGATTCTCTGAAGCCACACATTCTTAATACTGATTGGGGGAAGGGTAGTAGGTTCCAGAAGGGAATTAAGATCAAGGACCAGAGTCCCCTAGTCTGGAAGGAATTCTGTAGGCTCAAGCAAATGGAGTCAAGATTGTAAAAGTTTATTGTTACACTTTACAGCGGGCAAGGGCTCTTAGGGAACCTGCAAACTTACAGAAGTCACAGGTATAGTTTTAAGTAGTCAAGACAGTAAATCAGGTGTCCATTATGCTAACTAGGTGATTAAGGGTGGGATTAGGGAGGATAAGGAGTGGTCCGTGCTTAAAGGAACATGCACTTTTAATGTCAACTGCACAGGCGTATTGCCCATAATTCAATAATAAAATTTAAATAAGTACTTACTGCATGTGAAGTAACAACATGGCTCCACCTGCTCCTTTTTTCACCCCACTTCCACTCCTCTAAAAATCTCTGAGTGGGAAGGGAAATGAAAAGAAAATGTTTACAGAAAGAAAGTGGAAATGAGAGGGGAAAGGGCTATAGCTATAACAACATGGTTTCAAAGGAGAAGTCCCAGAGATGGAAGGTCTAACGTTTCAAGATTTAAGTCCTGCCAAGGACTGTAGCTATCTCCTAAACCTGCTCCATAATGAGTTAACCACCAAGCTAATCATCTAAAAGTCTCTTCTAGTGAAAGGACACTGAATTAAGGAAGTATAATACTTAAGGAGATCCAGACCAGAACTCTGAATCTGTATATCATGCTGGGAAAGATCTCAGGTCCAGGGTTAATTCAGAGTTCTGGAATTAAGGATTGTTATTTGATTTGCCTTTATTTCATGCATCTAAAAACTTTGGGGACTTGTAGAGTATTATCTATACTCTTTGCTCTTGCACAGAAGGAGGAGATATAGGGAGCTAAGTAAATTCAAACTGTGTCATCCTCAGAAATTTGGGGTCCAAAGCAGTTTGTGCTGTTGGAATGACTAAGTCTAGGAAAGGATGTAGTGTTGTACCTGAATGATAGGTATTTTAATATGGATTGTTTTAACATTATCATTTATTGCTTATTCAAATATCAGAATTAGTGAAGTATGTTTAGTCTATTGATTTGGAAGGCAAACTGTTAAGCCAAAGTCACATAACAAATAGTGAGTTCAAGAAATAGCTGAGGCTTGCCAGAGTTGGAAGCTACAGAGTAAATTCTGATTGGATAAATCTACAATAACCTTTACCCTCTAGATGGAAAGTCATTTGCTCTTCAGAGAGAGGCAAAGGCAAAGGTTAGAAGGTTGTACACTCACAGAGAATAATAGAGAATTCTGTACCTCCTCAACATTTATGCACAGAAGGATGGGTGTATAAATGCTAGGCAGAATGTTGTTTGCATTCATGAGACCAGATGATCTTCTTGAACTGAATCAATATAGTAGCTATTAACTCCACCTAGTGGTTAAATAAGCTTAGTGCTATTTTAGACAGAGTAGGGACAGATACTCACTTCATGACCTATAAGAAGTACTGAAATTCACCTTTAAACATTCCATTCAAAATTAATTACAATTCACTGTCATTGGTCATTGAAGAGATATGTTAATTTACTTCACATTTAAAAACTCTCAGCGGAAAAAAAAAAGGTTAGGAACAGAAGCCTGAGTAGTGGCACATACCTAATACTGTGCTGCAGAATGTAATGCCTAAACTACCAGAGTAGCCAGTCTCTTCTGATTATGAATACTAGAAATTCTCAAATTTTTATGCTATGGAAATTTCATTTCCTTCTTATTTCCACTTGTAAAAGTCTGCCCAGAAACCTTACTTTGAACTGTGTATCAATCAGAACAGTGAGATAAAGCAAAAAGTCCCTCTGATCATCCTATATCTCCTGGGAAGATAATTAAATTTGCTTGTTCTAATTTTCTGTAATTGTGTGAACAAATGCATCTCTGCCACAAATCATTTTGGCAGCAACCAGGAATTTGAAATGTTTATTGGATATTACATAGCCCCAGCTGTCAGTCATTGTTATCCAGCCAAAAAATTTTTTTGAAACTTTGTTTGCTTGTAAAATTATTTTTACCCTTTCCTTTTATAGGATGTAATACAGGGAGATGATTGATATCAACCATCATTTTATTAACGAAGACACTCCTGGAGAAGTAAAATAAATTTTCAAAATGTTACAGAAAAAAAATGGCATTCAGTGGGAACTCAGGTCATTTGGCTTAAAATTAAGTTATCTTTCTAGTATGCAAGTATCCCTCTCTGCCAAAGAAATTTCCTTCCCTTTAAAAAAAAATTTACCTCTCTTAGTTCCTTCTTTTCATATTCTGATATCTCCTACTTTACAACTGTGATTGGCTAAGACCAGGAGCAAACTTACTATAATTTTTATGTGTTCTTTGGTTCTTGGACTACATTCTGTTGCTTCCATGGCCTATATATGACAGTTTTCAATTCTTCCACAATTTTATTTCATATCATATCTTTTTTATTCCCTTGCTTATAACTTTCTTCTTCCTCTCAATGGCATCCATTTTTTAACTTTACCTATTAATCAACTGGGACATTCATTATTCTCAGCATTTCATTAATAAGGAACCTGAGAAACAGAGATCTTAAAAACTTGATAAACTTGCTATACTTATCAGGTTGTTTGGATCTAACTGAAACCTTAGAGTTGTGATAGATTGTAGTCATGAGAATTACTTTATTTAATGACATATTGAATAATAATAACAAATGAAGTTTAAAACACAAGGGAGCATACATTAACCAAAGATATTTGCCAGTGTAATAACGGATGTTCTAAACAAAGATCCAAAGAGAAAAATGACTATTAATGGTAAGGTTCTCCAAATGCCTGTATTTGTGCATGACATTGTCCTGATTGTTTAAATCTGGGAATACTATGGGGACTTCCATATGATTGTCTAAATGATCTAGACCTAGTTATCCACACTATAGGGAGAAAAATGCATAAGTGATGTAAAATTCCTTGATTATTTATCAGCCCTGTGAACTTTCCATCTTATGTCACTATCATTTATACTTTCTAGGTCTTTTATTACATGAAAATAACTTTTTAAAAATGATAAAATACCCCCAACAAGTCACTGATGCTTATTGGCTATTGACAGCATCTTGCTAAGAAAAATTAAATTTCTCAGGGCTACAGAAAAGTTCTCCCCCAACTTACTATTTCACCCAGCCTATAGATGACCCAAGAAGTGTTTATGCCTATAACAGATGACATATACTTTCCTTTATGTTAAAAATGTCCTCTTCTGAATGCACCAAGATTTGTCAGTTTATTGGCATTGCAATGGATTTTGTATCAGATTCAGAAGTACTTTCCTCCCTTAGATTGTAAATGAGAATGTATCTCTCTCTGAATAAATCTAGTGACATTTAAAGCTTGGCAGGGTGTTGATTGGATTGGAATATCCATGACCAGTCTTTATCAGTTGAAGAGAGAGATTGGATCTCTAAAGAAGAGAGATAGATTGTATTCCTGTGGGGATGCAAAATCACTACTGACATTAGTCATATAGTTTATATAGTCTTCTCTGGTGAAATCCACAAAATTAAAATTTTATCACTTTTATTGCACGATGAATAATGTTGCCAAGGAAACAGAATACTCCCTGCAAGCAGCAATGTATATTTGCAGAATCCAATTCAAATATCAATAAAACAACAAGTACTAGTTAGGTGTATACTGTGTGCCAAGGTTTTTTGTTTTTTGTTTTCTTTAATCAAACACTTTATTAACTTCTAGTTTACATCATTCATTTCTGCAAGATTTTGAGTTAGAAATTTTTTCCCCATTTTTCCCCTACCCACAACCCCAAAATAGTGGGATATCCCATTGGATAATCCCTCCTTCAATCTGCTCTCTCCCATATCTTCTCCCATACCCCCTCCAACTTTCCAGTAGGGCACAGTGGATCTCTATACCCCAGTGCCTGCATATCTTATTTCCCATTTACATGTAAAATAATATTAATAATGATACATATATTTAAGCATTTGATTTTAAAACTTTGAATTCCAGTTCATTCCCTTCCTCCTTTGTCACCCACCCTTACTGGGAGGATAAACGATTCATTATAGGTTGTACATGTATAGCTATGCAAAACATTTCCAAAAGACTGACTATATTTCCCTCCCTCCTAGCCCACCTCCAAATTGTTCTATTCTATACTTTGATCCCTTTTAAAAAGTGGGTGCTTCCAACTTCCCTCCTCCCCAGCCTACCCTTCCTTCCATCATCCCCCCTCTCATCCCCTTTTCCCCTACTCTTCTGTAGGGTAAGATACCCTATTTAGTGTGTATGTCATTCCCTCCCTAAGCCAAATTAAATGAGAATAAGGTTGACCCATTCCCTTTTGCCTTCCTGTTCTTCCCCTCCATTGTAACCATTTTCCCTTGCCTCTTCTATAAGAGATAGTTTATGCCATTCTGTCTCTCCCCATCTCCTCTCATTATATTCCTCTGTCACCTCTCAATTTCACCTTTTAAGCATCATCCCTTCCTATTTAATTGGTCCTGTTCCCTCTATCTATGTATACCTGTACACACACACACACACACACACACACACATATATATATATATATATACAAACATTCTCATATATATTCATATGTCCATATAACCTCCTATATAGACATATATATGCATGTGTACTTATATATATATACATATACACACATATACATACATACATACATATATATATATATATACAAACATTTCTATTCCCTTCAACTATTCTCACACTGAGAAGAGTTTCATAAGTTACAATTATCATTTTTCCGTGTGGGGATCTAAATAGTTCAACTTTTATAAGTTCCTTATGATTTTTTTCCCCTCTTTACCTTCTCATGCTTCTCTTGCTTCTTATATCTAAATGTCAGATTTTCTATTCAACTCTGGTTTTTACCTCAAGAATCCTTGAAAGTCCTCTATTCCACTGAATGATCATATTTTCCCTTGAAACATGATACTCAGTTTTGCTGGGTAGGTGATTTTTGGTTTTAATCCTAGCTCCTTTGACTTCCAGAATATTGTATTCTAAGTCCTTCAATCCATCAGTGTAGAAGCTGCCAGATCCTGTGTTATCCTGATTGTGTTTCCACAATATTCAAATTATTTCTTCCTGACTGCTTGTAATATTTTCTCCTTGATCTGGGAATTCCAGAACCTGGCTATAATATTCCTAGAAGTTTTCTTTTGGGGATCTTTTTTTAGGAGTTGATCAGTGGATTCTTTCAACCTCTATTTTGCCCTCTGGTTCTAAAACATCAGGGCAATTTTCCTTCTTGAAGGATGATTTCTAGGTTCTATTTTTTTGATAATGCCTTTCAGGTAGTACAACAATTTTTAAATTTTCTCTCCTGGATCTATTTTCCAGGTCAGTACTTTCCCCAATGAGATATTTCACATTGCCTTCTATTTTTTCATTTGTTTGGGTTTATTTAAAAGTATCTTGATTTCTCATAAAGTCAATAGCTTCCATTTGCTCTAATCTAATACTGAAGAAATGATTCTCTTCATTGAGCTTTTGAGATTCTTTTTCTATCTGGCAAATGTGGCATTTTAAGACATTCTTCTCCTCATTGCCTTTTTGAGCCTCTTTTACCATTTGAGTTAGTCTATTTTTTAAGGTGTTGTTTTCTTCAGTCAGGTTGTTGACTCACCTTTCATAATTTTCTTGCATCATTCTCATTTCTCTTCCCAATATTTCCTCTACTTCTCTTATCTGGTTTTCAAAATCCTTCTTAAGGTCCTCTATGGCCTGTAACCAGCTGGTATTTTTCTTGGAAGCTTTTGGTGCAAGAGTTCTGACTTTGCTATCTCCCTCCTATTCCATGCTTTGATATTTTTGTCCCCAAAATAGGAGTGTAAAGTTGGGTTGTTCTGCTTGCTTTGCTTCCCTCATTTGCTCATGTTGCCACTCAATTACTTGACTTTGGGGCTTTTTGCCACAGTAGGACTCTGCTACCAGACAGGGAAACTTTGTACCAAACGGTGGGGTTTTCTCAACTGCCAAAGGTATTAGTTGGGTGCCTTCTCTGAAGCCTCCACATGCTCTGGCAAACTGGTCACACACACCAGGACCTTCACCCTAGACCACAATCCAGATCCAATCAGGTTAAATCAAGAGTGATTACCCCTCAGAATGGTTGCTTGGTCCCCCTACAATCTGCAAGCCAGGAGCTGAAGCTGCCACGTGGCCACAGCTGCATGGCCACTGTGCCTCATCTGCTTTTTGCCCTGGGGGCAAAAGTTGATTGCACTCCAGAACTACATGATTCAATCAGAAACCCAAACTAGGTTCTCTTATTCAAAATCGAGTATTATTTCCACTCACAAGGGACCAAGCACATGTAGCTAATTGCCTACTGTTCTTTGCTCTTGTCCACTATTCTTTGCTCTATAATATAACTCCCCTATAGAATTCTGACAAATGTTTCATCTTTTGATTTTTAAATGAATGAAGAACCTTCATAAAGCTTTTTTTTATTACTCAGAAAGAAGATGGAATGGATAAAGCTATGAGTTTTTCCAGCGTTTGGAAAATATCCAATGATCAAAATTGGAGACTGAAGCCCTGAAAATAGACAGTAAGGGTTCAAGAACAAGAAATCTGTTCTTAGAAACAGGGACAAATGGTCTTAAGAGCTGTGACTTATGGTTAACCACTTCTATAGAACAGCAGAGTTTCTGGTTTATATTTGATGTTTGAAATCTTCAACTTTTTTTTACTTTGACCAAAAAAACCTTTCTCTGTTAGATACAGTATTCAATTTTTAACTCCTTTCTTGGCCTCCTTATTCCCTTCCCCATGGAAGCAAAGTGTTTGATGACTAGAGACAGGTTACAAAAAAAGTAGTCGGGACTCATTTTATTTGTCAAGATCTATGACCCTCAAGTGTTCTAGGTCAAACAAACATTAGCTAATTTAAGTCAAAATGTAATTCTTGTTAACAGCTGGTATGCAGAAACATTGTTCTAACTTTGCTACAAAATAAACTGACTCCCTAATTAATTTCCTTTGGAACCCCAGGACAACTGCCACAAATAGATAATCCACATGGCAAAACAAAGCAATGAAATATAAGATCAGAATGATCCTCTAAGCCCATTCCTTAGGTTGGAAAATATGTATCTTAGCTGAGACAGACAATTATGGAGTTTCCTTGAGAGTCAGTAGACATGAAGAAGCATTCTCAGGACCAACCATTATCTCTACATGGAAGATGATCTCGACACTCCTCATTGTTCTAGTACAGAGATGAAAAAGTACCAACACCCTTAGAGTGCTTCTATTTTCCATGACTCATGGATAGTGGCTTCATAATTATATCTGTTGTTCCTTTCATCCCCTCAGTTCAGAACCTTAGTTGGTAAAGGCTTGATTACTTGAACTCATTGAAGGAATCTCAGAGAACTCTTACCACAATCTCATGTATTTTAAGTTTCAATTACCAACTATTCAACATGAGCCTGGGGGCTGAAACACCTCTTGACTTAATTTCAACTGGCTCTCAAATTGATATTACTGTAGCGCTGCAAATGGAGCCAAGACTCATTTTTACCTCTTTTTCTGGTTATGCCTAAGCAAAGTCCCTAAGGTCCAATATTAAAGTCATTGAAGAGCTGTAAGTAATGGTTAAGCAACTATTCATAATTTCAAATGATATATTAAAGACTAGGAAATAAATCTTTAAGAGATAGAAAGTTAAATCAACAGTAATGTGTGATAGAGAACTGAAATTTTGCTCAAAATCAACTGAGTCTTTTTGCTTCTAAATTTTAGCAAGATATTTTTGCCTAGCAAAAGAAACACATCATTTGGTATCCTTCCTCATTCCTATTACAAACACTAGCAAACTGGGTTGGGAGGGAGGGGGAGAAGGCAGAGAGTAGAGTTGACTTGGAAATCTATCAGGAGATCATGCTCAAAAATAATTTCTTATATGGGGAACTGAGCAAATTTCATACAAATAAAAGCCATTCCTGAGCTGATAAATGGTCAAAGAGTATGAATAGGCAGTTTTTGGATGAAGAAATCAAAGTTATCAATAATCACAGGAAAAATGCTCTAAATCACTACTGATTAGAAAAACACAAATTAAAACAACTCTGAGATACTGATGGGGTCCTTGGGATGTATATATGTTTGTAATATCAGTTTGTAATATCAATCTGTAACATCCGTTTGTAAATTGGGTGCTTTGGGATCTATGTCTGTAAAATCAATTTGTAAAAGCAGTCTGTAAAATCACACTCCCCCCACCCCAGTCTCAAAGCATTAACTCTGCCCCTTCCCCCTGCCAGCACTCTGCCCAGCAACAACTCGTGAACTGTTTATCTCTGCTTGAAACAATAAGCTACTTATGAATCCTTCACAAAACTATCTATAAACATTTTTAGCTTAGGCAAATGTTATCTCCCTTAGGTAGAGTGGCCAGGTGCACCATGAATTCTTCAGTACCTTATCTATTGGGTAACTCCTCAGCCAATTATACCCATACTGTGTCTCTGATGGCCTTGGTTTCCAACATCTATCTTGTCAAGCCTGACATTGATGGGTAGCAGACTGGGCACTGCTTAGTGGCCGTGACCGAGGATAGACTTTAGTGACATGTCAGGCCTAAAACCACACCTCCAGGTAGCCCCACCTTGGGCTATTTCCCAGTGAATCATGGGCAATACGCCTGCGCAGTTGATATTAAACGTGCATGGTCCTTTAAGCACTGACCACTCCTTAACTCCTCCCTGATCCCACCCTTACTCACCTAGTTAGCATAATTGGCACCTGATTTACTGTCTTGACTCCATAAAACTATGCCTGTGACCCTTGGAAGTTTGCAGGTTCCATAAGAATCTAGCCTGCTGTCCTTGTGCAGCATAACAGTAAACTTTACAATCTCGGCTTCAAAGTTTGCTTGAGCCTGGTGAATTCCTTCCAGACTGGATGCCAGGGTGGGTCCCTGGCAGAACCTCTTACCCTCCCCCCCTCCTTATCACCTTTCCCTCCTCAATACCACCTCACACTGATCAGATTGTCTAACATGACAGAAAGAGAAAATGACAAATGCTGGAGAGGATGTAGAAAAATTGGTACGCTAATTCACAGTTAGTAGAGTTGTGAAGTAGTTCAATCACTCTGGATAACAATTTGGAGCTATGCCCAAAGGGTTATAAAACTGGTGTACACACTTTGACCCAACAATACCACTACCAGGTTTAAATGCAAAAGAAATAAAAGAAAAGGAAAAAGGACATATTTGTACAAAAATATTTATAGCAGTTTTTTTTTATGCTCACAAAGAATTGGAAACTGAGAGGATGCTTATCAATAGGGGAATAACTGAACAAGTTGGGATATATGGTTGTGATGGAATACTATTATGGCTTAAAAAATGATGAGCAGGATACTTTCAGAAGAACCCAGGAAGACTTATATGAACTCATTCAAAGTAAAGTGAACAGAACCAAGAGAACATTCCACACAGCAATAGCAATATTGTAAGGATGATCAACTGTGAAAGACTTAAGAATTCTGATCAAGATAATGATCCAAGAGAATTCTGAAGGATCCATGATGAAAAATGCTATTCACTTCCAGAGACAGAACTGATGAACTTTGAAAATATATTGAAGCATACTTTTTAAACTTTATTTTTATTGTTTTGTTTTGATTGTGTTTTCCTTTACAATATGACTAATATGGAATTTTTCATGAATTCACATGTATAACTGATAAAAAATTGCTTTCCTTCTCCAAGAGGTAGGGGGGACTAGATAGAAGTAGACAATTGGAACTCGTATTTCTTTTTTTTTTTTTTTGGCTTTTTGGAGGGCAATTGGGGTTAAGTAACTTGCCCAAGGTCACATGGCTAGGTTTTTGTTTCTGTGTGCATTAAGTGTCTGAGGTCGGGTCTGAACTCAGGTCCTTCTGACTCCAGGGCCGACACTCTACTCACTGCTCCACCTAGCCGCCCCAAGAACTCGTATTTCTTAAAATGATTGTTTAAAAAAATTAAATATAATTGAGAAATATTTAGTGAAATAGACAAAAATAATTTTCAAAAGAAAAATTGTATAATTTAGCAAAGAAATAATTTGTAGCCCCAATTATAACCCCAAACTCTAAGGTTAGGTTCCACCATGTCCCAATAAGTTTACATTACTATCTGCAGGACAGACTATATAACTTAATTGGGTTTCGATAACATAATCCAAGTAGGATTCTAATGTACGTTGTGTTCCATTTTATGTGAGTAGGGAGTTATATGTAAAACGTTGGTGCAAGTAACATTTTTCCTCTGAACAATGAAATATGAAATTATATTTACAGCAAAAATATTGATTATTAATAGTAATTTTAGGTATGAAAATAGAATGATGTTTTCCCACTTTCCCAAAATTCCTTTTATTCTCCTTTACCTTGGGGATATTTCAAAACCTCAGTTCAACATTTGTAAATTCTACCAATATATTTCAAGTCAAATATGCTTTGGCACTTAGCTCAGTGTCTTGCAGAAGCATAGCTAGTATTTAATAATTGTTTGTCAGATGGAATGGATTTGGACTTAGTTTTGGTATTACATGGATATTATACTCTAATGTCAACCAGTTAATGTAATTGTGCTTCCTCAATAGGAATCATTAAAACTACATGATAAACTGGAAGTGGGATGGAGGCAAAAAGGAAGCAAGGTAAGAAATATTCTTGAGGCTCAGAGAGGGTAAGCTAAAAATATTTGCTCAGTTCTTTACCACAGGGTTTCCATTCCCTAAATGAAAAGATAGTTTATTCATTGTTATTTTTTAGGGCATGCTAATCCATAATCATTTAAAATAACAAACCTAGTACTTCTAAATGGTCCCATGGCTTTAAACCAAATTCATATCAAGTGTGGGAAATAAAATAATTTCTCTATACAAAGTATACCCTTCTCTTCACAGCCACAATTATAGTGCTTGCTTCTATGAGTGATGAGACTTTTGTGATTAAAATCACACATAATAATACTCCCTGCATGATTATCTAGGTATGTTAAAGGCACCCATTGTTGTATGAAGGGGTTAGCTACAACAGAAGAAGAAATGGAGCCAAGTGAGATTGAATAAGGGCAGAATATAAGGCTTTTAAAATTCTCTGATTATTATGTAAGTGATGAAAAGGCTTTATTTATACCTTGTTAATAATATCATGTTAGGAGTGTTGGATCTTAAGTGCAAAGGAGGAGAGTTCCATGGTCTATGCATTCAGCAAAGGTAAATGTAAAAGCTCTTCAGGTTTCTTCAGGAAAGAAAGTTCTTATGAGCTCTTTGCCCTCCAGGATGAGAGATATGAATAAATGCTTAGATTTGGAAAATACTTCCATAAGAAAGTGAAAAACATTTTAGAAAGAAGGTGCCCATGACCCTTACACTTTAAGAATTAAGAGGTTTTCATGCTATAGAGCTGCTCAAGGACCCAATACCCTTTAAAATTATGCCAGGGGTCTAAATGTCAATTCTTACATTTTAACATGAAACCCAATAGACTTTTGGTTAATGACCTTTATGATTTCATTTGTTCACACTTACTCAGAAATTTCTGGCAACTTTGAGAATTGTCCCATGTCTAGAATGTTCAGCTCCGTGCCTGATTGTAAAATATAGTACCATGAAGCTTAAAAACATGGTAATTATTTTTTGCAAGAATGATATAACAGGAAAGCAATAGAGGGTAGTCATAGCTTATCTTCCCAAAGAATGGTCCCATTCCACTTACAACCTCCACCCACCAGAGTATTTTAGATTTCCATCCTCTCCAAAGAGTCAAAGTTTTAATAAGGAAACCTTGACTGAAACTGTGTGTGAGAGTAAATGTGTGGCAGGAAGAGGGATGAAGGAAAGCCTAGCTATTTGTCCTGTCCTGGAGCCTGAACTATTCACTAAAAAGTAGGTGGTAGGTGTCTCTGCAAAGAAGTTAAAACTTGGCAGTAACACTGTACAAGCTTAATTGTTAGGTCTTGGTAACACATGCTTGGGATTTCTAGCTTCTTCAATAATAAGCTGTCATTATACTCATCTTACGTTTCTGGGTCTGTCTCTAAAACCTCATATAATCCAATCTAAGGGTATCCTTTTTTTTAACTCCTCATTAATCTTCAGCAAATACCTCTCTTGGCCTCACTATTGTGAATGGTGCCCTGCAAAGTTTGGTGATACAGTTCAATTACTTGCCTTTCTCATCCTGTATAAATTTAATGGGTGTCTTAACTTTCATACCACATAAGGCTGTGGGAGCTCAGACATTTCTAAGTGAGCAGCTTCTTCCATCATTTTAACTAGAAAGACCTTTCATTGCCGGACATAGCTCTTGCTTTTAAGAATAACATCACAGTACATTTGATGCCTACTATATCCCTCATTCCTAGAAGGCAATCCTCTCATCACTTCTGCCTTTTTGAAGTTTTGGCACCAATTCAAGCACCATTTTCCACATAGAAACATTTCTGATTCCACTAGCTACTAGTGCCCTCCCTCCCAAAACTTGTACTTATTTTGTATGCAGTATGTACATCTTTATATATGTTTATCTTGACTTTCCCATTATAAGATAAAGTCCTTGAGAGCAGGGACTGCCAAACTTGTGTTTTTGTATCTCCAGGGCAAACACATAGTATTTAATAACCATCCTAGCATATGGTAAGTGCTTAATAAATATCCGTTGATTGACTGACTGTAAAAGTTCTGACTAAAAGAGGGGTTCTTAATCTGGGGCCCATGAACTTTAAAAAACATTTTGATAACTGAATTTCAGTATAATTGGTTTCTTTTGCAATCCTATATATTCCACTTTGTGCATCTAAAAATATTATTCTGGAAAAAAAAACATGGGTTCATGGCATTCACTAGATTGTCAAAGTGATCCATGTTACAAAAAAAGTGTTAAGAACTCTTGGACTAAAGGATGGATTTTATTATAAGGTACAGAAAACCTAGGGTACATTTGACTCTGTTCCTCCTATTTGATTTTCTTTCTCACTTTCCACAAGATCAGTTTGCATAGTAATAGATTATAAGATTCCTTTGTTCAAATAATATAAAATGGTAGAATTGGGATAGAATATAACTTGGAGCAAAGGAATCTTTCTGGCACCCCTCAAGAAATATATTAATAAACATAGAATATCAAACCTAAAAATGGCCTTAGATGATGTATAGAGAATAGTCAATAAGCATTTCTTTAAACATCTAATAATATATTGAGCACTGTGCTAACCACCAGGAACATAAAGAAAGGCCAATTCTTGCCAAGACAATTCTTGCTCTTAATGGACAAGATGGAAGAACTTGTAATTTAATGGACCTTTCCTTTTAAAGAGAAGTAAACTAAGACCCCAAAAGGTATCTGGTCAAAGTTATACAAGTATTGGCAGAGTTAATATCCTTTGAATCTGTATCTACTCATGCCTATATATCTTGGCTCCAAGTCTTGTGTTCTTTCCACTTCTCTAAATGGTTAGCTACTCACTCTGCTTATGTACAAAAGCAGCTCAGATCTGTCAAATCTGTCTCATGTCATTTCCCTTTTCAGTAAATTCCAGGGGCTCCCTATCACCTCTAGGTCAAACATAAAACTCTCTGTTGGGGATTCAAAGCCCCTCATAACCTTATCCTTCCTACCTTTCCAGTTTTCTTACATTTTATTGTCTCTTCCTCTGCCCATGTATGGCCAGTCCAGTGACACTGGCCTCCTTACTGCTTCTCACAAAGGATACTCCATTTCTAGAGTGTGGGCATTTTCACTGACAATTTCCTACACCTGGAAACTCTCTCCAAATCTCTACCTCCTGGCTTTCTTGGCTTCCTTCAAGTTCCAGATAAAAATTGATCTTTTAAAAGGAGACTTTCCAGATCCACGTTAATTCCAGTGCTTTCCCTCTGTGGAGTATCTCTATATTTCATAGATCTACTTTATACACAGTTGTTTTCATCAATCAATCAATTAATATTTATTAAATACTTACTATATACCAAGCATAACTTCCCCATTAGGCCAAGATCTCCTTGACAGCAGGGGCTTTCACCTTTCTTTATATCTTCACTGCTTATCAAAGTATATGGAAAATAATAGGCATTTAATAAATGCTTATTGAATAACTAACCCATCTTTCATACTCCCTAATCCCTATTTCTTCATTTATGAATAGCATCCCCAAGAACATCTTAACATTTAGCTCAGCATGTGTTTCCACTCCAGTACTTTCCTAAAGTCCTCTTAAAAACATCAGTCCTCTTTGAAATACAGTTATTTGGAAGGCTTCAGGTATTGTGAGATAAAAGAAATGTATTCCTGGAGGCAAAATTCTAACATCACGTTAATATCTCACTGTTCTATGGATTCAATGCCTTCCAGGAATTCAGACTGACATCATTCCACTTAATTGGATACTTAGAAAGCCAATCATAATTCTCTTTCAAGTGATTTTTTTTAAAATTGTTCAGACAGTGGTAAACAAAGAAATGCCAGTTTATAGTACTGAGATGTCCAGCAAGGAGGTTTATCTGCTATAATTGGCCTTACATATTGGAACAAACATATTTGTCCCTTTTGGCATGCTCTTATATAGTCCTGGATCAATTTTCACTATGCAAGGGAATTTTACTCCTAAAGAAATACAGTGAACAACCAGTTTAGGAAGTTTTCCATGAAACTTCTCTGTTTGTCTTTTACAGCTTCCACAAAGCAATGAATATAGTACATAACTACCCATATGAGAACATTATGAACATGCACAGAGAATGTTGCTGTTTACTCTCAGTCACAGATTGAGGTGTTTTGTGTTTTATGAAATCATACAACCTTAGAGGTAGAAAAGAGTTTAGGGATCATCTGGTCTACCACCATCTCACCACCTATTTTATAGATGAAACTGATGTGTGGTGTAAGAGATAGGGAACAAGACTCATAGTCAGAAAAATATGATTTAAATCCTGAATGAATAGCCATGTGACCCTGGGTAAGTCATTTAACTTTGCTGAGCTTTGGTTTCTTCCTCTATGTAGTAAGGATAATTGAAGTACTTCCCTCATAGGGTTGTTAGAAGGAGTACATGAGATAATATAAGCAAAAGGCCTTGTAAACCTTAAAGAAGCATATAATGTAAACTGAGATTATAAGCTCCTCAAGGACAGGGACAGTCTTTTGCCTCTTTTTATGTCCCCAGAACTTATCTCAGTGCTTGGCACACACTAGGTGCTTAATAAATGTTTACTGAATTGAATTGAATATTTTCAGTTTAATCATTCATCCAAGATTACAAGCAACTAAGGACTGAACCAGGGATAAAATTCTTCTTTTGTGAATTTCCATCCACTCCTCTTTCCACAATGTTACACTTGCTCTCCTATGATTTCTTTTCATACATATGTACTATCATTGAGTCTGAGGACACTAACAAAGACTTCTTTCTTGGTGGGCCCCATTTTGAATTTATTCTTCTCTGAGCACTCCTGTCTCTCAGTAAAGGGATAGGGAAGAAATAACATTTGAAGTGAGTATGTATGTCTTACAATAGTCTTACAATTCTTAAGAGAGTAGTTTTACAATTTACCTGATGCTAAAAATATGAGTCAACTCATAAAAATATCAATTGATATTTTCCATAGAAAATTCTTGAAAGGAAGGTTATATGCTCTCACAGAGTAAGAAACCTCCCTAAAATAAATGAATAATGTGTCATGCAAGTAAAATTCCTAGTTGAATTCTGAACTGAATTTTTAATGACTTTTGACTTAGGACATAAAGCCATAGTGAATAAATATTGTTTAGAGCTTCTCCCAGGAGATGTGTCTTCTTCAAATGCTATAAACACATGAGGACTTTAATTTGGAAGACGTGGCATGCCAACATTTATGAGCTAATCAATAAGTTGGAAGTATGCCCTTGATTACTGGACAGTGGCTTAATCAAATGTATCCTGAGTTCTAAGCTGAAATTAAGATTGATTGCCAATGATCTAAGTTTTAATTTTATTAAGATGAGAATAATTTTCCAATATAAACTCATATAGCTTGAGTTGTAAATAGTTGACACTATTTTAAAAAATTAATTTAAAAGGAATTTCCAGGAGCAGAACCAAGATAGTAGAGTATAGGAAGCACTCTTCCAACATTCCTCTCAAACACCTTTAAAATAACACTTCAAAATGAATTCTAAATTGGCGAAGTCAACAAAATATCAGGACAAAACATTCTTCCAATGAAATATAATTTAGGAGATTAGAAAAAGAGGTCTTTGACCCAGGGGTAGAGGCTAACCTAGAGCCCACATGTATGATACGCCAATGGTGGGACTAGGGGGTGACAACAGGAACAGCAGCAGCAACTTCAGGAGCTCCCAAGTCAAAGATGATAAGGGGAACTGACAACTGGTCATAAAGAGATTACTAAGGAACCCTATGCTAGCACCGGATGCAGGACTTGATACTGTTTGACCACTTCATTGATTGTTGCCACTTCTGGGTCATACTTCAAGGGCAGAGGAAAGTATTTTCAGACAAGAGGGAGCAGGGTCCCTGAAGAGCAGTATTGATTGTAATCCCAAGGGCTCAGAGGCCTTTCCTGGGTAAGGACCATTATACAGAATAGAGCCCAATGTACCAAGATGTGGGCATTCCTGAAAACCAAGCCTCCCGTCACAGGCTCCAGGTGACTACATTCAGCCTATAAGGGGGTTTATTTTCAAATCAAGTAAGGTTCTCAGAGTCACATAAGCCTATCAAAGGGCCTAGGGGCAGGGAAGATCTTAAATTCCCATTCCCATAACATCTAGCAACACTGAGCATAATCCTTAAAAGGGAAAAAAATGGGTATTTAATGAAATATAGGCCTTTCACGCATTCCTGAGGAAAGGGTCAGAATGGAATAGAAAATTTGATTTTCAAATACATGTCTCAAAAGAAGCATAAAAAGGTAACTATTAAAAGGAAAATATAATAGATTCAATAAAGTTAAACTATTTTTATTTGTACGTGGAAAGGTGATAATTATAACTTCTAAGAATGTTATCATTATTAGGAGAGTTAGAAAAAATACATATAGACAGAGGGCATGGGGGTAAGTCAATTATGTTGGGAGATTGTGGGGGAAAAATGGGTGGGAAAAAAGAGGGATGCCCTGAAAAAGGGGGAGGAATGGAAAAAATAATCTCACATAATAGAAGATACAAGGAAGACTTTTACAGTGGAGGGGAAAATGGTAGGGACTGCGAATGCTTAAATTTAACTCGCATATAAATTGGTTCAAAGGGGGAATATGTGTGTATAAAGATATATATAGGGGACGGCTAGGTGGTGCAGTGAGTAGAGTGTTGGCCCTGGAGTCAGAAGGACCTGAGTTCAGATCCCACCTCAGACACTTAACACACACACAAACAAAAACCTAGCCGTGTGACCTTGGGCAAGTTACTTAACCCCAATTGCCCTCCAAAAAGCACACACACACACACACACACACACACACACACACACACACACACACAAATATATATATATATATTCAATT
The DNA here is from genome assembly GCA_011680675.1 of Gymnobelideus leadbeateri. Taxonomy (NCBI): domain Eukaryota; kingdom Metazoa; phylum Chordata; class Mammalia; order Diprotodontia; family Petauridae; genus Gymnobelideus; species Gymnobelideus leadbeateri. The sequence continues at coordinate 2,845 of WOXC01001463.1, read as the reverse complement.
AGAAACAGAAATCTATCTTACCCAGTGGGGATATAGGAGGGGAAGGGGATAAGAGGAAGAGGGGAGTGATAAAAGGGGGAACACATAAAAGTACACAGTAGACATAGAAGGAACAGACTATGTACATATTACCTTCACAAAAACTGACCATGTATTAGAGCATAAAAGCTTAACAATGAATTCACCCCTTTCAGACCACAATGCAATAGAAATTTCATTTAATAAAGGGTTATGGAAGTATGTAAAATACTTGGGAATCTACCTAATAAAACAAACCCAGGGATTATATATGAACACAATTATAAAACATTTTACACAACAATACAGACAGATCTACACAACTGGAGATATATTAATTGCTTGTGGTTAAGCTAAGCCAAATATATTTTAAATGGTAATTCTGTGTATGTTAATTTATTTATCCATTGACATAACAGTCAAAACAACAAGGAATTATTTCATAGAGCTAGAAAAAATAAAATTCATTTGGAAAATCATAAGTTCAATAAGATCAAGGGAATCACTAAAGAAAATATGAAGAAAGGTGGCCTAAAAGTACCAGATTTCAAACTATATTACAAAGTTATAATCATAAAATCAATCTGGTATTGGCTAAGAAACAGAGTGGTGGATCAGTGGGATTGATTAGGTAAACAATATACAATAGTAAATGGCTTTAATAATCTAGTGTTTGATAAACCTAAAGAATCGAGCGTATGGTGTAAAAACTAAACATTTGACAAAAATTGCTGGGAAAACTGGAAAGCAGTCTGGCAAAAACTAGGTATAGACCAACATCTCATACTGTATACCAAGATAAGATCATAATGGATAAATGATTCAGACTTAAAGGGTGATATCATAAGTAAATTAGGGAAGCATGGAAAAATGTACTTCTCCAATCTATGGAAAATGGGAGAGTTTATGACCAAACAAGAGATAGAGAGGACCATGGGAAATAAAATGGATAATTTTGATTACATGAAATTAAAAAGGGTTTGCATGAACAAAACTAATGCAACCAAAATGAGAAAGAAAATTGAAAAATTGGTGGGGGGAGAATTTTTAGCAAATTTCTCTGATAAAGGCCTCAAATTTTTTATTCCTCTATATAGAGGAAATTGAGTCAAATTTATACAAAAAGAAACATTCCCAACTTGACAAATGGTCAAAGGATATAAAGAGGCAAGTTTCAGAAAAAGAAATCAAAGCTATCAATAGTCATATAAAAAAATGCACCTAATGACAATTGATTGGAGAAATACAAATAAAAATAACTCTCAGATACCACCTTACATCTATCAGACTGGCTAACATGACAGAAAAAGAAAATGATAAATGGTGGAGGGAAGTGTGGAAAATTTGAGATAATAATATTCCATTTGTGGAGTTGTGAATTGGTCCAACAATTCTGGAGAACAAGAAGTATATATAAAGGGCTATAAAACTGTGTATACCTTTTGACCCAGCAATACCACTACTATGCCTGTATGCCAAAGAGATCAAAGAAAATGGAAAAAGAATTCATTTGTGCATATATATACATACATACATAAATGTGTGTGTGTGTGTGTGTGTGTGTGTGTGTGTAGTTATTTTGTGGTGGCAAAGAATTGGAAACTGAGGGGATGCCTATGATAGGGCAATGACCAAACAAGTTGTGCTATATGATCATGATGGAACACTATTGTACTATTACAAATGATGAGCAAGATACTTGCAGAGAAACCTGGGAAGACTTATATGAATTCAAGCAAAATGAAGTGAACAGAACCAGGATGACATTGAACACCGTGTAAGGATGATCAACTGTGGAAAAGCTTAGCTAGTTTTATCAAGGCAATGATTCAAGGTTAGTCCAAGGAAGCCATGATGGAAAATGCTGTCTTCTTCCAGAGACAGAGGTGATGAACTCTAAACAAAGATCAAATCATACACTTTTAAACTTTATTTTCTTGTTTGTATGTATTTGTGTTTTTCTTCTTTTGCAACATGGCTAATATGCAAATGTGTTTTGTATGACATGTATAATTAATATCATATTGTTTGCTTTTTCAATTGGTGCGGGAGGGACAAAAAGAAGGAAGAGAATTTGGAACTCAAAAAAAATTTTTTTAAATGAATATACCTATTCAGCACAGCAGCAGCCTTCAACAGCAGTCAGCCATGATCCCTGATGGCTCAGGAACTGTTGAAGGGACCCAAAGTTATCACTGATCTTGGTATCACTTATTCCTGTGTAGAAGTTTTCTAACATGGGAATGTGCAGATCATTGCTAATGACCAAGAAAACAGGACCACCCCAAATTACATCAATTTCAGCAATACAGAATGTTCAATCAAGAATGTTGCAAAGAATCAAGTTGCAATGAACCTCATCAACAAAGTTTTTGATGCCAATGTCTGATTGGTCACAAATTTGATGATACAGTTGCAGTCAGAAGTGAATCATTGGGCTTTTATGGTGATGAATGATACAGGCAGACCTAAGGTCCAGGTGAAGTACCCAGGGGAGACCAAAAGTTTCTAAGAAAAGTATTTTGTAAGGTATTGATTAAGATGAAAGAAATTACTAAGGCTTATCTTGCAAAGACTATCACAAAATGATATCATTACAGTACTAGCCTATATCAATATGAATTGCAGCATCACCAAAGATGCCACAACCATCGCTGGTATCAATGTGCTCCAAATCATTAAGGAACCAACAGCCACTGCTATTGCTTATGACTTAGACAAAAAGCCAAGAGAAATGTGTTTATCTTTGACCTTGGATGTGATACTTTTGATATCTTCATCCTTACCATTGAAGATGGCATCTTAGAGGTCAAGTCCACAGCTGAAT
>WOXC01001462.1:0-129320 GCA_011680675.1 Gymnobelideus leadbeateri | reverse complement strand
TTTAGATCCAGAGGGCAAAATATAGGTTGAAAGAATCCACCGATCACCTCCTGAAAAAGATCCCAAAAAGAAAACTCCCAGAAATATTATAGCCAGGTTCCAGAATCCCCAGATCAAGGAGAAAATACTACAAGCAGCCAGGAAGAAACAATTTCAATATTGTGGAAACACAACCAGAATAGCCCAGGACCTGGCAGCTTCTACACTGAGGGAGAGAATGGCATGGAATATGATATTCCAGAGGGCAAAAGAACTGGGAATGAACCCAAGGGTCACCTACCCAGCAAAACTGAGTATTTTGTTTCAGGGGAAAATATGGTCATTCAGCGGAATAGAGGACTTTCAAGCATTCTTGAGGAAAAAACCAGAATTGAATAGAAAATTTGACATCCAGACACAAGAAGCAAGAGATGCCGGAGAAGGTAATCAGGGAAAAGAAATCAAAAGGAACTTATCAAAGTTGAACTATTTACATTCCTATATGAAAAGCAATATTCAGTAATCATTTATTATCTCTTTCACTATGAAAATAATGGTAGAAGAAAAGTGGCCATGTATGAATACATATGTGAATGTGTGTATATGGTTACAGTTATATATGGATAGAGGGCATAGGTTGAAATTTGTTGGGAAGGGCAAATACTCAAGGATGAAATTATGAGGTGAGAGAGGAAAGTGGCAAGAGGAGATGGGGAGAGACATGGTAGGGTAAACTATCTCATGTAGGGGAAGTGGTTGCAAAGGAGGGGGAGAATAAGGAAGGCTAAAAAGGCAAAACCACATTCACATTGAATTTGGTTCAGGGAGAAAATGACATACATACTAAATCTCAACCTGCAGCAGGATAGGGGGAAGGGGGATGAGAGGAGGGATGATGGAAGGGAGGGCATCCTTGGGGTGAGGGGAGGTTGGAAGTACCCACTATAGAAGAGGGACAGGATCATGTAGGGAATGGACCAGATGGGGGATGGGATGAGTGGGAGGGAATTATAAGCAGCCTTGTACAATATATCTACCATGATAATGTTTTGCATATCTAGACATGTACAACATATACTGAATTACTTATCTCCCAAGAAGGAATGGGTGACAAGGGAGGAAGGAAATGGATCTGAAATTCGAGGTCGTAACATTAAATGTTTCAAATATATATATATATAGATAGATAGATAGATAGATAGATAGATAGATAGATAGATACTATTATTAATACTCTTTTGCCTATAATTGGGAGATAAGATGTGCAGGCATTGGGACACAAAGATTCATCTTCCTCTAATGGAAAAGTCGATGGAGGTATGGGAGAAGGTATGGGAGAGAGCAGATTGGAGGAAGCGATATCTTGTGGGACTGCTATTCAGGGAGGCTGGGTAGGGGAATAATGGGGGGAAAATGATTGTAACTCAAAATGTGGTGGAAATGAATGATGTAAAACAGAAGTTAATAAAGCATTTGTTTAAAAAAAAAGTCAAATTTGCCAGATGGAAAAAGAATTGCAAAAGCTCACTGAGGAGAATCATTCCTCCAGAACTAGACTGGAGCAAATGGAAGCTAGTTACTTTATGAAAAATGAATATGCTGTTAAACAGATCCAAACAAATGAAAGAATAGAAGGCAATGTGAAATATCACATGGGAAAAACCACTGACCTGGAAAATAGATCCAGGAGAGACAATTTAAAAATTATTGGACTACCTGAAAGCCATGATCAAAGAAAGAATCTAGAAAGCATCCTTCTAGAAATTCTCAAGGAAAATTGCCCTGATATTTTAGACCCAGAGGAGTAAATAGAGGTTGAAAGAATCCATCGATCGCCTCCTGAAAAGGATCCCAAAAAGAAAACTCCCAGGAATATTATAGCCAGGTTCCAGAACTCCCAGATCAAGGAGAAAATACTACAAGCAGCCAGGAAGAAACAATTTCTATATTGTGGAAACACAATCAGAATAGCCCAGAACCTGGCAGCTTCTACACTGAGGTATTGAAGGGCATGGAATATGATATTCCAGAGGGCAAAAGAGCTGGGATTGAAGCCAAGGGTCACCTACCCAGCAAAACTGAGTATCTTGTTTCAGGGGAAAATATGGTCATTCAGTGGAATAGAGGACTTTCAAGTGTTCTTGAGGAAAAAACCAGAGTTGAATAGAAAATTTAACATTTAGATGCAAGAAGCAAGAGATGCTTGAGAAGGTAATCAGGGAAAAGAAATCAAAAGGAACTTATCAAAGTTGAATTATTTACATTCTTATATGGAAAAACAATAACTGTGTCTGATGAAACCTTTCTCACTATGAAAATTATTGAAGAAGGGTATATGGACATATGAATACATATGTGAATGTGTGTATATATGTTTATAGGGATACATGGATAGAGGGCACAGGTTGAATTTGGTGGCAAGGGATGATACTTAAGGGGTGAAGTTAAGAGGTGAGAGAGGAAAGTGACAAGCGGAGATGGGGAGAGACAGAGTAAGGTAAACTATCTCATGTAGAAGAGGCAAGGGGAAGTAGTTGCAGGGGAGGGGAAGAACAGGAAGGCAAAAAGGCAAAACCTTATTCTCATTGAATTTGGCTCAGGGAGAGAATCACATGCATACTAAATGTGATATCTCACCCTGCAGGAGAGTAGGGCGAAGGGGGATGAGAGGGGGATGATGAAGGGGAGAGCATTCTAGGGGGAGGGGAGGTTAGAAGTACCCACTTTCAAAGAGGGACAGGATAAAAGTAGGGAATGGACCAGGTGGGGGGTGGGATTGGTGGGAGGGAAATATAAGCAGTCTTTTACAATATATCTACTATGGTAATGTTTTGCATAGCTATATATGTAAAACACATACTGAATTGCTTATCTTCCCAGAGGGAGTGGGTGACAAGGGAGGAAGGGAATGGATCTGAAATTTGAAGTCTTAAAATTAAATATTTCAAATGTATATAAATACTATTATTAATACTATTTTGCATGTAATTGGGAGATAAGATGTTCAGTCGTTGGGGCTCAAAGATTCACCTTGCCCTAATGGCAAAGTTGAAGGGGGTATGGGAGAAGATATGGGAGAGAACATACTGGATGAGGGGATAGCTAGCGGGACTGCTATTCTGGGGTGGTGGGTAGGGAAAAATGGAGAAAAACTCAAAATCTGGTGGAAATGAATGATGTAAACCAGAAGATAATAAAGCATTTGTTAAAAAATAAATCATGTTTCTCTTGATTCTTATATTTGAAAGTCAAATTTTCTGTTCAGCTCTGGTCTTTTCATCAAGAATGCTTGAAAGCTCTCTATTTCATTGAATTACTATGTTTTTCCCTGAAGTATTGTACTCAGTTTTGCTGGGCAAATGATTCTTGTTTTTAATCCTAGCTCCTTTGACCTCCAGAATATCATATTCCAAGCCCTTTAATCCCTTAATGTAGAAGCTGCTAGATCTCCTTTTATCCTGATTGTGTTTGCATAATACTCGAATTGTTTCTTCCTGACTGCTTGTAATATTTTCTCCTTGACCTGAGCACTCTGGAATTTGGGTATAATATTCCTAAGAGTTTTCTTATTGGAATCTTTTTCAAGAGGCAATTGGCGGATTCTTTCAATATGGTTCTAGAATATCAGAGCATATTTCTTGGATAATTTCTTGAAAGATGGTGTCTAGGCTCTTTTTCTGATCATGCCTTTCAGGTTGTTCAATAATTTTTGCACTATCTCTTCTGGATATATTTTCCAGGTCAGTGGTTTTTCCAATGAAATATTGTCTTCTATTTTTTCATTCTTTTCTGTTTTATAATTTTTTACTTCTCATAAAGTCATTAGCTTCCATTTGCTTCATTCTATTCTGAAGGAATTAGTTTCTTCAGTGTGTTTTTGGACTTCCTTCTCCATTTGATTAATTCTGATTTTTAAGTCATTATTGAGTTTTTGGACTTCTTTTGCCTTTTGATTTACTTCATTTATTTATTTGTTTATTTATTTTGCTTTTTGGAGGGCAATTGGGGTAACTTGCCCAAAGTCACACGGCTAGGTTTTTGTTTGTGTGTGCATTAAGTGTCTGAGGCCCGATCTGAAGTCAGGTCCTTCTGACTCCAGGGCTGGCGCTCTACTCATTGTGCCACCTAGCCACCCCTACTTTATTTTTTAAAGTGTTATTTTTGTCAGTATTCTTTTTGTGTCTCCTTTAGCAAACTGTTGACTAGTTTTTCATGATTTTCTCCATCACTCTCATCTCTCTTCCTGATTTTTCCTCTACTTTTTTAACTTGATTTTTAAAATCCTTCTTGAGCTACTCCAGGGCCTACGTCTAATCCATATTTTTTCTTGGAGATTTTTGATGTAGGAGCTTTGAATTTGTTTTCTTCTGGTTCTATATTTTGATCTTCTTTGTCACCACAGAGTGATTCTATAGTCTGACTTCTTCTGCTTGTTTATTTTGCCAGCAATTACTTGACTCTTGAGCTCTTTTCCATAGTAGGACTCTGTTTCCAGAGAATGCTCTGTTCCAAATTTCTGGGGTTTTTTGCAGCTGTTGTCAGTTCCTTCTAGGTACCTGCCTCAGAACTTTGAAGAGGACTCCATCTCCACAGCTACCACAAGCTCTGCCATGCCAGCACTCCTCCTCACCCCAGGACCACCACCCAAGAATATGGCCCAGATCCAAGTGGGGCAAATCAAGAAAATCCTGCCTCAATTCCAGCAAGATTACTGTAATTGCCCTCCAGTCAGCTGCTTGGTCCCCCACCATCTGTGGGCCTAGAGCCCAGGAAGCAGCTACCCTGCTACTGCAGTCACTGACACCTCCTCCACTCTAGTGGCAGGGGCCAAACTTAATTCTTCTCTCACCCAGGTCCAACAGAGTTTCCCCATTGATCTATTATTTTCTTTTTGGAGTTTATTGGTTGAGAAGTCTATAAACTGCCACAGCTGCCAGTGATACAGTCCCCTGAGTCTGCTCTGTTTGCCAGTGTGGCCCACACAGGACTGTGTTCTGCTCCCAGCCTGGTGCAATAGACCCTTTCTTTCAGCTTCCAGGCTGACTTTAACTGGAGACATATTTCACTCTGTCATTTTGTGAGCTCTGTAGCTTTAAACTTTACTTAGCATTATTTTTTTACAGGTATTGGAGGTATTTAGGACACAAGATCAAGCAAGTTCCTGCTTTTACTCCTTCATCTTTTCCCCACCCCCTGTAGCCACTGTTAAAAGAAAGTTTTCCAAACTAATTCTTCATCTTTCTAAAAATCAGAATCCATGTTGTCTGAGTTTATTCCAAATGAATTCTTCCCTCTTTTCAGGCTGAGGTGGGACAAAATATGTATATAGTAAACTAGCAAATGATTTCTCAATAATTCAAATTCACTATACCATCTGCAAAGAGAATCTCTAAGAACATTCTGTCCATCACTTGATTTAACTGATCTTGTCCCAATAAGATAAATTGTGTAAATTTCTTAGATGTTCATAGCATTTCTTCCTATACTTTTTTTATTTTTCTGAAATAGTAATTTCAATTGTTTTCAACCAAAAAACTTCCTTTTGTCATCTGGTTCCACTACTTTAGGACTTCTTTGACTTCTCTACCATGCACCCCAAGTTGAGTAGAAGAGCAACTCCACTCCTTCTCAGCCTCCTTTGGTATGTTGGCTTCCACCATTAGATTATAAATCCCTTGAGGGCAAGGTCTTTCTTATGTGTATCTCCAGCATTCAACAGTGTCTGGCACATAGTGAACACACCATTGAAATTGTGGTGGTGTCCTTGGAAATTTCAAGCTGACCTTTGGCCCTTGCTTCTAATCCTGGCCTCTTCCTTATTCCCCTCTACCATCAGGTTGATGTCCAGACCAGAACCCTGGTTGTAGGTTGTGTTTTCCTTTCCCCATGGTGACTGGCTCCTTTTCTCTTGTTAATATATTCACAAGGTTCTCATTTTTTTCTTTTATATGCTTTTGTCCTCTTTTTTCATACTTCTCTGATTTTTTTTCCTTTGAACCCTTTCTCATTTCTGTTGCTAATTCTTTGACTTTAGCCCTGTAATATTTTTTATTCAAATAAGAGCCAAAGACTTCTTAAAGTTCTCAGAAGCCATACAATCACAAAACCTTCATTTTACAGTTGAGGAAACAAAGGCCCACAAATGTTATATTATTTGCTTATGGCCATATAGGTAACCATAGTTAAAGAGAAAGGATGTGAACCCAGGCACTACAAATCTAAATTCAACCAACTTTATACTGCATCACTTTATTTTGAAGCTCCCCTTGTCACTTTTCTTCTTTATATCCTCTATATCCTTTCCAGTTTTCCTCTCCTAGCTTATTTCAAAGGTCCCAAGATGAAATAAATATTTTTCCATCTACCCATGTGTGCACTCTTATCATCATAACAAGTTATTGTCTTTTAAACCATTTGTTCATGCGTTAGTTCAACATTTTGATATAGATGCTAAAATAGTTTGAGTGTCACAGTTGCCATAAAATGGCCATGTGTTGAACTAAATAATGAGAACATAGGATAAACAAGACAGTATATTATATTGAATAGTATGAAAATGAAGAATACACACAAAATTATGTTATAGATTTGTATCTATCACACATATTAATGAATTCCTATGAAATTGGAATATGGAGGCGGCTAGGTGGCACAGTGAGTAGAGCGCCAGCCCTGGAGTCAGAAGGACCTGAGTTCGGATCCGGCCTTGGACACTTAGTGCTCATACAAACAAAAACCTAGTTGTGTGACCTTGGGCAAGTTACTCAAACCCAATTGCCCTCGAAAAAGCAAAAAAAAAAAAAAAAGAAATAGGAATATGGCTATATATAGCTATGGATAGGCATTACTTCTAATGAGACATAGATAAAGAGGTGTCCTTCTATTCCTATTTATATTATCTTCCTTTTATTCTCAAGAGTTATATTTAAATATATACATGTAAACTTTTAAGGTTTTGAAAATGTTTTATGACATTATCTCATATGAGTCTCACAAGCCTTGTAGATACATATATCTCACAGGAATATACACACACCCACTCACGCCCACCCACACCCCCTCCTAAACAAACAGAAATTTATTAATATATATGATAGAAATACATCCATATATATATATATATATATTACACATTCCTGTAATATATACCTGTGTGTGTGTGTGTATATATATATATATATATATATATATATATATATACATATACATATATACATGTGTATACACCATAGGAGTTAATTAATATTATTGGAAGGAGAATATATAGCTCATTTGTGCACCTCGTGTGTGTGTGTGTGTGTGTGTGTGTGTGTGTGTGTCTTTGCTAGACATATGGCTAGGGGGTATCATGAATAGTGTTGGACTTGGTCAGGAAGACTTGAATTCAAATCTAGCCTTAGTCACTTACTATCATGTGACCCTAGACAGATTACTTAACCTCTGTTTGCTTCAGTTTTCTCATCTGTAAGGTAAGGATAACAGTAGTACCTCTCTGCTTATGTTCTGAGCCACCTGAGTATGTAGGGTTGTTACTACATTTCCCAGTATATCTGTTCTTGCTGCTTCATCACTTGTCACTTCACTTCATCACAGGATTTTAGGGTAGGTATAAATGGCAAAATGATATGGGTAATGTCTAGAATAAATGAGGAGCCAGATAGTATGGAGGGAAATATAGTGAGTCTCACAATATGACTACTATGGAAATATTTTGCATAAATACACATGTATGACTTTTGTTGAATTGTTTGTCTTCTCAGTGGGGGTGGGTAAGGACAGAAGAAGGGAGAGAATCTGGAACTCAAAGTTTTAAAATCAAATGTAAAAAAAATTGTTTTTACATGCAACTGGGAAATAAGATATACAGACAATGGGGTATAGAAATCCATCTTGCCCTACAAGAAAGTAAGGGGGAAAGGGTCAATGGGGGAATAGTGGGGGATATAGGAGAGGGCAGAGTGGGGGAAGGGGTAATCAGTATGTTTGCCATCTTGGGGTAGGGGTTTGGGGAGAGATGGGGAAAAATTTGGAACTCAAAATCTTATGGAAATAAATGTTTAAGACTTACATAGGTTGATGGAAAGTTAAATGTAATAGGTACAAAGCAGCAATATTATTGAATGATCAACTGTGAGTGACCTAGCTATTCTCAGCAATACAGCAATCCATGATATCTCTGAAGGACTTAGTATGAAAAATACTATCCATCCCCAGGAGAAGAACTGATGGTATCTGAATACAGATTAAAACGACTTTTTTCACTTTGCTTTCTTGAGGTTTTTTTAAAAATCTGTTTTCTTTCACAACATGAATATTATGGATATGTTTTACATGACTACACATATATAACCTAAATGGAATTGCTTGCCTTCTAAATGAAAGAGGGAGGAAGGGAGAAAATTTGGTACTCAGAGTTTTAAAAATGTTAAAAATAGTTGTTTTCAAGTAACTGGGGAAAAATTAAATACTAAATACAAAGAAATAAAAATAAAATGAGAGGGGCAGCTAGGTGGCACAGTGGATAGAGAGCCAGCCCTGGAGTCAGGAGGACTTGAGTTCAAATCTGGCCTCAGACAACTAGCCATGTGACGTTGATCAAGGAACTTAACCCCAACTGCTCTCCCCCCCAAAAAGAAAAAAACAAAAACAAAATAAAATGAGAGAGATATTTTAGAGGGCTGTGAGATCAATATGAGTCAATTCCACTTTGGTCTTCAAAGTGTGACTAAAGAACTGGTGATCCTTTTTCTACTCTGCCCTCTTCAGACTTCACCTAGAATATTACATTCATGTTTTTAGCACCACAATTTAAGAAAGATGTTAATAAGCTAGAGTACATCCAGAAGAGAGCAACAAATGTGGTAGAGAACATTAGTCTAAGGGAAATTTAAGCTTGTGGGGTTGGGGAAATAGGGAACATGTGGAAGGATTAATTCTAACTGAAGTGAATTAAGAAAGAAAAAAATAACTTGAGAGAAGAGGGAACATCTGAATTGAACCTTGAAAGACAGAGAAAAGTCTCATAGAATCACATGAGGAAAGTATAGTTAGTCAAGAAGGATGGCATATGCACACAGAGGCAGGGAAAAATCATGTGAAATGGTAACAACGAATAATCTTGTTTGATTAGGGCATAGAATAATGATGATTAAAATGAAATGCTTTAAAGATTGATTGGTGCCAAATTCAAAGTTGATCCATTAGAGAAGATAATGGCAAATCACTCTAATATCTTTGCCAAGAAAACCCCATGGATAGCATTAAAATGATAAAATATATGACACCAGAAGATAAGCCCTTCAGGTTAAAGGCATTCACCACACTACTGGAGAAGATGAGTGGAGAGCTACAAGTAGCTCCAGTGTTAATGAAGCAACTGGGCCAAAGCCAAAAGTAAGCCCTGTTCTGCATGTTTGATGAGGATCACTTTTGCATCAAAATATGCAATATTAGATCTATGAACCATGGTAAGCTGGATGTGGTCAAATATTTGATGGAGAGATTAAACATTGATAGATTGAGTGTCAGTGAACTTAATGGATGGAGATGGGTGAATGTAATTAGGTGATCATTATATGTACAGTGGGCAAAAATCTCTTAGAACAAATGCAACAGCCCTCATAGTCAATGAAAGGGTGAGAAAAGCATTACTGGATTATAATCCTTAAAATAACAGAATGACACCTGTTCATATCCAAACCAAACATTTAACATTACAATAACACAAATTTGTACTCCAATTGTTGGTGCCAAAGAGGCCAAAATTGATCAGTTCTATGGAGATCTAGAAATAACATCAAAATAAGATACCACATTCATCATAGGGTATTGAAATGCTAAAGTAGGAAATCAAAAGTTAATTGGGATAGTAGGAAAGTTTTACCTTGGAGGATAAAAGGTCTAGGCAATGGAGAGACTAATATTTTTCTCAAGATGTTTTCTCAACTGTTCATAGCAAACATGCTTTCTCAACAAATACTCTTTTTCAACCAGCCAAAAGGTATCTACACATGAATATCACCCAGTGGTGAATATCAAAATATGATTGATTATATCTTTGTAGTCAAAGGTGGGAAAGCTTTATACAATCAGTTAAAACAAGACCTCAAGCTGATTATGGTTCAGATCATGAACTTCTTATTGTAAAACTCAGACTTAAATTGGAGTAAGAAAAACCTATTGGATCATATAGGTATGACCTAAACAACATTCCTTATTAATATGAAATGGAAGTAATGAACAGATTAAGGGATGAGATCTGGCAGATACAGTGCCTGAAGAACTAACAGAGAGAGGTTTGCAATACTCTACAGGAGGTAGCAAAAGAAATTTCCAAAGAAAAAGATGAGCAAAAAAAACTTCTGTCTGATGTTTTACAAATAGCTAAGGAAAGAATAAAATTAAAAGGCAAGTGACAAAGGAAAAGATATGCTCAAATGAATGCAGAATTTCAGAGATCAGCAAAAAGAAAGAATAAGGTTTTCATAAAGGAGCAATGCAAAGAGATAGAAGAAATCAATAGAATGGGAAAGTCCAGAGATCTCTTCAAGAAAATTAGAGATACCAAGGGACCATTTAATGCAAAAATAGGCCTGATCAAAGACAAAAAATGGTAAGGACTTCAAAGAAGTAGAAGATAGTTAGAAGTGGTGGCAAGAATATACAGATAACCTATACAAGAAAGATATAAATAACATCACTGATAACCACAATGGTGTGGTTACCAATGTAGAGTCTGACATCCTGGAGAATGAAGTTAAGAGGGTCTTAAGAAGCATTGAAGCATAGCTTACAGTAAGACTAATGGAAGTCACAATAATTCTAGCTGAGCTATTTAAAATCCTAAAAGGTAATGTTAAAATTCTGCACCCAACATGCCAGCCAAATTGGAAAACTCAGCTTTAGCCATTGAATTGAAAAAGATCTGTTTATGTTCTAATCTTAAAGAAGTACAGTGCCAAAGAATGTTCAAATTACTGAATAATTACTTTCATTTCACATATTGGCAAGGTTATGCTTAAGATTCTGCAATATGTGAATTGAGAATTACCAGGAAAACATACTTTTTTTAAGAAGTAAAGGAACTAGAGACCAAATTGCCATCATTTGCTGAATGATGGAGAAAGTAAGAGAGTTCCAGAAAAAAAAAAAGAATAAACCCACCTACTTCTGCTTCACTGAATATACTAAAGACTTTGACAGTGTGGATCACAACAAAATATGGCAAGTCCTTGAGGAGATGGGAATTTTAAATCAGGCAAAAAGTAACAGTTAAAACTAAACATGGAATAACGGGTTGGGTTGAGATTGGAAAAGGAACATGTCAAGGCTATATATTGTCACGTTATTTATTAAACTTATATGCAGAGTACGTCATGCAAAATTCCAGGCTGAACATATCTAGAGCCAGAATTATGCTAAGATTCTGAATCAAGAATATCAAGAATCTTAGTAGACAGATGATACCACTCTGAAGGCAGAAAGTGAAGAAGAATTAAGAAACCTCTTGTGAGAATGAAAAAGGATGGTGTAAAAGCTGGCTTGAAGTTTAACATAAAAACAAAAATAAAACCTTACATCTTGGCAATTGGTATGATCACTTCCTGGAAAATAGAGGGAGAGCAAATGGAAGCAGTGTCAGATTTTATATTCTTGGGCTCAAAGATTACAGCAGATAGAAGCTCCAGTAATGAAATTAAAAGGCACTGCTCCTTGGAAGGAAAACTATGGCAAATTTGTACAGCAAACTAAGGAATCAGAGGCATCATCTTTCCAACAAAGTTCTTTATAATCAGAACTATATGTGCATGTATGTATACATATACATATATACTACATTACATTATATATATGTATATATATATATATTTTTCCAGTAGCAATGTATAATTGTGAGAGTTGGGCTAAAGTGAAATGAGTGCTTCACAATTAATGCTTTCAAATGTTGGTATTGGAGAAGACGTTTTACAGTCCCTTGTACATCAAAGAGATCAAATAAGTCAATACTTAAAAGAAATGAATTATGACTATTCACTGAGAGGTCAGATACTGATCATGAAGTTTAAATATTTTCCCCAAATAATGAGAAGACAGCACTCATTGTAAAACACCCTAATGTTGGGAAAGATTGAAAGCAAAAAAAAAATAAAAATATATCAGAAGATGAGATGGATAGATAATATCATGGAAGCAATAAACATGACCTTAGAGAGACTTTGGAAAATAGTGGAGGTTAGAAGAATCTGCTATTATATGTTCCATGGGGTCATGACTGAACAACTGAAAAACAACAACAACTGGAGCCAAATCGTGTAGGGTTCCCAAATGCTCTCTTGCATTAGAGAAGGAAAGACTACTGTGTCCTTTGGAAGGGCTTTTCCTATGAATAATTTATTGATTGGCAGATTATGAGGTTTTCAGGTGTCATACTTTCAAAAATTTTATATCAAATAACTCACTGAGCCCTGAGTTATTCCATCCTACTTCTTCAACTGATTTTTTTTCCAAATAAAAAGTGTGACATTTTGTTTTTATTCCCAAATCTGTCTGGTTTAAATAGAACCCAAAGGGGGACTATGATCATTCATTAAGTACTAGTGAAGTATAGGTAAGACTGGCAAAGAAAAAGACAACAGAAGTCACAAAGAAAAATAGATTAGGAATGATAGAAATAAATAAAACATTTATTTAAGTTGGAAGGACAACTCATATTTTTTGCACATTATTTCCCCTCAGCATTTGTGGAGGATATTTGGTGTGATAATATTTTGCCCATTTTTCTATGGAAACACTGATAATCTGACCATTTCAGTTACTTGTCCATGGCAATAAAACTGGTGTTATGAGCAAGATACTAACTTACCCCAGTTCTCTTTACTCTTAGTACAATGTTCTTTCAAATAATGTAAAAAAAATGTACTTTTTCCTCAAACTCAATATATACATGTATTAATGTAATCATCCATCATTGTTTGTTCAACGTATATTTAATTAATTGTTTCTTTAAAAGTCCTGCAATCTGGGGACACAGCCTATATTATGTTGGGAATTAAGGTACTTAGGTGATAAGCTAGTTAAAAGGCTGGTAGGGGAATGAATTTGACTACTCATTGAACTGATAGGTTAAATATATTACTTCATTTAATAATTCAACATGGTAGAGTGAAAAGAGGACTGGACATGTAGTCAGAAGACTTAGATTTATAAATTGCAACTCTTCTTGGTAATATAATCTAGGGCCTCTCTAGCCCCCCATTTCCTTATCTCTCAACTGATAAATTCAGACTCAAACTCTAAGGTCTTCTTGAGTACTAACAGTCTGTAATGCTTCTAGGAATTTAACTCAGTTAGACATAGAAATAGAAAGGGGTATGTAAATATAAGGAGATAGAACTACAGAGTTAGGTATATATTACATGTCTACTGTGAAATTGCACTGGATATAAAAAGTTTGAAATGAAGTATCCCCTACCTTTAAAGAGCATTTAATGGATTAACATCACTACTATGTCTCCAAAGATAATAAAACTCTTCAGTATTTTAGAAAAATTCTCTCCTTCTAAGATGTGAAATGTGTTGTTTTAGAACCTAAACTCTAAAAAGAACCAGATCATTAAAACAGAAGCTTTTCTGCTAGTGTATTTAAAATGCTTCAAGAAAACATATTTGTCAATGAAAAGCCATCTCAATCCTGTGATATTCTCCCAAGTGGGATTATAAACAACAATGTATCCTGAAGTTATTTCAAATCATGATGATGTTCAGCTTTTAACATTGGGACCATAATATATTTGGAGTCCAAACAACTAATATTTAGAAGTTGGAATGTTTATTTCTCTTTGAATAATTGATTAGCTGGCAGATTGTGGACTTTAGGGAGACTACACCATGAATTCTTCTATTTCCTAATTCTGTGCCAAACTCATCATGGGCTTGATTTAATTTCATGTTTATCAACTTGAGAGAAAGAAGGGTAGAGAGATGAGGAAAATGATTCATTTAAACTGGACGGGGGTAGGGACTGCCCAAGGCCACACAGGCCCTCAATGTCCTCAAGTATGACCCTTTAAATGAATTCAAAATTCACAGAACAAATCCCCTAAATATAACAATTTGTTCTGTAAAACTTGGACTTAGTCTAAAGACCATACCAAAGGATGTAGAAGACCACATGTGGCCTCTAGGCTGCCAGTTCCCCACTTTTAATCTAGAAATATTTTAATTGGTTTTTAATTGCTTTTCTTTAAATTTTAAAGAATTTGTCAATTACTTTTGCTGCAGATGAATAAATTGGCAGTACAATATTTTAAGCCACAGTTACCCATTAACATTCTAAAATATGTTGTGTATATGTTTCATGAAAATTTATGTAGAGATGATCTAAAAAATGAGGAAAGTTTATACTAAATTCATACCTGGCTTCAAAATGAGGTGAGTCATTTTGAATTTATTTATTACTTGTGTATTTCAGTTGTGAAAAATGGTAAAATGTCTTCAAAGTCCCCAGCATCTGGATAAAAATAAAAAGACACCATGACCTTGCCAGTGATGAGTTACTTGCCCCTGGTTTCTATAAGGCATTCCATCTGTTTGCTTTTACACAGCATGATATTGCCAACAGGGGGAGCTACAGACAGAAGAAAAATGAGGTGGGTTTTGTTTAGGAGTATAATTTGGCTAAACTGACAATATATTATATCTTAATGGCCCCTCAGAGTGAATCTAATTGATGATCCAACTTGAATATTCTCTGAGAGATGCTTTGTATTGGATCAGAGGCAGGCTGGGTGGTTAATCTTGCTTTCCTGCTGCTAATAGAGAAACTGCCATCTGGAGAAGATTTTATCTATAAGGATATTCTCCATTGTTGGAAATTCTGTAAAGAACCTGAGAAAGTTTCTGATGAGCTAAGAGAAAAAGTGAAAGCACCTACACTTATAAAGTATAAGAAAATTTTAGTACCCAAGAACACCAGCAATTTTTTCCCACCTAATAAAAGTAAATAATATTTCCTATACATTTAAAGATGTCTGAGTATTAGGGTTATATTTTCATAATAAAACAAAAACGATTGTATTAAAACTAACTCTAGACAACGTGAAATATTTGGGAGTCTATTTGCTGAGACAAACTCAGAAACTATACACAATTACAAAACACTTCACACAAATAAAGTGTGATCTAAATAATTGGAAAAATTTCAGTTGCTCATGTGTAGGCCAAGGTAATATATTTTAAAAAATAATAATTCTACCTAATTAATTCACTTATTTAGTGTCATGCCAATCAAGCTACCAAAAATATTTTATAGAGCTAGAAAAATAATCACAAAATTCATTTGGTAAAACAAAAGGTCCAGAATATCAAGAAAAATAATGAAAAGAAATGAAAGGGAAGGTAGCATAAACATGCCAGATCTAAAAACAATCATCAAAACTACTTGGTCCTACAGGCAGCAAGGTGGCACAGTGAATAGAGCACTGACCCTGGAGTCAGGAGGACTTGAGTTCAAATCTGGCCTCAGACACTTAACACCATAAAAACAAAAACAAAAAAAACCTATCCGAGTGACCTTGGGCAAGTCACTTAACTCCAATTGCTCTCCAAAAAGCAAAAAAGACAAAAACAAATTACTTGGTCCTTGCTAAGAAAAAGGGTGTTGGATCAGTGGAATAGTTTACTACTGTGCTATAAGAAATGATGAGCAGGAGGACTTCAGAAAAACCGTGAAAGACTTATATGAACTGATGCTGAGTGAAGTGAGAAGAAACAGGAGAACATTATACACAGTAGAGCACCATTGTGAAATGATTAACTGGGATAGGCTTAACTCTTCTCTGCAATATAATGATTTAAGAAAATTACAAAAGAATCGTGATGAAAAATTATATCCACATCTGGAGAAAGAACTATGGAATCTGAATGCAGTCCCAAGCATACTATACTATTCTCTGTCTCTCTGTCTCTGTCTCTGTCTCTCTCTCTCTCTCTCATTTCTTCTTTCTTGTAGTTTTCCCCTTTGGTTCTAGTTCTTCCTTACAACATGACTAATGTGGAAATATCACTAATATGATTATACATGTATAGCCTATATCAGATTGCATGCTCTCTTGGAGAGGGGGGAGTGGAGGGAGGGGGAGAAAATTTAGAACTCAAAATCTTATAGAAGTACATGTTGGAAACTAAAAACAAATAAATAAAATTAAAAAAATAAAAATAGAGCCAAAATCACATCAAGAAATAATAATTGATTCATAACACCCCTTCGGTGACAACTCCCTGTACATTGCACTTATTTTGGAGGGTTGGAGCCAAAAAGAAATGACTTCTATTTTTGATTCTGGAGTAATTCTATTGGTTTACATCGACATAGTCAACTCACACTTCCCAACTGGTGTGCTTCCATTGAAAATCTGTCAATTCACTTTTATTAAGGACATTTTCTAAGAATAGTATAATAAAATATAAATACTCCCCTTAAAAGCCTGGAGCACATTCTTCCTCAAATACATGCTAATGCATAGGGTGAGTGGGTTCAGACTTAGAATATAATGGTAATGAAATAGCTAGGTAATGAACATGTGGAAGAGCAGTAAGTCACAACTTATGATCTTGGAAGTCCTTTCTCCTGTTGTAGAATCCACATGCAATTACCCTTGTTTACAACTCTCTGATGAGCTTTCTCCTCAGATGAGCTCTCAAGGACTGCATGCTTTTCAAGACCATAATTAGCACTTCTCTCCTTCACAAGAGGTCATCACTTCTGAAGCTGCCTACTCCCTTAGGTATCTTTCTCTGTTTCTCTGCATGTCTCTCTCCTTGGTATGTCCCTGTGATACTAAATACACACTTGTTTCCTACTTTTCTAATAATTCTGATAACAAGGGGATTATTGGGAGGAGGGTCAGGAGTTTGCTTATGCCAACTTGCTGTCCTCTGCCACAAGCAAATGGATCTGTTGTGAATAAGCATAAAATCCTCATCTCTCTGCTAAGAATCCTACACCTTTGAACTAGTAAACTGATGAAGTGCCTTGATGTTCTTATGCATAGGCTCAAGGGATATGCCTGATTCAGCCAATAAAAAGAAAAAGGAAAAAAGAAACATTTCCTGTGTTGTCCCTTTGCCTTTTTCCAATGACCAAAATACTATAATCCTCTAAGATTAAGAATTTATGCATAAATTCTGCTGGCATTGTAAGAAACTTACTTAAAATTTACTTGAAACTTTGTGACTATGCTCCTGGTCAAATGATTTATTTATTTATTCTATGACTATACTAATTGAGATGGAGAGGGGTATCTCTTCCTTACCTTGACTATATACTGAGCCCTGCACCCCCCTCCCTTCTAGAGGTATCTCATTTAGTTTGTAATAATGTTAGAATTGAACGAGACTTCCCTTAAGGATTAAATAATTTTGGTGTTATAAATAGGGATATTAGCATAATTAGACAATTTCTTCCATATATCATAGAATAAAGTAAAAAAATAAATGAGCATAGGCCTTTTTCAGTTATTGTTTTGTTAAATAGGTGAGACATATAACTATGGGTCAAAGATCTCATATGCATTTATCATACTACTACTCATAATTATTTTTCTGTATGATTATTTGTCTCATCTATTTACTATGTAAGAAGATCCTTGAGAAAAGGACTGTCATTTTTCTTCTTTATATCCCTAGAATCTAATACAGTGAACTGTGCACAGTAGCTTCTTAATAACTATTTCTTAAATTCCATTGAATATTGAATGGCAAAGGGTATCAGCAGCTTCTTACTCTTATCTCTGCCCAGTGCTGCATGTAGTTATATTGTACTAACTGAGATCCAGATGTCATTATGACCCTCATGAAAATGTGAGTAACTGATAGAGGTGAAAGAGAAATATCTAGCTATTGCCTCTCATATTGTCAAATTGGGCACTATCCCTAAATGTTCTAGTCTTCTTTTGGCCCTATCTCTGTCCAACAATGAACACTTTCATACATCATAGAATGCATAAAAATAATATCACAAATAACAAAATATAAAATGAATAGAATCTTCCAAAGTTCCTAAGCCTAAAAAAGACACTAAATTGAATAAAACAACTTGCCTCCACTTATTTGTTCACCAGAGTAATCATCAATGCTAGGTCAGGAAGGCATCTACAGAGATCTTACTAGTTCCAGTAAAACCTCATAAATGCCAGTTTTCCAGAGGTAGTAACTTTTATTCCTTTGGATACAAGAAATCTAAACCATTAATTCAAGTCATTTTCCCTGGTCCAAACAAATCCTGATGATGGCCTGGTAAATGAACCCAAATGACATAAAACACATGCCTTTTCTCTCATGCCATGTGTTTGTAACTTCCAATTAAATACCTCCAATGACACCACCCTACAACATCCATTGGTAACAGCCAGAAAGAGAGTGATACTAGTTTTGTTGAATGTTTCATCACTTCCCCCAACTTACCCAATGCTCTATTAGCATTTTCTTCTAATATTCTCACAGTTGCTGACTTAGAAGGAAATTCCTTTCAACAGTTGTATTCTTTTTTTTTTTTTGCTTTTTGGAGGGCAATTGGGGTTAAGTAACTTGCCCAAGGTCACACGGCTAGGTTTTTGTTTGTGTGTGCATTAAGTGTCTGAGGCCGGAACCGAACTCAGGTCCTTCTGACTCCAGGGGCGACGCTCTACTCACTGCGCCACCTAGCCGCCCCTAATTATCCCTTTTTAAAGGAATTCCTTCTCTGATTCACATAGTACTTAATTCTAAAAGTATTATCATTAGCTTTTTATGTACATGACCAGAAAATAAAAATAAGCAAAAGACTGCATTGCCATGTAGCAAAACTAAAATGTAACTAGTAAACTATTTGTTCTTTTGGTATTGGTGAAATGACAAGAGAACTAGAGGAAGACACCATGTTGGAAAATGAACTATTTTTGGATCATGTGGACAAGGAGTATAAAGGAGGCTCAGTTATGAATAGATTGGGATCTATATTATAGAAAGTGTCCACATTATGAGATCATAGACCCATTGACATGTCAGGGTAAACAGTTGCTTTGCTTATTTTCCAGAAAAAATCACGTGTTTTTAAATTTGTTTATGTAATTTCATGTATTATCTCACCTTACAGTGGGTATTCAAAGCAGGGCAACTGGAAGAGAGAAAGGCAAAAACTTCAGAAGTATTGGGTGAAGAAATGTTGGATTTTTAGCCTAAAAGAAAGAAAATTTAGGAAGGATGAGATAGCTGCCTTCAATTATTTTAGGTTTTGTCCTGTAGAAGAGAACTTGACTTGTTCTATTTGGTCCCACAGTGTAGAACCAGGAGCAAAGGTTAGAGGTTAATCTGGAAGGATATTTAAGTCTGATGTCAGGAAGTTCTTAACAATTAGAACTGCATGATAGTTGAATAGGCTCTCTCCTGAGTAGTAGATAGCCCTCCAATGGACATCATCAAGTAATATACAGATGACCACATACCATGTATATTTTGTAGAAGGTGATTATTTTTCAGGTATAGGTTTTAGTAGATTGCCTTTGGAGCCCTTTTAAAATCTGAGAGTTCATATTTCTATAATATTGATGTGGGATTTAGCAGAAAATTACTCATTTACCCCTATAAAAATGTTTGTTGCTTTGTCTTTGTTGCACATGGAAGCAAGAAAAAAAAATGATCCAAATACTTAATTCACTGAATACTTAGTTATATAGTGCTATGTTTAAATAGTTCTGGTCAATAATGCAATAGGCTCTCCAATAAGAGAGCAAAAGTCTCAATCCTGTGGGCATTCAATTAAAAGCATTATTGTTGAGAGCCTCAATGCATCAGGTTAAAGTTGGAGAAATTACCTGTCCTAAAGTTCATTTTAAATCTCAGATTTTATAGTAGTGTTATGCTAAACTGTGTAAAATTAAAATTTGTTATATAATATGAGATTTGATATGACTTTGTAATCCATCCTTTACCCCACTTTGTCAAAAACCTCATATTTTAGCCTAGCTCAAAAGGAGATATCTCCCAGTCTGAACTTAGACTTGGCTGAGGAATGTTATCCCTCCTAACCCCCAGGGCATCTGTATGTTTAAATGGGGAACCTAGCTTTTCTTTACCCCCATAATCAGGGAAGGAGTTTGAGATGGACCTTCCCGAGGGTAGGACCATTTTATCTTGGCTTTTCCTCATCAAAGTTAAGGATGACTTGGTTGCCAAGGGGGACCGCAAATTGGCAGGAGGGCTAGAAACTCTGTTGAGATGGTTTTTGTTTATTTAGCCAAGATTACTAGAGACAGCTAATGTCTCATAAAGCAACTAACATTCTTTTTTTTAATTTATCAAATGCTTTATTAACTTCTAGTTTACATCATTCATTTCTGCAAGATTTTGAATTACAAAATTTATCCCTGTTTTTCCCCTACCCACAACCCCAAAATAGCAATCCCACTGGACATTCCCTCCTCCAATTTGCTCTCTCCCATATCTTCCCCCATCTGCCCTCTGAATTTCCAGTAGGGCATGGTGGATCTCTATGCCCCAGTGCCTATATATCTTATTTCTCAGTTACGTGTAAATTAATGTTAATAATAGCATATATATACATTTCATTTTAAAACTTTGAATTCCAGATTCATTAACTTCCTCCTTTCTCACCCACTCTTACTGGGACAATTCAGTATAGGTTGTACATGTGTAGCTATGCAAAACATTTCCATAGTGGATATATTGTAAAAGATGGACTATATATCCCTCCTTTCTATCCCACCTCCCACCACTTGTTCTATTCTCTGCATTGATCCTGTCCATTTTCAAAAGTGGGTGCTTCCATCTTCCCTCCCCCACAGCTGGCCCTCCCTTCCATCATCCCCCCTCTCATCCCCTTCCCCCCTACTCTCCTGTAGGGTGAGAGACCCTATTTAGTGTGTGTTATTCCCTCCCTAAGGCAAATTCAATGAGAATAAGGTTGACCCATTCCTTTTTGCCTTCCTGTTTTTCCACTCCATTGTGACCATTTTTCCTTGACTCTTTTATATGAGATAGTATATCCCATTCTGTTTCTCCCCATTCTCACATACTCACAAATGTATTTATATACCTATATACCCTCCTATATAGACATATATATATGTATATAGACATATATATACACATATGTCTATATACTTATATATACACACATATATGTATGCATACATATATAGGTATGTATACATACCCACACACACATTTCTATTCCCTTCAACTATTCACATACTGAGAAAAGTTTCATAAGTTACAATTATCTTTCTTCCTTGTAGGGATGTAAATAGTTCAAATTTGATAAGTTTCTTATGATTTCTTTTCCCTGTTTTCCTTTATCATGCTTCCCTTGCTTCTTGTATCTGTATGTCGCATTTTATATTCAACTCTGGTTTTTTCATCAAGAATGCTTGAAAGTCCTCTATTGCATTGAATGACCATATTTTCCCCTGAACCATGATACTCAGTTTTGTTGGACAGGTGATTGTTGGTTTTAATCCCAACTCCTTTGACCTCTGGAATATCATATTCCAAGCCCTTTGATCCTGCAGTGTAGAAGCTGCCAGATTCTGTGTTATCCTGATTGTGTTTCCATAATATTGAAATTGCTTCTTCCTAGTTGCTTGTAATATTTTCTACTTGATTTGGGAACTCTGGAACCTGGCCATAATATTCCTAGGAGTTTTCTTTTGGGGATCTTTTTTCTGGAGGTGATTGGTGAATTCTTTCAACCTTTATTTTGCCCTCTGGTTCTAAAACATTAGGGCAATTTTCCTTGAGAATTTCTTGAAGGGTTATTTCTAGGTTCTTTTTTTGGTCATGGCTTTCAGGTAGTCCAATAAATCTTAAATTATATCTCCTGGAAGTATTTTCCAGGTCAGTGGTTTTCCCAATGCTATTTTTCACATTGCCTTCTATTTTTCATTTGTTTGCATCTGCTTAATAGCATCTTGATTTCTCATAAAGTCACTAGCTTCCATTTGCTCCAATCTAATTCTGAAGGAATGATTCTCTTCAGTGAGCTTTTCAGATTCTTTTTCCATCTGGCAAAGTTGGCTTTTTAAGACATTTTTCTCCTCATTGCCTATTTGAGCCTCTTTTGCCATTTGAGTTAGTCTATTTTAAGGTGTTATTTTCTCCTGTCAGGTTGTTGACTCTCATTTCATAATTTTCTGGCATCATTATCCTTTCTTTTCCCAATTTTTACCCCTCTTCTCTTATTTGGTTTTCAAAATCCTTCTTAAGGTCCTCTATGACCTGTAACAAGTTCATATTTTCCTTGGACACTTTTGGTGCAGGAGTTATGACTTGTCTGTCTTCCTCCTGTTCATTGCTTTGATACTTTTTGTCCCCCTGAAAAAGAATCCAAGTTGGATTGCTGTGCTTGCTTTGCTTCGCTTGGTTGCTCATGTTGCTACTGAATTACTTGACTTTTGAGCTTTTTGCCACAGTAGAACTCTGCTACAAACAGGGGAGTTTTTTCCCAAATTTCTGGGGTTTTTGAAACTTCTGGAGCTGTTAGTTGGGTACCATCTCTGAAGCCTCCACATGCTCTGGCAAGCTGGTCACACACAGCAGGACCTCTACCCTAGACTGCAATCCAGATCCAAGCAAGTTAAAGCAAGTGTGATTACCCCTCAGACTGGTCACTTGGTCCCCCTACAATTGGCAAGCCAGGAGCTGAAGCTGCAACGTGGCAGCAGCTGCACAGCTATGGCGCCTCAGTGGCTTCTCCCCCCAAGGAGTAAATGCTGGACCACACTCCCAAGCTATCAGATCCCTAAGACCACACTGCAATGACCTCTCACTTTGTCCTTGATAATTTTGATGTAATTTACTGTAATGTAATGTAAATTACAATTACTTTGATAATTCTGGAAATTGTAGCTGCCCTGAGGATAAAACCTTGGGCTCACATGGGCCTGGGCTTGGCTCCCAGAGTTCTGTGCTGTCCCCTTCCTGCTGGTCTGCTGGACTGTCCTCAGGGGGAGGTTAGCTTCTCTCTATCATTTTGTGGGTTCTGTTTCTCCAAACTTTGTCTAGAGTCATTTTTTACAAGATTTGGAGGCGGTGAAAGCAGGAGCTGCAGGGAAGTCCTGTTTCTACTCCACCATCTTGACTCCACCCAGAAATTAACATTCTTAAAAATCAGAATTCTTAAGCTCCAGATTAATCATTTGAGGATTAGCCCTGCCCTGCCTTCCCAACTTCTTTCTCTGCCAATATTGAATAGGGAAGAGTAGTGAACTCTTAATGTACTTCCTCATAAAAAATGTCTAAGAATCAGGGTTGCTTTGCCTTTGGCAGGGTAGGTCCAAATGATGTACTATCAGGTCAATCAGAAAAAAAAAAGGTACACTTAGGCTTAAAAAGACTAGTTACATCTCATTCTGGTTCTTTGGTTATTGACAGAGGTCATTGGGCCAATTAATTGGTTACTTCTTGTTGTTGTTCAGTTGTATTCCAGTTCTGTCTCACCCTTCTCAGGACCCCATTTGCTATTTCCTTGGTAAAGTTACTGGAGTAGTTTGCCATTTTCTTCTTCAGCTCATTTTATAGAAGAGGAAACTGAAGAAAATAATTACATGACTTACCCAGGGTCAAACAGCTAGTAAATACCTCAGTCCAGATTTAAACTCCCCAAGATGAGCCCTTCTGACTCTACACCCTGCACTCCGACCACTTCGCCACCTAGCTGCCAAGCTAGTACTGCTAGCCTAACCAATGAGTGGATCATGCTCAAGATACTGGCATTTGCAGAGGAGTCAGTAGGACGTATTTACTAACAGTTTACATGTTGCTGTTAATAAATGACATCTTGCTCTGCTCTGGAGAACATTATAGTTTAGCCTCATTTTAATTTGCTACAAAATTAACCTGTTTCAGGAAATTTTATTAGAAATCTCAATTGTTCTTTTGAATTACATTTGATTCCCAGAATCACAAACTTTTAGAGAAGAGAGTCCAACTTCCTCATTTTACAATTAAAAGATAATGCCTGGAGACATTAAATTACTTGCCTGAAGTGACAAAGTTAGCCAAGACAACAGCATTTGTCCTGTTTCCATTTTCCAGTCTAGTATTCTTTAGACAGAAATTATACATATTTATACATAAATCTATAGTCCTGCTTATAAACACTCTGCAATTTATTTTCTCACAGATTTGTGAATAAAATTCATAGTGTTTAAAATGTCCTCCACAAAACTATAAAGCAAACTTATATAATTCAATATGCATCCAGAAATGTTATTCCAAGTTTAGAAATAGAATAATTGGCATAAATATGAATTTCTGGGATACACTGTATGAGAAGAGAAAGAAAACATTTCAATTGAATTTAATTTTAAAATAAGAAGAGGATTGTTCTTTCTTTTCTTTCTTCACACACACACACACACACACACACACACACACACACACACATATATATACATATATATTAATTCTGGCAAAACTGCAACACTTTGAAAAGTCTTGAAGCCATTTGAATTTGAGATCGAGAATGCTTATGTTCTACATCTGAATTTTTGGTTTCTTTATATGAACTTGAAGTATGAAATCTATTGAGAAGAAATAAAAATTACTCACAGGAGAAAAATATGAAAAAAAAAAAAACTCCAGGAATAATAACTTTAACTACATGTACAAAAGCATGTAAAAAGATTTTTTAAGGGGGGCGGAGCCAAGATGGCGGAGTAGAAACAGCTCTTCCAAGGCTCTCTGCCCCCAGATTCCCCCCAAACTATGTAAAAGGGGACTCTGAACAACTTCTGGAGCCCCAGCACCCACAGAACAACACAGAGAGGCTAACCTCCTGCTGAGGACAGCCCAGCAGCCCTGCAGGAAGGACCAGCGCAGCGGTCTGGGACCTGGCAGCGTGCAGAGCTCAGAGCGCAGGAGCCAAGCCAAGCCGAGCCCAGGTCTGCGTGAGCCGAGGTTTTAGCCCCAGGGCGGCAGGGCCAGCAGCCAGCTGGAGGAACCCCAGAACACCAGGAGGTGTGGTGACTCCAGAATTATCAACATAGACATGCCTAGGACAAAGTAAGAGGTTAGTGTCCTATGGACTTTGGGACCTGTATTTGGGGAATGCGTCAGCTCCCTCCCCTGGGGGCTAGAAGCTGCTGAGGAGACATGCCATTTTGTAGTTTTCAGAGGCAGCTCTGGCTCCCAGCCTATAAATCGTGGGGAGATCCAGCGATCAGTCTTGGGGGGTAATCGCTCTTGATTTAACCTCTGGATTGTGATCTAGGGTGGAAGTTGTGGGTGGGTTTACAGCTTGCCAGAAACGGAAGTTGCCCCCCACACGTTCGGGACGAAATTTCCTCTAGCTGGCCTTAAAGCCATAGTGTGGCAACAAGCCCAAAAGTCAAGCAATTAAGTGGCAACATGCCAAGGCAAAGGAAACAGAAAAATGCAACCCTAGACTACTATTTTGGGGGCATAGAGCGGGAAAAGGACTGTGAGGTCAGAAGTCCTGCTCCAAAAGCCCCAGGGGAAAACATGAGCGGGTTGCAGGCCATAGAGGACCTTAAGAAGGACTTTAAAAATCAAATAAGAGAAGTGGAGGAAAAATTGGAAAGAGAAATGAGAAGGATGCAGGAAAAGTATGAAATGAGGGTCAACAGCCTGACTGAGGAAAACAACACCTTAAAAAATAGACTAGCTCAAATGGCAAAGGAGGCCCAAAAGGGCAATGAGGAGAAGAATGCCTTAAAAAGTCGAATTTGCCAGATGGAAAAAGAATCTCAAAAGTTCACTGAGGAGATTCATTCCTTCAGAGTTAGACTGGAGCAAATGGAAGCTAGTGACTTTATGAGAAATCAAGATGCTGTTAAGCAGATCCAAACAAACGAAAGATTAGAAGGCATGTGAAATATCTCATGGGAAAAACCACTGACCTGGAGAATAGATCCAGGAGAGACAATTTAAAAATTATTGGACTACCTGAAAGCCATGATCAAGGAAAGAACCTAGAAATCACCCTTCAAGAAATTCTCAAGGAAAACTGCCCTGATGTTTTAGATCCAGAGGGCAAAATAGAGGTTGAAAGAATCCACCGATCACCTCCTGAAAAAGATCCCAAAAAGAAAACTCCCAGGAATATTATAGCCAGGTTCCAGAATCCCCAGATCAAGGAGAAAATACTACAAGCAGCCAGAAAGAAACAATTTCAATATTGTGGAAACACAATCAGAATAGCCCAGGACCTGGCAGCTTCTACACTGAGGGATCGAAGGGCATGGAATATGATATTCCAGAGGGCAAAAGAACTGGGAATGAACCCAAGGGTCACCTACCCAGCAAAACTGAGTATTTTGTTTCAGGGGAAAATATGGTCATTCAGTGGAATAGAGGACTTTCAAGCATTCTTGAGGAAAAAACCAGAGTTGAATAGAAAATTTGACATCCAGACACAAGAAGTAAGAGATGGGGGCGGCTAGGTGGCGCAGTGAATAGAGCGCCGGCCCTGGAATCAGAAGGACCTGAGTTCGGAGCCGGCTCCGACACTTAATCCAAACAAACAAAAACCTAGCCGTGTAACCTTGGGCAAGTTACTTAACCCCAATTGCCCTAAAGGGGCGGCTAGGTGGCGCAGTGAGTAAGAGTGCCGGCCTCGGAGTTTGGATGACCCGAGATCAGATCCGGCCTCAGAAAATGAGCACCCACGCATAAATCAAATGACTACGTGTAACCTTGAGCAAGTTACTTAACCCCAATTGCTTTAAAAAAAAAAGAAGAGATGCCTGAGAAGGTAATCAGGGAAAAGAAATCAAAGGAACTTATCAAAGTTGAACTATTTACATTCCTATATGGAAAAGCAATAACTGTGACTGATGATATCTTTCTCACTATGAAAATAATGGAAGAAGGGGTGTGGTCATATGAATACATATGTGAATGTGTGTGTATATGGTTACAGTTATATATGGATAGAGGGCATAGGTTGAATCTGTTGGGAAGGGAGAATACTCAAGGGACGAAATTGTGAGGTGAGAGAGGAAAGTGGCAAGAGGAAATGGGGAGAGACAGGGTAGGGTAAACTATCCCATGTAGAAGAAGCAAGGGGAAGTGGTTGCAAAGGAGGTGGAGAATAAGGAAGGCTAAAAAGGCAAAACCACATTCACATTGAATTTGGTTCAGGGAGAAAATGACATACATACTAAATGGGATATCTCAACCTGCAGCAGGATAGGGGGAAGGGGGATGAGAGGAGGGATGATGGATGGGAGGGCATCCTTGGGGGGAGGGGAGGTTGGAAGTACCCACTATAGAAGAGGGACAGGATCATGTAGGGAATGGACCAGGTGGGGGGTGGGATGAGTGGGAGGGAATTATAAGCAGCCTTGTACAATATATCTACTATGATAATGTTTTGCATAGCTAGACATGTACAACATATACTGAATTACTTATCTCCCAAGAAGGAATGGGTGACAAGGGAGGAAGGAAATGGATCTGAAATTCGAGGTTGTAACATTAAATGTTTCAAATATATACAAATACTATTATTAATACTCTTTTGCTTGTAATAGGGAGATAAGATGTGCAGGCATTGGGACACAAAGATTCACCTTCCTCTAATGGAAATTCGATGGGGGTATGGGAGAAGGTATGGGAGAGAGCAGATTGGAGGAAGCGATATCTTGTGGGACTACTATGCTGGGAGGTTGGGTAGGGGAATAATGGGGGGAAAATGATTGTAACTCAAAATGTGGTGGAAATGAATGATGTAAAACAGAAGTTAATAAAGCATAAAAAAAACCTAGCTGTGTAACCTTGGGCAAGTTACTTAACCCCAATTGCCCTAAAGGGGCGGCTAGGTGGCGCAGTGAGTAAGAGAGTCGGCCTCGGAGTTGGGATGACCCTAGATCAGATCCGGCCTCAGAAAATGAGCATCCACGCATAAATAGTAATGACTAGCCGTGTAACCTTGAGCAAGTTACTTAACCCCAATTGCTTTAAAAAAATAATAATAATAATTTATTCAATGCAAAAAAAAAAAGATTTTTTAAATGCCTACATATGGAATTAGTAAAAAGGTAAAAGGCAAGTTGCAAGTGCTTGTTATTTTTCAGATCAATTTTTGATGCACTGTTTTAAAAACAGAGGACACATTGCTTCTCTGAATGTAAATAGTCTTCAGCATTATTGTCAGATATACTAAGATAAAGCATAATCTTTTTTTTTCAAATGCTTTATTAACTTCTGGTTTACATCATTCATTTCTGTCAGATTTTGAGTTACAATTTTTTCCCCATTTTCCCCTACCCACCACCCTAGAATAGCAGTTCCACAGGATAACCCCTTATCCAATCTGCTCTCTCCCATCTCTTCTCCCATACCCCTTTTGACTTTTCCAGTAGGGCAAGGTAAATCCCCATGCACTAATGCCTGCACATCTTATCTCCCAATTATATGTAAAATAGTATTAATAATAGTATTTATATATATTTAAAACATTTGCTTTTAAAACTTCAAATTCCAGGTTCATTCCTGTCCTCCCTTGTTACCCACCCTTACTGGAAAGATAAGCAATTCAGTATATGTTGTACATGTGTAGCTATACAAAACATTATCATAGTAGATATCTTGTAAAAGACTGACTATATTTCCCTACCTCCTGTCCCACATTCTACCTGGTCCACTCCCCACTTTTTTATTTTATTTTATTTTATTTTATTTTATTTTATTTTATTTATTTGCTTTTTGGACGGCAATTGGGGTTAAGTGATTTGCCCAAAGTCCACTGTTAGTTTTTGTGTGTGTGTGTTAAGTCTGAAGTAGGATTTGAACTCAGGTCCTCCTGACTCCAGGGCTAGTGCTCTATTCACTGCACCACCTAGCCACCCCCCACTCCCCAATTTGATCCTGTCCCTTTTCAAAAGTGGGAGCTTCCAACTTCCCTGCCCCCCAGCTTGCCTTACCCTCCCTTCCATCATCTCCCTCCCATCTCCTGTAGGGTGAGATATCCCATTTAGTATGGATGTCATTCTCTCCCTGAGCCAAATTCAGTGAGAATAAGGATTTGCATTTTTGCCTTCCTGTTCTTCACCTCCCCTGCAAGCACTTTCCCTTGCCTCTTCTACATGAGATAGTTTACCCCATTCTTTCTCTCACCATCTCCTCTCATTATGTTCCTCTCTCACCTCTCCATTTCACCCCTTAAGTATCATCCCTTCCCATTAAATTCGACCTGTGCCCTCTATCTATGTATAACTGTAAACATATATACACACATTCACATATGTATTCATAAGCCCATATATCCTTCTTCAGCTATTTTCATACTGAGAAAGATTTCATAAGTTACAGTTATCATTTTTCCATGTAGGAATGTAAATAGTTCAACTTTGATAAGTTCCTTTTGGTTTATTTTCCCTGTTTACTTTCTCAAGCATCTCTTGCTTCTTGTGTCTGAATGTCAAATTTTCTATTCAACTCTGTTTTTTTTCCTCAAGAATGTTTGAAAGTGCTCTATTCCACTGAATGACCACATTTCCCCCTGAAACAAGATACTCAGTTTTGCTGGGTAGGTGATTCTTGGTTTTAATCCCAGGTCCTTTGACCTCCAGAATATCATATTCCAAGCCCTTCAATCCCTTAGTTTAGAAGTTGCCAGATCCTGTGCTATCCTGATTGTGTTTCCACAATACTGACATTGTTTCTTACTGGCTGTTTCTAATGTACTCTCCTTGATCTGGGAATTCTGGAACCTGGCTACAATATTCCTAGGAGTTTTCTTTTTGGGATCTTTTTCAGGAGCTGATTGGTAGATTATTTCAGTCTCTGTTTTGCCCTCTGGTTCTAAAACATCAGAGCAGTTTTCCTTGAGAATTTCTTGAAGGATGACTTCTAGATTTTTTCTTTGATCATGGTTTTCAGGAAATCCATTTTTTTTAAATTATCTCTCCTGGAAGTATTTTCCAGGTCAGTGCTTTTTCCCATGAGATATTTCACATTGCCTTCTATTCTCTCATTTGTTTGGATCTGCTTAATAGCATCTTGATTTCTCATAAAGTCACTAGCTTCCATTTGCTCCAGTCTAATTCTGAAGGAATGATTCTGCTTAGTGAGCTTTTGAGATTCTTATTCCATCTGGCAAATTCAGCTTTTTAAGGCATTCTTCTCCTCATTGCCTTTTTTGAGCCTCTTTTGCCATTTGAGTTAGTCTATTTTTAAGGTGTTATTTTCCTCAGTCAGGCTTTTGACTCTCATTTCATACTTTTCTTGCATCTTTCTCATTTCTCTTCCCAATTTTTCCCCCACTTCTCTTATCTGCTTCTTAAGGTCCTCTATGGCCTGTAACCAGCTTGTATTTTCTTTTGGGGCTTTTGGTGCCAGATTTCTGACCTCATAGTCCTCCTCCTGTTCCATGCTTTGATCCTCTTTGCCCCCAAAATAGGAGTCTAATGTAAAATTTTTCTGTTTCTTATGTTTCCTTTGCCTAGGCATGTTGCCACTCAATTACTTAACTTTTGGGCTTGTTGCCACAGTAGGACTTTGCCACTAGCCAGCGGAGCTTCTGTCCCAAATGTTAGAGTTTTCTCAACTGCCAGAGGTATTAGTTGGGTGGCTTCTCTGAAGCCTCCAGACACTCTGTCAAGCTGGTCACACACCCCAAGACCTCCACTCCAGAGCACAATCCAGATCCAAGAAGGGTAAAGCAAGAGTGATTACTCCCTTGACTGATCATTGGATCCCCTTACAGTTCACAGGCCAGGAGCAGAAGCTTCATTGTGGCAATGTGGCCCAACCTGTGATGGCTCCTCAGTGGCTTCTCGCAGGGGAAGAAGCTGACTTGCTCTCCCAACCAGTCCCAAAGTCCATAGGGCACTGACCTCTCACTTTGTCCTAGGCATTTATGTGTTGATAATTCTGGAAATGCCACAGCTGCTGGTGTTCTGGGGTCCCTTCAGCTGCCTATGGGTCTGGCTGCCCTGGGGCTAAAACCTCCAACTTAAGTGGGCCTGGGCACTCCCAGAGCACTTTGCTGGCCTCTCCCATTGCCGGACTGCAAGGCTGTCCTCAGTGGGAGGTTAGCTTCTCTGTGTCATTTTATTGGTTCTGGAGCTCCAGAAGTCATTCAGAGTACCCTTTTTACATAATTTTGAAGTGGTATGTGCTGGAGCTCTGTGGATGTGCTGTTTCTACTCTGCCATCTTGGCCCTCATAAAGCATAATCTTAGAAAATTAGAATATGAGATAATGATCATAACAATAAGGAGAGATGCTTTGGTAAGGATCTTCAATAGTTTTTTTGTTTGTTTGTTTATTTTACTTGCCACTGTCATATTTGCCACAAAAATGATAAAAATCAATAAGAAAACAACTTGGAATTCTGATTTTGCTAGCATTCTTGAATTTCAGGGGAAAAAAAGTTCTCATAGTTCTTCTCTTATGAGATACCATCAAATATGTTTAAAATAATAAAAAACCTAAAAGCTTGCCTCCAACTTTAAAAAAAATAGTATTTCTCCTTTTTGATTTCTCATGTAACCAATCTGCATGCTTTTAATATCAAAGTCAAATAGATTTTTGCAGTCATGGTCTGTCATGGTTTCCCTTATGACCAATGAAATAAGATTTTTAAGTTGAGTATTTGATAGAAGAAAAGGATAGAAAAGTGGTTCTGGAACACAGAAAAGAGCAATTATAGCTAGAACATCTCTGTTTCACCATTGTGTCTATTTTTTAAAAAACATATTCAAATCAGAAGAGTTAGCTAGTCATAAATTATATGATTACAATAGGGAAAAGCAAAGCATTTATCATAGGATAATTTGAACTTCACAAATAAGGAATAAATACAACAGTAACTTATTATAATATTATTAGAATAATCCCAAAGAGGAAGATGGAGACAAGATATAAGATAAAAGACAGGGATTCAACTTAGCTTTCTCAAATTCCTCTCCAAGCAAGGTTATGAAAGAATTCTGAAGTGACAGAACCAACAAAAGCACATGGTGAAGCAATTTTCCAGTTTAAAACAATTTACAAGGTCAGCAGAAAAGCCTGTCTCACTGGGGTAACTGGAGCACAGGCCACTCCAGCACATTTTGGGCCAGGCAAACTAGCAGCAGGCCTTAGGGGCTAAAGGGTTCAGCAGTTAATAAAATTCTCAGCCTACAGATGGTAAGGGGGTCAGACAAATGATCAGAAGGAAATTATAAGGAAACCTTTGCTGGCACTGGATGTATGATTCTCTTCTGCTTCTGTTCCTGTTTTTATCTCTCTGTGTGTCTGTTTTATCTCATTCTATAATTTATTTCTTGGGCAAGTAAAACATAATACAATAGTTATAATTCTGCATTTGTAGAAGTCTTCATTTTAATAAATCCATAAATTGAGTAGTGAGATACTAGATGAATTTAAATTAAAAAGATAAATTCTATCTCCATTAATTGAGAAAGCACTCAAAGCATTTCTTAACAGTGATAAATCAAATCCCTCATTTTCGTGTATGAAAGCTGGTATTCACATGATTGCATCAATTCTCTTTTATATTTTTTATAAATATATGATTTAGAAATAATCCTTGTATCTTGACCCTCTCCAGTCAACTTTTGGTGACCTTCTTTCCAAATCAATTCATAATTACTAATTTCTATTCATTCTGTTTCTATTTTCATCATATTTTTATGTACATAATGTCTTCACACTTAGAATGTCATCTTTTTGGCTATAGTGATTGTTTTATTCATTATATTTGAATTACAAATATTTAATACAATTCTTAACACATAGTAAGAATTTAAGAAAAGTTTTTGATTGTTTGATTCTGTAGTAGGAATTATGAGCCAAAAATTTTCCTTCAGTCTCTCTGGCATTAACTCTAACTAACATTTAGTTAACTAACATTTTTGATGTTCATTTTAATATATATTTAGCAAATGTATCACCAGTATAATTTTAGATAAATCCATATTTATTCATTTATTTTATTAAATGCTTTATTAACTTCTAGTTTACATCATTCATTTCTGCAATATTTTGGGTTACAAATTTTCTTCCCATTTTACCCCTAGCCAGCACCTCAAAATAGCAGTCCCATTGGATACCCCTTCCTCCAATCTGCTCTCTCCCATATCTTCTCCTATATCCCCTCCAACTTTCCAGTAAGGCATGGTGGATCTCTATGACCCAGTGCCAGTATATCTTATTTACCAGTTACATGTAAAATAATATTAATAATAGTATATATGTATACACACACAAACACACACACACACATATATATAGATATTATATATATAATATCTATCTATCTATCTATCTATCTATCTATCTATCTATCTATCTATATTTAAACATTTGACTTTAAAGCTTTGAATTCCAGATTCATTCCCTTTCTCTCTTGTCACACACCCTTACTGGGAAGATAAGCAATTCAATATAGGTTGAACATGTATAGTTATACAAAACATTTCCATAGTGGATATATTGTAAAAGATGGGCTATATTTCTCTCCCTCCTATCCCACCTCCCACTTGTTTTATTCTCTACATTGATCCTGTCCATTTTCAAAAGTGGATGCTTCCAACCTCTGCCCCCCCCCAAGCCTGCCCTCCTTTCCATCACCCCCCTTTTAATCCCCTTCTCCACTACTCTCCTGTAGGGTGAGATAACCTAATTTGTGTATATGTCATTGCCTCTTTAAGCCAAATTCAATTTGAATAAGATTAACCCATTCCCTTTTGCCTTTCTGTTCTTCTGCTCCATCGTGACCATTTTCCCTTGCTTCTTCAATATGAGATAGTGTACCCCATTCTATCTCTCCCCATCTCCTTTCATTATATTCCTTTCTCATCTCTCAGTTTCACCTTTTAAGTATCATTCCTTCCTATTAAATTGGCCCTGTGCCCTCCATGTATACCTGTACACATATTTACATACATTCACATATGTATTCATGGGCCCATATACCCTGCTATAGACATATTTATGTGTATACACACATATTTACGTGTATACACATATTTATGTGTATACATACATACATACACACACATATATGTGTGTGTGTGTGTATACATAAATGTATACACATTTCTATTCCCTTCAACTATTCTCATACTGAGAAATTTTTCATCAGTTGCAATTATCGTTCTTCCTTGTAGGGATGTTAAAAGTTCGACTTTGATAAGTTCCTTATGATTTCTTTTCCCTGTTTACCTTCTCATGCTTCTCTTGTTTCTTATATCTGAATGTCAAATTTTCTATTCAACTCTGGTTTTTTCATCAAGAATGCTTAAAAGTCCTCTATTCCACTGAACGACTATATTTTCCCCTGAAACATCATACTCAGTTTTGCTGGGTAGGTGATTCTTGGTTTTAATCCCAGTTTCTTTGACCTCTGGAATATCATATTGCAAGCCCTTTGATCCCACAGTGTAGAAGCTGCCAGATGCTGTGCTATCCTGATTGTATTTCCACAATATTGAAATTGTTTCTTCCTGGTTGCTTGTAATATTTTCTCCTTGATCTGGGGATTCTGTAACCTGGGAATTCTGGAACCTGGCTACTCCTAGAGGTTGTCTTTTTGGGATCTTTTCCAGGAGGTGATCAGTGGATTCTTTCCATCTCTATTTTGCCCTCTAGTTCTAAAACATCAGGGCAATTATCCTTTAAAATTTTTTGAAGGATGATTTCTAGGTTCTTTTTTGATCATGGCTTTCAGGTAGTCAAATCATTTTTATATTATCTCTCCTGGAATTATTTTCCAGGTCAGTGGTTTTCCCAATGCTATTTTTCACATTGCCTCCTATTTTTTCATTTATTTGTATCTTTTTAATAGTATCTTGATTTCTCATAAAGTCACTAGCTTCCATTTGCTCCTACCTAATTCTGAAAGAATGATTCAGTGACCTTTTGAAATTCTTTTTCTATGTGGCAAAGTTGGCTTTTTAAGACGTTTTTCTCCTGATTGCCTTTTTGAGCCTCTTTTGCCATTTGAGTTAGTCTATTTTTAAGGTGTTATTTTCTTCAGTCAGGTTGTTGACTCTCATCTCACAATTTTCTTGCATCATTATAATTTCTCTTCCCATTTTTCCTCCACCTCTTTTATTTGATTTTTAAAATCCTTCTTAAGGTACTCTATGGCCTGTAACTAGCTCATATTTTTCTTGGAAGCTTTTGTTGCAAGAGTTCTGACTTTGCTGTCTTCCTTCTATTCCATGCTTTGGTCCTTTTTGCCCCCAAAATAGAAGTTTAAAGTTGGGTTGCTCTGTTTGCTTTTCTTCCTTTGCCTGCTCATGTTGCCACTCAATTACTTGACTTTTGGGCTTGTTGCCACAGTAGGACTCTGCTACCAGACAGGGGAGTTTCATCCCAAATGCTGGGGTTTTCTCACCTGCTGAAGATATTAGTTGGGTGCACTCTCTGAAGACTCCACATGCTCTGGCAAGCTCATTGCACACCCTAAGACCTCCACCCTAGACTGCAATCCAGATCCAAGCAGGTTGTAACAAGAGGGATTACCCCTCAGGCTGGTTACTTGGATCGCCTAGAATCTGCAAGCCAGGAGCCGAAGCTGTCACTTGGAGGTAGCTGCATGGCAGTGGCATCTCAGCAACTTCTCCCTCCAGGGGATAAAGGCCAACTGTACTCCCAACTAACAGATTCCAATGTCTACATTGCCCTGATCTCTCACTTTGTCCATAGCATCTATGGGTTGATAATTCTGGAAACTGCCACAGCTGCTGGTGATCTGAAGTCCCTCCAGCCAGAGACTAGTCAGGCGTGCCCTGAGGCTAAAACATCTGGCTCAAGCAATACTAGGGTTGGATCCCAGAGCACTGCACTCATCTATTCCTGCTGGCCTGACAGGCTGTGCTCAGTGGCAGTTTAGCTTATCTGTGTCATTTTGTGGATTCTGTAGCTCCAAAGTTTTTTCAGTCACCTTTTACATTAATTGGAAGAGGTGGGAGCTGGAGCTTGCATGGAAGTCCTGTTTCTACTCCACCATCTTGTCTCTACTGCATAAATCCATATTTTGAAACTGTTTCCAAAAGGATTTTCTACCTGACATTTCCCTTCATTTGCATTTTTATTGTTCACTATAATTAAACAAAGTTATATTTTACTATGATAGCTTTGAGAATATTTGAGAATTCAAGTTAACTTTTTCTGCTTATTTTTTGTATATTATTTAGCTTCATTGAATTGGGTTCATGTATTACTACTGTCAGTTTAATAGATTGCTGACATTGTGTGACAACTTGAAATTCACAAATCTAGAGTGGAATGGGATCAAATGAAAGATGAGTCCTGAGACTATTTGTTGACAGAATTGGGCCAATCTGTAAATGAATCTGATCTGTTTTCAAAGGTATTGAATTAATGTCTTATCAAAATTAGGTCATTAGGGGAAAAGTCAAATCATTACTGATGCTGACACTTCTATTCTTCTGTTATTCTGAGAGTATCTAGAGAGGGAATTTATAAAGGAAAGCGATTCTCTAGGCTTTGAATTGTGAACATTTAAGAGTTATTCAAATATGTGAAAACAGAACATGAATTACTGTGGCATGATTAAAGTAGAAAATGAGTGCTATATAGCTAAGCAAGGTCATAATAAAATGTTCAGAAGATAATCTACTCTAGTTCTATTAAACTCATGGGTATTTGGAGCTCTGTCAAAATGTATATTTTATCTACAAGATTATACAGAATATCAGGCATAATGATAACTTGTTCATTTATTCATTCATTGATTTATAAAGTACATTCACTTGCTAATCATATCTGGAAATAATGAGCCTGACTGTACAACTACAGATGAATGGTAGAGAGTGAGCATCCATGAATCCACAGAGGGCTACTCTCATTAGGTTTCTGTTGGGAGAGTCCTTTTTTCCTCTTGTATTCTACAACTTCTTTCCTGTGGTGGGAGTTCTAAGCCAATGAGTAAGTTCTCTCTCTCTCTCTCTGTCTCTCTGTCTCTCTCTCTCTCTCTCTCTCTCTCTCTCTCTCTCTCTCTCTCTCTCTCTGAACTCGTCAACATAGAGACAACCCTACATTGTAAAAATAAATACCCCCAGTTGTGTGTGTGTGTGTGTGTGTGTGTGTGCCTTTCTTATGGCACATCATAAGTGCTCAATAAATATTTGTTGAATTCATGATGTAAATTCTATTATCCTATATTCCACTCCCTACTGTTTTCAATTAGGTGGACAAGAGGAGCATACTGATTCAAAGTAGAAGAAAAACCTTCATACCTTAAGGAAGAGAAGAGAATTTAATCTCTGAGCCAATCTACCTTTGCCTGTAAAATACCTCTGTGCAATTCACTTACAATAGATAGAAACTTAAAGGCTTAGGTATTTTAAGCTTGGAAAATTACAAAGTGTTATTCTCTAAATTAGCTATTTTTCTTAGACTCAGGAGCTCTCTGTATCATTAGTTATTAATGATTTCCCAATAGAATAGAAATTGCTTAATGATGGCCATATCTATATCTGGCAGTTGCACTGGATAGTGGAAAGCCAATCCATTCATTTTGTTCACCTGCACAATCAATTCCTGTTGCCCCAGACAAATTGATCAGAAAGCCATCACATCAATTGTTAAGATGGCTGCTTTGAACTCATATGATGCAATCTGTTCACTTGGTGAATATAGTCTATATAGCTATATAGCTTTCTGAGACATATCTTAATGTTGTAACTTTATTCTGAAAGCCATTATAAAAAAACAAAGCATTGGTTTCAGTTTTTTTTCCAAAAGCTGTTGCATATCTTCATCAAGGAATCTGCTCATATGCTTTCTAATACAGTACAGCTTATTTCAAATACCCTACTTCATCTATTTATTTTTATACCTCACTTTAAATGAAATAAATTAACTTTCCTGTAAGCAATCATTGGTATAGAAATAACATTGGGAAGCATATTGGAAATTAACATAATTATATCAAGAGTTCCCTAGTGGTCAGATGCATTAGTACTCAAATTATATTATGCATATGCAAATCCTGTAGTTCTGATTGAGGCCATTTTTCATTGGTATTAAGAATCACAAGGCACTGTTATTTGAAATTTTGATGGAAGAACTTGACTTGATGTTGGAGATTTAATTCAGAAGAGCCTTCAGGCTTCTCTGAATTTTATCTTAATATGAATGCTTTTAGTTGACACACTTCATTCCTTCTGTCTTCTGTAAGCCAGTGAAAGAAATCAAGAAGAAGTTTTTGAATAGAGTCTAGACATTAAAAGAAGTAAGACTGAACTGTGTCATGGAAGCTGAGGGAATAGAGGACTTGTTCTTAGTTTGAAATCTGTGGAAATATTTTTTTTCAGGGTAGCAGAGGCAAGAACTTAGATACAAAAGAATACATCTTATTTCATTAACCTCTAGCTGAAATTGACATTTTTATTGATGATTTTTAAAAAATATGTATTCTTCGGTGTTCATAAATTTCACCAGATTGCCAAAAGATTGTTGACATACAGAAAGAACAAATAAGAACCCATCACATAGAAGAAATGGAGGGCCAAAACAATCACATTTTATGTAGAGTTCTAAGAGTCTGAAGACTGGGGCGGCTAGGTGGCGCAGTGTGTAGAGCACAGGCCCTGGAGTCAGAAGGACCTGAATTCGCATCCGGCCTCAGACACTTAACCCACACAAACAAAAACCTAGCTGTGTGACCTTGGGCAAGTTACTTAACCCCAATTGCCCTAAAAGGGGAGGCTAGGTGGCGCAGTGAGTAAGAGCGCCGGCCTCGGAGTTGGGATGACCGGAGATCAGATCCGGCCTCAGAAAATGAGCACCCACACTTAAATAATGACTAGCCATGTAACCTTGAGCAAGTTACTTAACTCCAATTGCTTAAAAAAAAAAAGAGTCTAAAGACTGAAATAAGAAAAAAAAAAGGACTATGTCTGATGAACATGTAGAAAGGGCTAGAAATCAGATTCCAAAGTTTTAAAATGAAGGAAAGTAGAAAGGAAATTGATTTCATGAGAACAGATTATTTTTTCTAGAAATTATATTTCAGCAAAATTAAGGGCAGAGATGTGAAGTTTTTTTTAGGTGGTTTACCTTCCCTAGAATATTGATTTGTATTGAATAGAATTAAAAATTAACAGACAAATTCTAATGGAAAGTAGAGATATTTATTTGTAAATTAGTTAATATGACGTTAGAAAATTGGAGATGGGAACATAAAATTTGGTATAGCTTTATTTTGTGACTATGATATGAACAAAAAGTTGAGGGAAGCTATGAATATTGATGAATTTTCAATCTATCATTGTTTACATCAATTTACTAGTAATGAGAAGCTCCAAGAATCAAACAAACTACTTTATGATGTTTGTACACAGAGGCAGCATAAAGGACCAAAGACAGATTTTTAAGGTGAAAATAAGCATGCTTACACCAAAGCCAAAAAGCAAATGCTGGTTTTTTTTTTTTTTTGGCTCCTCCAATTCTAACTCTTTATTTAAGGAGATTTCAACAGTCTGTAATTAATCTGTGCAAAGTTAACAAGGACATAAAATTCCAGATGTGATAAATCTGGCTCTTCTTTTGTACCTAAAGTATAAGAATGTTGCTGAAGAAAAAAACAAAAGCATTGTATTCTTTATACAGATTAGTTGAACACTATGAGGTGGGGGCATTATTCTGCCTATGTGAAGACAAGAATTTCAAATAGTTATCTTTATATTCTTATTCTTGATGAAAATAGTACACAAAAATTTTAAAATGAGTCAACAAAGAAGTGGTTTCATAACAGTGATACACATCTACAAACTGTGCCTGCTATTAAGGTTTTAAATTCACATGCTTACCTCCTATTTTATGAGTGAATTCATTAATCAGAAAAAAGAATTTCTCCCTACATGTTTGTTTTGTTTTTAATTCCAAAAACATATAACAAAAGACAACTTGAATCATGTTCACATAAATTTGAATATTCCAGAAAAGTTCATGTGTCCTAGAATGCTGCAGGGAAAATGCTAAACAGAATCACAGGGGGCAAATGTTTTATATATGTATGTGATTGAGAGGAAAAATAAAAGATAAGAAAATTCAAACCATTATTTTTTCAAGAGTTTTAAAAATGTCATTTAAATCAATAAATGGATTATTAATTAAATACATTGTTATTTGTTAGAATTTGAGAAATGTTTGAAGAAATGCCATAAAATGTCTTAATTAACAGGAGACCTTTTGCTTACTTCTTGGGAGCTTCTTTATTTTTAAATTGAGGAGACATAGTCCTTAAATGTTAAACTCCTGATACTCTCCAAGATTTAAAAAGAATAAATAAATACACAAATATGTACCTGTAATATTTATCATAAAGTATATATGACATAATGTGGATTTATGTAGTATGTAATGCTTGCATACATATACCTATGCACTAACTTGAATTACTTTTTAAGGTTTATGAAAAATACCTCTAAACTATTATGATTCCATAAAAAATAACAAACGGAAAAATATTTCATGGTCCAACATTTTGTCCTTTTTTTTCCCCTCTTTGAACCTGGCTTTCAAGTAACTCTCTTCCCTCATTTCCTCTTCCCTAACTTTTAAACCATTTCTTCTTGCTACTACAGAATTTTAATTTCAGATTGTCCCACTGAATATCCAGTACACATTTTATACTTAATGTATCCAAACAGAACTCATCATCTTTCCCCCTAGATCTTTACCACCTCTCCCGGAATTACTGTAGAGGATGATGCCATGCTCCTAGTCCCACAAGGTTACAACCTAGGAGATAACCTGGATTTTTCACTATTTCTCACCTTCCAAATGCACTTTGCTGACAAGGCCTGTCTGTTTCACTTTTGCAACATTTCTTCAACACCTGTTCCTCTCCTCCAACATTAACACCACTCTAGAACAGGCCAACATCATCTAACATCTTGACTACTGCAGTATAGCTTGCAGATGGGTCTACCTGCTTCAAGTCTCTCCCCACTTTAATTCATTCTCCTTTCATTCATTAAAATGGTTTTTCTAAAATGCAGATCTGATTATAGAATGCCCCACACACACATATACACAGACTCCATAAACTCCAGTAATTTCCTATTTTCATCAAGATCAAGTGAAAAATGCTCAGTTTGGGATTCAAAGTCCTTCCTAACCTAGATCCTCCTTCTATCTTTCAAGTATTATACCTTATTATTCAACATTTACTCTGATTCAGTGACACTCAAACTTCTGGATGTTCTGTGAACAAGACACTGCATCTCTGGAATCTTAGCATTCCCTCTATCTCCTATTTATAACAGATTATTCATCCTCTCCTTCAGCTACTGACCTCCCTGGCTTCCTTCAAGTCCCAACTGAAATCCTATTTTCCACACTATGACTTTCCTAAACTTTCTTAATTCCAGTGCTCTCTCTCTTTTAGTTATTTCTATTCATCCTGCATACAGCTTGATATTTTTGTTAAACATTTCATTTGCTTGTTGTCTCTCCCATTATATTGCTAGCTCCTTGAAGGCAGGGGCTGCCTTTTGCTTCTTTTTAATTTACCCAGTGCTTAGTCCATTGCCTCAATGTTCTATATATTAAGCCATGTACCTACATTTCTTAGCAATTTATACTGCCTCTCAGCAATTTATACTGAAAGAAAATTATATTTTTCTATTTTACTTAGATATCAAAATGCTCATCTGTGGTGTTAACAATATTTTATATCATATGAGAATCAATATAAATTGTCTCTTTTACCTCAAACTATTTTTCTGTCCCTTTAATCGTTCCATTTCCCCATTTATTTTAAAGAGATAGTGTGCAAAACATGCACATAATATATATTATATGCAAGGTATTAACACTTGTAGAATATTCCTAAGTCACTTGAATTGAATAAGATACATTTGCTGTTCCTCTGGACTTATGTTTGTTGTATAAACTAGAAATTTGGGGTCAAAGTACAAGATTTTGTTAAATGATGCATAAAACATTTTTAAGGTTTTTTTTTTTAATTTTATCTGATAATTATCAAATAGCACAT
This sequence comes from Gymnobelideus leadbeateri, assembly GCA_011680675.1. Lineage (NCBI taxonomy): Eukaryota > Metazoa > Chordata > Mammalia > Diprotodontia > Petauridae > Gymnobelideus > Gymnobelideus leadbeateri. The sequence goes on along the minus strand of WOXC01001462.1, from coordinate 87,334 downwards.
AACAATGTGGTAGACAATTTCTTGCCAAAGAATTTTTCAGCTTCAATTCTGTTCACTTAGAAGCAAAAATTCTTTGTTCATTGCAGGGCTGTTTTTCCTAGCATTTGATAGATTCAGTAGAAAACTTCATTAGATTTCCTGCCCAAACTTAATTACTGGCAAGGGGTGTGTGTCAGACCAAGTAGACAATATGCTGGTGCAGCTTGACATCAATCCAAAATGGAGGTGACTTTGGACATCAGAGTTAAGCAACAGATTTTGCTGGGTGAAATCCGGTGTCTTGTTCCATCTCACTGCCTTTACCATTTTGTATGCTTGTGGAAGCAGCAGGTTTTGAAGCTGCTCCTTTGCTTTGCCAATGTTGAAATGACCAAAAGTCTTGGGCTGCTTTATAGAAAAAGATCAAGTATAAATCAAAATTACAAGTGAGGTTATTGTATCATTGGATCGTTGTGAAGATGTCATTAGATTTAAGTGGACTCAAAAATACTTGTTAATTCAAGTATCAATGGATTATTCAGTAAACTGATAGAATGTGTACTGTTTATAGTGATACAGTCAAGGGAAGGGGAGAGAAGGGCATAACAGTAAAGGGTAAGATAGGAAAGGAAGGGAAAATAATTATTTATTGCCTGGCTTACTAGTGATGAAAGTTTCTGATATTTAGGTTATCTCCTGGACAATGACAAATAATAGAGCCTAATTTGAAGCCAATTTTGTCTAATTTGGAAAGACTTTCCAGAGTTGTGTTCCATTGACATAGTCCTGAGAACCCATGACTATGGGTTCTCAATTTTATGAAAATTTAATAATGGACAGCTTGCTAGATTTGAAACCAGAGATGCTTCTTGTGCTGTTGGCAAATCATTTATACTTTCTGAACTTTGATTTCCTCATGTGCAAAAATGATATTTTGTCAGACTCAAATGAAATAATGTACACACTGTGTTTTGTAAAATTTAAATGTTATAAAAATGTTGACTATCACCATTTAATGCACAGAGCATAAAGGATTATACTTTTTTCAAGTGTATTGAGATTCACTGACTGCAATGACAAATGTTTATCCTTCCCTAAGTAGCTAACTTACTATTAAGGACTAATTTTGGTACTGGTTAGAAAAGAGTAAATTAATTCACAAAGCTATTTCCAATTCGACAGACATTGATTGAATATCTCCTCAGTGCAAGGTACTATCCTCTATGCTGGAGTTAAAAGAATAAGTAAGTTTGACCTTATACACAAGGGGGTTTAGCCATGAGACATGTACAAAAATACTGATGACTCAAGGGACATTTGATACTATAAATGAAGGATGCATAAATTTTTATAAGATTATGAAGAAGGGAAATCAATCTCTCTCTCTGTATATATATATGGATTCTTGAAGTGCATGCCATGTGAATATGACTTTGAATGCTGGATTTCAATAGGCAAATAGAGAAGGTATAGAAAGGCAATTTGGTATGGTTAAAATATTATGAGCAATCAAACAAATGCCAGCAGAAAGGCGCAGAGCATGTTTGAGAAATTGTTTGGTTGAAAAACAGTGCGGAATGGGGCGGCTAGGTGGCGCAGTGAATAGAGCGCCGGCCCTGGAGTCAGAAGGACCTGAGTTCGGAGCCGGCCTCCGACACTTAATCCACACAAACAAAAACCTAGCCGTGTAACCTTGGGCAAGTTACTTAACCCCAATTGCCCTAAAGGGGAGGCTAGGTGGTGCAGTGAGTAAGAGGGCTGGCCTCGGAGTTGGGATAACCCGAGATCAGATCCGGCCTCAGAAAATGAGCACCCACGCATAAATAATGACTAGCCCTGTAACCTTGAGCAAGTTACTTAACCCCAATTGCTTAAAAAAAAAAAAAAAACAGTGTGGAAGGTGTCCTTTATGGAATAATACTAGAAGGATTGATAATTGTCAGATATCTTGGAGATTGGAGTTTCTTTTGTAGGTAATAGAGGATCATTGACTGATTGGGAACAGAAAAGTAGCAATCAGAGTTCTGCTTTATATTTATTGCAGAAGTATGTAGAATAGATGGGAGTACTTGAGGAAGAACAGCTATTAAAATAGTTAATACAAGAAGTTTATAAGGACTTACATTACTCTATCTGTTACATCAAAGGAAAGATAAGAATAACCATAAATTTACACAACTCGGTTTCTGATTGTAGAGGGTGGAGGAAGGCTGAGGGAGAGAAGGAATAGTCTGAAACTGTTAGGAAGATGATGATATCATTAACATTAAAATTTCTCCAGAGAAAAAGAAAGAGGATAAATAATTGTCATATACTAGTGTATTTTTTAAGGAATTTAAACATTTCTCTGTCAATATTCCTCCTGCATATAAAAGCAGAAGTTAAAATAAGTGACAGTATGAAGACTCTCATAGAGATATAAAAGGAGATGGCAAAGATGGTTTCATCATGTGGTCAAATAAATGGGCAGAGGGAAATTGGTTTGGGTCATAATCAGTTTGAGGTGCCCATGATATATCCAGATGCAAGTATGAAACATATCTACACAATACACACACGTGCATGTATACACATACATGTGTGTATATATATATATATATATATATATATGTGCATTTGATCCTTGGAAAAGGGGTTGAAATAATAATTTAGATTTGTGAGTCATCCATATAGAGCCAATTATTTAATCTGTGGGAGTAGATGCAATTGTCAAGGAAAACAGCCCAAATGAGAAAACACCAAGAACTTCCTGCATTTAGGAAGTATAACAATGGTTTAGAATTAGTAAAAATTATAGAGGAGTGGTCAGAGGTATACTAGTAAAACCAGAAATGCCTGTGATTAAGGAAGACAAAAGACAAAAGAATTGCCACATGAACTGAACTATACAGAAAGGTAGAGGGAGAGGAAATCTGGGAAGAAGCCATTTTATTGTATGTTTACATATTCATTGGTGATCATCCAGAGAATAGTTTCTATAGAACAGTGATAAAGAAGTCTAACTATAGGGCTTTCAAAATGAATCTTGCATCACTCTGTAACTGAACATCTCCTGCCATGATGAAAGTAAGGAAGAAAGCCATTAGTCATAGATTACTTTCTCTTGTTTGTCAAGGGAAGTTGGGAGAAATGTGGGATGTTCTATAGAAAGAGTAAAAGGATTTGTGAAAACCAAAATAATTTTTTCTATTTCTTTTTGTTCCTAGAAATGCTTTGGGTATTAAAACACTTGGTTAAGTATCTGACAAAAGTAATTGTTTCCTAATAATAATTTCATTCTTATTATGATCTACTTAGCCTCTTAATCCCCTGCAAGTGCTTGATAAATGCAAGTGGTATAAAAATATAACAGACATTAATTTTGTATGGACTAGCACAACATGACTTCAAGTTCTTTAATAAGTATCAGATATTCTTTTAATAAATCAATTTCTGCAACAGGAGACTTCTCCCTTAATCATTTTATGGTGACTTCCCTGTTTCTTCCACCTACCTCCACAACCCCAAACCAAAATTGTATTATAACTTTTTTCATTCTTTACATTTTTTCTTCTTTAACCTCATACTTGGCTAGTTTTAAGATACAAAGATTCAAGGACAAAAGGGCAAGTAAAAACTGGCATTTTATCAATTGAAATGGCCAGATATTGTTGTTTTATATTTGTAAGTTAGCATTGTGCAAGAGATATTTTAGAATTATGCCTTTCTTTTATGTGCATCCACATTTCAAAGGTATTGCCTAGTACAATAGCTTTTGGGAATATTTACACTTATAAAATCATCCCTGAAGCAAATTGGATAAGCATCAGGGTTCCATTGCTATAATCTTTGCATTCCTTCCAAATAAAATTCTGAGAAAATTAATTTAAGTATAAAGTACTTAAACTGCCAGAGCAGAAGAAATGCAACCAAGGGTTTTCCTTCTGGTTTCTTAGCACCAGGGGTGTTGTTTCTTTAGTAGCTAGTCTGCTTCATAGTAGAAAAACAATAATTTACTTCCTAAAGTTGTATCTACAATACAAAAATTTTCATTGCAGAAAATATAGAATTGAAAATTGTGAACCTCATGAGTACCATTTGATATATTGAGTCTTCAAAAGCTCTCTCACTGAACTCCACCATAATTAAAGACAAGTCAACAAGCAACCAGTAAACACCTGTTGGTGGACACTGTGACATGTGCTACCCCTACTTCTGTTAAATTCAGATTTCTGGTTCAATAGGTAGTTATCTTGAAATGTATAGTGCTAGTCTTTCTGGGTGTAAGCTAAAAAAACAAGGAATCAGAGGAAAAATTATAAAGTATATCAAGACCTTTTGCAGTAGGAAGTATCCTCTGCCAGGAGTAATACATTTTATTCCTTTAAGAATAACCATTAGGTTTCACTTTGGAATACCCAGGTTTACAAAATATCTACATTTCAAAGGAAGTTTACCTAAATTGTAAAGGAGATAGAATAAAACTGCACACAAGCATAAAGAAATGCCTTGGAAGGTGGATCACCTCCTGAAACAGATCCCAAAATGAAAAACCCAGAATATTATAGCCAAATTCCAGAGCTCCTAGGTCAAGGAGAAAATATTGGAAACATCCAGAAAGAAGCAATCCAAATTTCATGGAGCTGCAATCAGGATAACACAAGATTTAGCAGCTTCTACATTAAAGAATCAGAGGGTTTAGGATATGATATTCTGGAAGGCAAAGAATCACCTACCTAGAAATCTGAATATAATCCTTCAGGGGAAAAATGGGCATTCAATAAAATAGAGGATGTTCAAGCATTCTTGAAGAAAAGACCAAAGTTGAATAGAAAATTTGACATTCAAATACAAGACTCAAGAGAAGCACACAAAGGTAAACAGGAAAGTGAAATCACAAGGGACTTAGTAAAATTAAACTGTTTGCATTCCTACAGGGGAAGATTATACTTATAGGAACTTTTTCATTATCAGTAGACAGAAGGAGTATATGTAGACAGAGGACACATGTATTAAAGTTGAGGATGAAGAGATGATATCTAAAAATATAATCTTAAGGCATGAGAAAGGAATGTACTGGAGGAAAGAGACAGAGTGAGGTAGAATGAGGTAAATTATCTTACATAAAAGAGTCAAGAAAAAGCTTTTATAGTTGGGGGGAAAGTATGGCAAAGGCGAATGGGTGAACCTTCCTCTCATTAGAATTGGTTCAAAGAAATAATAGTATACGAACTCAGTTGGATATAGAAATCCATCTTAGACTAGAGGAAAGTAGGAGGGAAAAGGGATAAGAGAAAGCAGGGGTGATAGAAGGGAGTGCAGATTGAGGTAGATAGCAGTGGTAGTCAGAAGCAAAACACTTTTGAGGAGAAACAGGGTGAAAAGAGATAATCAAATAAATGGGGGGATGGAGGCAGGAATTAGATGGAAGGAAATATTGTTATCAATATTAACTAAAATTTTGAAGCAACTTTCTCTGAAAAAGGCCTTATTTTTCAAACATATAGAGAACTGAGTCAAATTTGTGAAAATAAGAGCTATTCCCAATTGGCAAATAATCAAAAGATATGAACAGTTTTCTCACATATTAATCAAAGCTATCTATAACCACATAAAAAAAGTTTTAACTCATTATTGATTAGAAAAATGCAAATTAAAGCAATACTGAGGTACTATCTCATATTTATTCAATTGGGAAAAGGACAAAAAAGGAAAATATGGATGGTGGAGGGGACATGGAAAAATGAGACATTAATGCACTGTTGGTGGACATGTGAACTAATCCAACCATTCGTTAGAGCAATTTGGAACTATGGCCAAAGGAGCAAAAAACATGCATACTCCTTGGTTAAAAAAGGGAAAGTACCCATATCTACAAAACAAATATTTCTAACAGTTCCTTTCTGGTAGCAAAGAATTGGGAATTGTTGGGATGCTATCAATTGGGGAAAGATTGAACAAAATGCAGTATGTGATTGTAATGGAATACTATTGTACTATAAAAAATGATGAGCAGGATGCTCTCAGAAAAAACCTGGAAAGACTTATATGAGCTGATGCAAAGTGAAATCTACTGTGAACAAAGTAACAGCAATGGTGTAAGATGATTAGCTGTGAATGACTTTGCTATTTTCATGAATACAATGATCCAAGACAACACTGAAGGACTTATGATTAAAAAAAAGCTATCAATTCCCAGAGAAAGAACTGACTGGTATCTGAATACAGGTTGAAGTGTACATTTTTCACTTTATTTTTCTTAAGGATTTTTTGGGAGCCCATGTTTTCTCTCACAGTATGACTATCATGTTATATGACAAATGTTTTTTCATGATTGCACATTTATAACTTATACATAAATTTTTGCCTTCTCAGTGATAATGGGGTGGGAAAGGGGTTTGGCAGAGAATTTGGAACTCCAAGTATTAAAATAATTATTAAAATTATTTTTACATGTAACTATAAATAAAATACTAAATTTTAAATATATAGCAAATACCAAAAAGTCTTCTCATTTTCCAGCAGGCCGCTTGTCTCTCCCTTGGGTTGTTGTACAGTCCCTGTGACTGAAAGTACCTTGATTCATAGAATGTCAATGAGAGAAAAGGACTGAGGTTCTACTCATTTAACATTAGGACTCCTTTGGTTTCTCTTTTACTCTAACTCCATACCTCATTTTTCCTCCAACTTCACAGCTGCAACATTATGTATACTACAGGCCAGCTCTTTGTTCCCTCTCATTCCTATCACTGCAATTCTGTTTTACCTTTTTTTGTCAGATCTATCATGATCCTAGGATCAAAATACCTAAAGCTCAGGTGGCTAGGTGACGCAGTGAATACAGCACCAGCCCTGGAGTCAGGAGGACCTGAATTCAAATACGGCCTCAGATACTTAACATCTACTAGCTGTGTGACCTTGGGCAAATCACTTAACCCCAATTTCCCTCCAAAAAGCAAAAAATAAAAGTGATTCTTTGGGGAGGCTAGGTGGCATAGTGAGTAAGAGCACCAGCCCCAGAGTCCAGAGGATCGGTTCTGGCCTCAGTTACTTAGCACCCACACATAAATAATTAGCCATGTAACCTTGAGCAAGTTACTTAACCCCAATTGCTATAAATTTAAAAAAAATCTAAAGCATATTTCAACTTTTTCTTTTTTTTTGCTCTTCAAAAGCACAAATATTCCTTTTTTTCATTTGTAGGATTTTTCTCAAAATAAAAAGGTAATTGATAAAGACCTCCAACTCCTTTTACTGCCCTCTTTTGGCAAATGCCTGTATAAATTATTAATATTTGTGGTAAATCAGAGTCTTGGTAGAAAAGGAAATACAGAGCAAACACATTAAAGATGAATGTCTCAGTCAGATTTTTAAGGGATATTTTTCTGCAATTGATCAAGATTGAAAGAGAGTTTGAGATGGGCAATGATGAAAGTTTCAGGGTCCATTTTGAGATGGGTGTTACAAGCTCTCTAGAAAAACACTTGTGATATTAGATTGAGTAGGGGAGAAAGAGAGAAAACAATAATGTTAACTTCTTAGCATTTAATGTTTACACAACAAAAATCTTATCTCTTGATGTCAGTAATATTTTGTTAATATTTTTCATTTCTAGGGAATCTAGTGATGTGCATAGTAAGGAAGCAACATTTTGCCTTTTGTTTCTGCTCCCAGATCTGCCATTTAGGATCTTTGAGCATTGTGACTAATTGAGTAGAGGAAGAAAAAAACAAAAAAGAAGAAAAAATTTCTGGCTATTTTAATAATAGACTAAATTTATTAGGTTTCTGAAAAATACTGGTCTGCTCCCATAGTTTTAGGGTGTACTTTTCCCAAAATGAAAGGTATCACTCTTCTACATACATTCACATTTATTCATATGGAGTTTTATTTTAACACAAAGAACAAAGGTGCAATTAAGTTTGTACATGGACAAATTTTACTCTTATGAGCCAGCCCCCATTCCTTCAAGCATGCTATATATTGAATAAATGTTAAATTCTTTCAAGGGAATTCTTCAGGCACATTTTGGTTTATTACATCTGAGAAGATCCAGTGGGCAATACTGGGGACTAAAATAGGCCATAAGATAGTAAATATTTCAGTTCCTTACCTTCTGTACAAAGGGTACAATGTTGCTCTACAAAAATTCTGGTAATTAAATCTACTTGTCCTACAACTACTGTCCAGGTAAGAGTCAATAGGCTTGATTTAGTTCTTGTGAGTTAAGTGATAAAACCTTTATTTGAACTGCATTTCTCATGTAGTTTTTTTGCCATTCATCCACTCTTGAATATTTACTTTTCTGTATCCAAAACTTTCTAAAAGTCATCTGAACCAAATTATACCAAAGACCAATTCTCTAAAGTTTCCTTTTTTCCTATAGGGATTGACTAGGGTAATAGGAAGAGCTATTCTTAGTATCAGAACCTGTGACTCAAAGAGGAGAGGACAGTCTGCTGCAATGGTAATGACCTATGTCCCATTTCAGGATGGTTCCATATCATCTTACCTTCTGGAACCTACAATACTCCTGATATATATTGCAGAAGTTTTAATGTGTGGTATTTTATCAGAAAAAAGTTTTCTTCTTAATCCAATTTTTAAATTGGTATATTTTTCATTGTTTTTATGAACTGTTAGCATGAATTTTTTTTAGCCCACTGAATTTTCTTATTCCTTAAACCTGGCCCAAAATATGAGAATTATTTGAAAGTTTTAGAGTCTTTGGAAAAATCTCTGTCCTTATTAAATAGCCCATGTTTCTTTTCAAATAGTGGTCATAGAATATAGCAAGGCAATCATCTTATTCATCTTCTTCATTCACCTAATGTCTATAATACATAATCCATTTATCCACTAAATTAATTCATTACTTCAAGGTAATAGTAGGGGGGAATTTCATATAATTCAATAAATATTTACTAGCATTATAGATTTAGAGTTTAAAAGATCTTCAGAGATCACACAATCTAATCTGATTATTTCACAGATGAGGAACTAAGATGTTAAGTGTTGTTCCCAAGGTGACACAGGTGTTAAGTGGCAGTGTTGAAATTCAAATATAGTGTTTCCTCATTATTTTTTAATTTAATATACCATTTTCCTAATTGCATATAAAAATAATTTTAGAATTAAAAATTTGAGTACCAAATTCTCTCCCTCCCTCCCAACTCCCCTCATTGAGAATACAACAATTTGACATAGTTTATACATGTGTAGTCATGCAAAACACATTTCCAGGAAAGCCATTCTGTGAAAAGAAACACAGACCAAAAAGAAAAAACAAAACAAAACATAAAACCAAGAAAAAGGATTTTCGATCTGCATTCAGGCTCTATCAGTTCTTTCTCTGGAGATGGACAGCACCTTTGAACATAAGTCCCTCACAATTATCTTGAATCATTGTATTGCTCAGAATAGTTATGTTATTCACAGTAGGTCATCATACAATATTGCTATTATTGTGTCAAATGTTCTCCTGGTTCTGTTCATTTCACTTTGCCTTTACTTCTTTTCCTTTCCCTCTCTTCTTAAATCTTTATGGTATAGTTTCTGACCTGATCAAACAAAACTTCTCTCTTTAAAATTATCATTCATCTCTAAATCACCAAATCCATGACCTCTTCTTAATCCTCATATCCTCAATCCTTGTTGATTCTTTTCATCACCATGTTCTCCTTGATACTCTCTTCTCTCTAAGTTTTTCTGACAGTACTCTCTCCTGGTTATTCTATTGAATATCTATCTGTTACTTTTCAGTCTGCTTTGTTGAATCAAAATCTAAATCATGTGTGCTAATCATAGGTGTCCCTTGGCTCTCTGTCCTGGACCTTCTTTCTTTTTCTTTCTATACTATTTCACTTGGTAATCTTATCAACTTCCATGGATCGCATGATCAACCTTATGATAATTATGCTCTGTTATTCCATTTTCTATCCAGTTAGATATAATTCTTTGGAATTCACTTAACATCCAGTTGAGTTTCAGTTTCTTCATCTATAAAAAGAGAATGCTATGCTAGCTGATGTCTAAATTCCTGTGCAATCCTAAATTTGTGATGCTGTGAATTAGTCAGTCTGATTAGAGTGTCTTCATTTCTAATCCATCCTTCACACAACAAATATAGAAGCATAATGCCTATTAAGCTTTACCTGGGCTGTTAACCCAGCATATAATCTGTAGAAAAGGAGGAAATAAATCCATTTGAAGACATTCCTCCTTGAATCTCATATAAAGTAAGAAGAAAAATCTATTGATTGCTCTCTTTTCACTTTCTCCAAGGTGAAATCCTTGGTAGGACAGGAAACGTTGAATAAGAACATGGAATACAACATAGAGAACGTTTTTTAAAGCCCATTAAGTTTCACAATTTCTAAAAACATTACTGGCAAATATCATCCTGATTCTCTCATTTACATAAAACAATTTATTCAAATATGATGTGACATTTATGTAATTTTTCTTCAAACACTATCCAATTCTCATAAATGTGAAACCTTGCCAAATACTTTTCCTCTCATGAGCCTGATATTGTCTGTTGAGATCTTTATTAAGTACCATCTTTTTCAATGTCCTATAGTATAAATATTATGCATAATTACATCCATTTTACCCATGTAAAATTCCTATTCATCCATGATGAACAAGAAATCATTAGTGTTTACTCAAATGCTCATTTTATTGAATAATAATTGGTTTTCAATTATAAAGTCATTGATCAAGAACACTATATTTCATTTTCATTTATCCAAGTGACTCCAGTTCTTTCTCCAGTTCCACCCTCCACACACACTGAATGCATTAATTTTGATTTGCTATTTGAAAATAATAATTTGGAATGAGTACAAATTGCCTGTGACAATCCTGTGAGTATCAGGTGGGCTCAGATAATTTTCTCATTTATCCTTAGTGTGTTAGATCTAATTTTCAGTAAACAAAGGATTACTTAAGAATCATATTTCATCTATAGTCTTATTCAAAGTATATCAAGTGAATTTTTAAATTAAGAATATAAATTAAATTACTTATTTGAAAAACAATCATCATTTACTCATGCACTAAAAATAAACAGGATTTCCAGGCTTTACTAAACCCATTTTAATTAATTCTTCAGTAGTTCTAACTGTTTTTATACTTGCATTGTTTGTTTTATGATGGGGATAGAACTTCTTCAAAAATTGTATGACTTATTTATTAAAAATAAAAAGTAGTAGTGGTAGCAAAAAGCTTTTCTTGTTTAATATTATGGTTTATGGTCATGGAAAAGTGTTTTGTGCATCATAATTATTTTAATGATATTGATGTCTGAACAATTGTTTCCAAAACTTTATCATTTGCTCTTTTTTTTAATATAGCACATCCCTCACTGCATTTTACAAGACTAACATACTGGAAGAAATAATCAGGTATTTTTATTTTGGTATTTTTTTTCAAAAAGGAGCAGATAGAAATATTTATAAAAGATATAACCAAAGCAACAGAAAAAATCAAACAAACATCAATGAGAGGTTAGAGGACAAAGATTAATGGAGGAAAGAAGACTGGGAGAAACTGTTACTAGGATGTGAAATGCCTGCACACGGGGAAACATTGAGAATGGTGTCAAGACTGCTTTGTTTTAGGTGGCATGATAGACACTTTAGAGTGGGAAATATAAGGGGTTGAAGGTAGGATAGTTTCTGAATCAAAAGGTTATTTATAATATAACTTATTTGGAATTTTTGTACCTATAACTTTCTTTTGGTTTGAACCTAGAACCAATTAATAGCAGGTAATTAAAGGCATGACACTATGGGAGGAAATTGACTAACAGGAGGACTGGAGGAGAGGGGGAGATAGTGGTTTATTATACAAATCAGGAACCAAAATGTCAATTTGGTAGCAGTTGATGATAACATATAGTACACTTAAGAATGACAGTAGCGATTCAATTCAGCTCAATACAATAGCAACTGTTAGGAAAGACCAGAATCAAGGAGGTTATTCTGTACCCTTTGACCCATTGATACCATTTCTAGGTTTCTATCCCATCAAGATTAAAAGAGGAAAATAATTCACATATAACAATGAAATTATAGAAGAACTTCTTCTTATAGTAAAACACTGAAAACAATGTGGGTCCACATCAATTGGTGAATAGCTGAGTATTATTATAAGTTAATTAAATAAAATTTCATGCCGTAAAAATGATAAAAATTGGATACAGTAAGCAATCTTATAAATATTTTTATAAGATAACAGAGAATCAAGGGAAAGAAACCAGAATAAGTATTTGTTTAATGACCACATTATAAAGAAAAATATACCTAAGAAATCTGACCTATCACAACTCTATGAAAATGATGATGAAATGTGTGGTATGCTACCTTTGGTACAGAGATAATAGAATAGAGTTCAAGACTGAGAATTAAAATCACAGGAATGACAATTACAACAATGAATTGTTTTGTTTGTCTATCGGGGGTGGGGAACCTGCCACCTCAAGTACACATGTGGTTCTCTAGTTCCTCAAGTGTTTCCCCTTGGCTGTATTCAAACTTCACAAAACACATCCCTTTAATAAAAGGACTTGCTCTGTAAAACTTTGACTCAGTTAAAAGACCACACCCAAGGACCTAGAAGGCCACATGTGATCTCAAGGTGGCAGGTTCCCTACCCCTAGACGATATAGCTTTGTTATAAGCATATTTTATTTGGAAAAGGGAAGACATTTGAAGAAGAAATAGTGATCTAAAAATTAAAGGAAGAGAAAAAACAGGGAAAAAAAAACCTGTGAAACACTGAAAACAAATCACAGACACAACCAGAGTAGTTTTTAAAGGGGGACACAGTCAAATATGGCAATATTTGAGCAAACATGTTATGCTTAGTGAATATTAAAAGAAATTGATCAAATATATGTGTCAGACTGATATTTTCATGTATAACTTCTGTTTTCTGGCCATTTTTACATGTAATATTTGCTGATAATATTTACCTGTAATATTTATTAATAATAGTAAAGTGTCCCATGGAAGCAAAAAGTAAAGGAGGAATAAATGATGGCTGTAAGTTTTTGAATCTGTGTAATGAGGATGTTTAAGGGAAGAGGTAAAAATATTTCTCTGTGTTCAGAGATAAGAGATTTGTAGATGAGAGAAAACTGCAAAAAGATCAATTTTCTTATTAATCATTTGTTCTTCTTACTGAAATACTCCAAGTGTTTTACTACATCAAAGCCTTAGCACTGCAGTGTCCAGTAAGACTTTGATTATCAATAATGGAAATTTTTCTCAATCACAACAGAAGTTATGAGAATCTTTTACATACAAGATCAGGTCAATGATCATCCCATGTCTCATTCTCTCCTTTAATCCTCCCCCCTTCAAGTACTTTTTTTTTCCTTTTCCACATTTGCATTTACCTTTTTTTATACAAAAGTAGAAATCCAAACTTTGAATTATTGTAAAAAACAACTGTTCAGCCACAATACAGTAAGGATGTGTGAAGATCACAGTAAACTACCTATTATTTAGATAGAACCTGAGTCTCAGTTAACCTTCTCTGTCTTCTGTTATTTGCCATCTGGTCAAGGTGCTAAAGAGAAATGGCATGACCAAAAGGTGATGAAAGGCAGAAAATTTATAGCAAGGGATCTGGCAGACCCACCTCCTAAATATTTTAAAGTTTCTGCTAAAAACTTCCTGAGAAGGTCATTTCATTGCTGAAACTGATATCATTGTGAATTCTCAGGAACATGCTGAATTTATATTTCTTCCACCAAATGAACTTTTTGAATTTGCTTTCATCAACTACATAATAAAAATTCAGTACTTAGAAAGCTACAAGTTAAGGTACATTTTAAATTCTCAAACTTAGACATCCTACAAAAATATGAGCAGATGGTAAATGCAACTCTCAGTTAATTAGAAAACTTATGAGAAAGTAAATAAGCAGGAAATATTTGGTTTTAGTAACTTTAGCAATTGCTACTTTTATATATTAACATATGAAATCATTTTAATATACATACAAATTCATTATGCTCACTTTTTTAGTATTCTATTTTAGAACTACCTTTTCATGTGTATAACATATTAATAATACTCTAATAATATTACATATTTCATAACATATTGAGATTTGCAAAGTCCTTTTAGTGCAACACTTTTTAAGGTAGAAAATGTAAGTATTAGCATATCTTTAACTTTTCTTCCAGATATGTAACTATGGAGACTTTGTAGGGGTTGGGGTGCAGTGAAGGTATAGTTTTATGTGCATTCATTATTCAAAATGCCTAAAATCTCCTGGTATTTTTGTCCATGGAAGGAAACTCTATATAGAGAAAGATAATTCTAAATGAAAAAACATGATATCAGAGACTTGAAAAGTGATATTAATTTGAAAATTCATTTAATTTTAAAATTAATTAATTTGAAAATCTGGAATGATGGTAAAATTACTTGATTTTTAAAAAGAAGTATAAGATATTTCTTCCTACTTCTTTGTAGAGGTAGAAGACTATGGGTACAGAATATTTCATATATTGTCAGACTGTGTGAATATGATCACTGGTTTTGCTGAACTGTTGCCTCCCCCATCTTCTTTATTCATTATGGAGGATTCTTCTTTGGAATAGGAGGATACATTAGCGATAGATAAAAATAGGAAAACACTAGCATTCGAAGCAATATGACCTAGTTTTAAATCCCCCCACTCTCATTTCCTACCTGTATAACATTTGATAAATCACTTAAACTCCCCTTTCTATAAAAGAGGAGATTGGACCAGATGGTTTCCAAATTCACTTTTTTTTTTAAAGCAATTGGGGTTAAGTAACTTGCTCAAGGTTACACGGCTAGTCATGATTTATGTGTGGGTGCTCATTTTCTGAGGCCGGATTCGATCTCGGGTCATCCCAACTCTGAGGTCAGTGCTTTTACTCACTGTGTCACCTACCCGCCCCTCCAAATTCATTTTCAGTATTAAATCTGTGCCTCCATGACCTCAGAAGGAACTTTGCCCAATCTAAACACGAATTATCTCCAGGAGCTCTAAAAAGTGGTCAGTAACATTTGGTGGTAGCTTCCTTTCCTTTTTTTTGTTTTGGATAATAAAACAAGCTTCCATCTCTAATTCTCTCTAAATATTAGTGTAACTCAAGCTTCTCTGGGAATGTCCAGTTTGTCTAACATGGAGTCACCTGAGAGGAACCTTTGGGGCATTTCCAGATTGCTTAGATAGTGCTTGTCATATTGTGCTCAGCACTTTACAATTATTATGACATTTGATCCTCACAAGAACCCTAGGAGGAAATGCTATTATAATATCCAGGTTACAGATAAGGAAACCAAGGCAGAAAAAGCAATTAAGTGACTTGGCACAGTCATACAGGTAGTAAGGGTCTAAAGTTGGATTTAAATTCAAGTCTTCCTTATTTCCAGCACTGTATTCACCTTGCTGTAATTACTACATGACTGGTTGTAGCCTTCTTTAATTGGCTTTCTACATCTTTAAAAACTTGTAAAACTGAATTGGTTAGAGCTGAAAGACTTCTCTGAGAAATAGGCCTGGGGGTGTTTGGCTCTGTTCTTGAGTTTGTCATCCTGAGTTTCTTTATTTCTATTTTGTGTTATTTGTCCTCAGTGTCAGGGGCAGGAGATGATTTTCAGGACCAGATATTTTTGAACCATGATGACAACCTTAGAGCTAGGATTGCAGGCAAGATGGTTCAGCCAGCCACCAGGGATGGAACCCCTGAGGAGCCAGGATACCTGAGACTTGAGTCTGAGGTGGGATTTGACTTGTAACTGGGATTGTGCTCAATGAGAACCAAGTTAAGCAATGAACCTAATTCCTTTCTGTTTCCCTAGACTGAGGTGGTACAAAGTGTATGTGTTGGGGAATTATGTTCACATAGTTACCTGATGTGGACAAGAGGGAAAGGAAAGAAAGAGAGAAGTAGAAAGAAAGAGGGAGCGAGGAAGAGAGAGACAGAGACAGAGAGACAGAGACAAAGGCAGAGACAGAGAGAGAGAAACATCTTGGAAACCTAGAGACAAAATAATTATTTTAGGAATATTCTACTTGAATTTGCTTCACATGCATAGGCATCACTTATTTAAAGTAGAAAAATATCTTAAGATCATCTAGTCTAAAGATATCACTTTACAGATAAGGATAATAAGATCTTGTACTAAGTGAAGAGCTCAGTCCTACAGGTAACAGAGGTAGGATTTGAATGGAAAGCTTCTGACTCCAAATCCAGCATTTTGCATTGTTCTATACTTTCTCTCTATTAAGTAATTTCAATGTTAAAAGTATTTTTGAAACACCTACTACTGTTTACATGAAGTGTGAAGATGTGTGAGATACATTCCCTGCCTCAACAAGCTTACAATCTAGTCATAAGACTCAGAGAAGTAAAGGAAGGAGAGTTACTCTACAAAGCAGAATAGTTTGTTTTCCATTAAGTACAGAAGAGTGTAAACTAGGTCCCACAGGTCACATGTCACAGCCTCCCACTTTTGTATGATCCTAGCTCAAATGACCTTTATATTTTAAAATAAAGTTTTATTGTATTTGAAAATATGAAACCCATTGAGGGTGAGACATTACCAAAAAAAAAAAAAAGTGTCCCCATAGCTCTGGATTTCTAATCTCTCTCCCAGATAAAATCTCTCTGTAAAATCATGACAACAATCTCATCAGTTATGGGTTGTCAGTAATATACACCTATTTTGTAAAGTAAAAAAGAGTATTTATTTAACATCTATTAGTAACCTCCAGTTAGGAGCTATGGGATCTTGGACAAAGTCACTTAATCTTTCTAACCCTTAATTTGTTCATTTGTTAAATGGGAACAATAGATTTGGGGCAATTTGTCACTGGATTTTTTTTTTTGAGGACAATATATCTAAATGCATATAAAGTTTTTTGTAAATATAACAACCTTTGCAATTGTACTGTATTATACAGGTGCCCTAAAAGTTAGAGTGGTTTTGAGCCAATTTAATAGTGTTTGAGGACACCTTGCATTATTTTTTCATAAATAAGTATACCATAGATGAGAGAACTGACTCTAACAGGGCCACTTAGTAAAAACTTGAGAATAACAAGAATATTTTTTAAGCTCACTATAGAAACCATTCCTAAAGGAATTCAGTTATCTAAACGCTCAGGCATTTTATTTTTCTAATGTTGTATGAATAAAACATACCATTAAAAGTGATTAGTATTAAGAATGTCCATTTGCTTTCTGAAATACATAGTTAAACACAATTCATGTATCAAAGGACCTGCTACAATAAATGTTTCAAAACTTTTAAACCAATCTGCCTTCTAAAATGTATCAGTGCTACCCTAATAACTTCAGGCCGCACACAATTTCTGTGAATTGGCCTTGGCGATATTAAAGGATTTGGATTGTCAGGCTGTTTTACATGCCTTTCTATGATTTACCAGTCAAGTCAACAGCCATTTCAGTTTTCTCTAGCTGTAAAATAGGAAGTGTGTGTCCAGGGAACATAAATCTGCTGCAGCTTTTCTATCCAATTTCAGTTGCTCTACTGCCCATCGATTCCAGTTGTGTCAAACTGTGCAAGAACAATGGAAATGAGTATTAAGTTGGGACTGCCAAACTCATTTCACACAACAGTAATCACAATAATAATCAAAATAATATATAAGCATCCATGAAAATAGACAGAGTCTCATGTACCAGAACTCTAAAGAAATCAGACTGGGCCTCAATGAAATCAGGCAACAGTTCCTAAAAGACATTTATTATACCATGCCTTTCAATTTGAATTTAATTTTAATGAGCAATTTTATATTTCATGGGAATAAGTACATTAGCTTCAAATGTTTGTTTACTAAACCTAATGATTTGGAGAGTATCTAAAGAAGACGGGGCAGAATGCCATAAGGGCAAGATTGAATAGGGACCAGAGGAAAGGGTGGAGACAATTCCTACTGAAAACTTTGTGAGTTGAGGTTTCTTTTTAAGTAACTGGAAATGAGATTTTACTATATTTATTCAAGACAATTAATGGATAAGACTCAATTATAGACTCCAGTCTAGACTTCTACTGTAACTATTATCAGATATCGCCAGGGAGATAGAGGAAAGTGCTATCATTCCTAAAGAGCTCTGTGGGGTCAGTCAAGACTTGATACAGGCAAAATAATGTACTAGACAGAATGAGACAGTGCTCCTTCATTTTTATTTCTATTTCCCCACTATCTATGGCCCTAGCTAAATGGTATTTAGTACTTTGATGCTTTCTGTATGGCTCAAAAGAGTTTATTCGGCCCTCTACTGATCCCCTAATACCAAAATTGTTTCATTTCTCTCCGCCTGCCCCAGACAAAATATCCCCATCCTTAATACTATTTGTTATGGAACCTATTTAGGTTACTGACCTAGGATGAGCATTACATTGTTTCAACTACTTAATGAATAAAGGGGAAGTAGGGGGATATATTTGTTATTACTCACCTTGTAGATGCCTCCATAACCTACCTAAAGCTGTCTGGTCAAAGTCAGAGGATGGGACTGGGGTAGATTTGGTTCATTTGAATCAAACAAATATTTTCTAAGCCTCTATTATGATAGGCAGTGTATTAAAATTAAACTTTTATAAACTGTAGGATCCCTGCTGCTGTGGAGCTTAAGTCTGGACAAGGGATAAAACAAATAGATAACTATAAAAACAATTTGTGCATTTTAGAAATGCTAAGCAAATGTATTGCTTTCATGTTATCCATCTTCTTTTTCCTAGGAACCCAACATGACTCAAGATGGGGAGGAAGCAGAAGTTTGAAATATCTTATGTCATCTTAGAAAGAAACACTTAGAAAGAAGCAGACGTTTGAAATATCTTACATGGTCTTAGAAAGAAACACTCTTCTCATCAATGGAAAGGGTCATCCCCACAGGCTGGAGGACCCTGACCACATAATTGCTGTACAATTCACAAACATACCAGCTAAGATATTGAAAACATATTGGTCATGTGAGAAATTCCACAATATACCATGTGTTGGTACAAGTCAAGGGTTAGATCTATCTAATCTGATTCTTATATTGAGTAGGACAGCATGTTCAGAAAAGTATGGAAAGAATGTTGGCACTATTGTAGGGCACCTTTATGCTCCTATATGTACTGAATCATCATCACTGTAAGTCAAGAGTGACCCAAGAGTTTAATAGAAGACTTTAGTTAATAGTGACTGATGGAGCTTTAGGGAAATGTTTTTGTTTTTATTCTTCCCGATGGAATAAACAATTAAAATCCACTGGATCCAGTGGATGAGGTCCTGGCCAAAAAGATTTTGTCTAAGAAAATTCTTCTGGAGTACGAATACTTGAGAACTTTTCTAGGAATGGTTCTATGAATGCAGGTAAGAATAGTTTTATGAAAATAGAAGTATTCTATTACAAACATTTTAAATATGGATGCAATAAATTCATATTAAAATAAATATATTAATGCAATAATGAAGATATAATACAATTGTAGTCACATGGTACAATATAGCAAGGAGATAACATATCTTTAAGGTCAGGGGACTCAACACAAAATTGAGGAAACCATGTGAAATATGATGTGACAAAAATTTTCCAAGGTTTCATTGATAAATACTCTGCCAATCATAGCAATTAGTGATGCAGAGATATGTAAAAAAAACATTTATTATGCTTAGAGCATAGGCATCATTATATACAAAAATCAGTGAGCCCTGGGCAGCAGTTTTAAGTTATTTTATATAGATGTCTATTATGTAGGCAGGATGGGTACAATGGAATTTTAAGGCAGCAGAAGGGAAAGATAGTGAATTATATTACAAAGAACAGATGGTAGAAGGGGAATATCTGTATTAGGTAAACCAGTATACACCAGAACTATAGCCGATATACCAAGCCGGAATTTGCAAACTGACAGAGCAAAAACTAATACATTTACACAAAGACTATAGTCAATGTCTCAAATGATTTTATTGGTTCTAGCTAATTATGTGACCTGCTCATCAAATAAATGATGGTAAGAAAATGATATCAAAAATTCCCTTATTAAATAAGCCTGTGTTTTGGTGATAAATGTTATGAAAAATTGTAAGAGAGGCAGTAGACATGTAGTAATGATGATTTATTAATATGAAAGGAAGACACGGATGGATGTGTCATCACTGAAATTCAGCAGTCCTAAGGTTTTATTTTGTAGCTATAAATATAAATTTGATATGGTTATGTATATTGTTATTACTTGGACTGGGCATATGATTTCATTGGTATGAGAATTTTTGGTAAAGAAACTTCCTCTATCAGTACAGCTAGTCATTTCCTTTGAAATTTAATGTCTTGGAGAATGTGATTCTCACCCCTACCTCACAAACAGAATATAAGTTCCTTGAAGGCAATTTCTTGTTTCAATATTATCTTTGTATTCTAAATGCCTGGCACATAGTAGACCAGAAAAGAAAATGCTTCTTTTTGTTGCTGGATAAGAAAGCTTCATAGTTAAAAATCTATCAAGGTTCTCAGAATCGTGACTTTCAGAGGAGGATACTGGATATTTACCTCTTTCTTTTCAATTCCTTTCCTCTTGCTTCAAATTAAGATGGATTTATTAAGCCTTTACTATGAGCTAGCTGCAACCAGTCCCTCCCCACAAAGAACTCACATTCTAATGGTGGACTGAATGTATAGGCATCTATTTTCTTTTTTTTTTTTTTTTGTCTTTTTCGAGGGCATTTGGGGTTAAGTAACTTGCCCAAGGTCACATGGCTAGGTTTTTGTTTGTGTGCATTAAGTGTCTGAGGCTGGATCCGAACTCAGGTCCTTCTGACTCCAGGGCCAACACTCTACTCACTGCGCCACCTAGCCACCCCTAGGCATGTATTTTCCAAATAAGATCAATAGAGGATAAATTGGAATAATTTTGGGCTTTTATTTGTGGCTTTTTTTGTTGTTGCTTCTTATTTTAGGAGCAACTCTCCTGGTTCTTAATGTTTACAACTTCATCAAATTAATTTAACATTTCTACAAATAGAAATGTTGGAAAAACTTTCTTGGTCCCATGTCCCTCTGACTCCCCAAAAGTTCTTTTCAAGGTCTAACCTAACTACAGCCAACAATCATTTAACCCCATTCCCTCTCCTGCTCTCAACTGTTTTATGTTTCTTTATATATTTTAACAATGTATTTGAAATTATTTCTGCACTATTCTGCAGAATTCTACATTCACTAGCATTCTCTCCAGATGAAGGGAAATAAATGCAAAAGAAAGAGCACAGGAGTTGTCAATTCTGTTTTGCCTTTATAATAATTAATAATAAATGTTTTTCTCCTTACCATCCCTTGTTGTGCCCCCCTCCCTTTCTGTTGCTTGCTGTTGCTGTAATGTTGAATGTAAATGAGAAATATTTTAGTAGACCGTGTGTCACCTTGACAATCTAAGGAAATGTGGGGGCTTATGTGCATTTAATTACTCCAGACATTCAATAATATTTTAGCTATTGCTCCAGAAATCAAGGGGTTTATGCATTTCCACACTAGCCTATCCCTGATTTAAAACAATATATACTTTAAATTATGCTCATTATTGCTGGTGGTGTTGTATCTGAAGTTGAATTTTCCCAATTTCTCAGAAGTGACAGTTAAGTTATATTCTCAGCATGTTCAGCATGCTTAATGAACTCCTTGGGGAAGCCAGGATATCTGTAACACAATTAACTTCCCATTCTTATGTAAATGAGGAGTTTCAGGGTCCCCAATGGAAACCTGCTTTTTGGCTACAGTTAGCAAATGTATGCTATTAAATGACACATGGAGCCTTGAGCTGAAATTTAGACTTCACTAATTTGTGCTATGACATGTGCAAAGTTGCTTTGGAGGGGATGTGAAACACAGTTGTTTAAATGTATCTGATGAAATAGGGATTATCACCCTTGGCTAAACTGTCATCAGCTGTCTGATTATCTTTGCCAATTTTTGCTTTTAACAGAAGGAACACGTTGACGCCTCGTTGGCGGGCAATATTTTCTTTAATATTACGATTTGTCACAATGTAGTAGAGGTTATTTATTCCAGTTGGAACAAGTCCAATGGAGAAAAAAATATTTCCTTCTATATAAATTTAGTCATTGTTTTTCCTCCTAACCTCTCTGCAGAAGAGCACACAGAAACAAACAGCAAGGCTTATACGTAAGGATCATGGCCCTATGAAAAGATAAAAAAAAGAAAAGAAAGCAATGTTAAAGCCTACAAGTCTGAAGACTTTGAACACTAAACAATTTATTTTGGGAGTGATATTTTTTCAAGTATAGGAGCCAGCAAAAAAAAAATGAAATTTAAATATCAAACCAAAGAGAAACTTGTGATTTGAGTTCTATTTCTTTTAGATTCCAGCAAAGAAAGGAACAAACAAAACTCTCTCCCAATTTAGAGAAGAAGAAAAAAAAGTAAAACCACCTAGCAGACAGATTAAACTTAAAAGTCTTTAGACATCAAATAACTCTTACACAGCAGGCCCTTTCAATCAATTAAAAGCAAATGAATCAGAAGTGTGTGGATTGCATTTCCCTTAGTATAAATGTGCACTTTAAAATTAAGGGAAAATGCCTGGCTAAGTGGTTTTTGAGTGTTCTTGAAATCAAAATACTTGAAAAAAAAAACCATTAAAATTATTTCCTTAAACTAAATACTTTTATGCGTCCCACGAGCTGACATAGTGACAGTTAGTCTGTCCCTGCCCTATCTAGGTTGCCTTTCAGGTCCTCTCTACTTATTTTAACAGAAATTTGAGGTCAGCTGGATTCCAGGTCCTGTGGGTTTCCCAAAGCATTACTTATATGGCTCCATACTTAGGTCTTCCCACCTTGGGAGCTAAGCAAAACCTTAAAGCGTTAAAGATAGATAAAGAACTTCCTTTAGTTTTTTTATATTACTTAAATGTAACTTCTGGTACTCAGGGTCCTAGTTCTATGGGGAAAATAAACAAGCTAATAAAACAAAAAACAAAACAAACCTACCTCAATGAAAATATAATGCTAATGTTTTATGCCCTATAACTTGCTTATTCTTTGGTCCAATCTAATAGGATTAGCTTCTTTAATCCTTATGGCCATGGGCTAGATCTGTTTAAATCCTAGGACATAAGTACGAGCATAGAAAACTAGCTAAGAATGTTATTATATAGAATGTCAAACCTATAGAGACCATGATGGGTCACTTCAATAGACTCTGTAAGGGTAGGAACATCTTAAAATAATTATCTTATTTCCCTAACAGATCTTAACCAAGCTAGGCATATTACGTGTTCCCAATAAATACTACCTATTGTTTAGAAACAGAGGTAAAAATACGAAGTCATTTATATACAATTATATTTGAAGTTATATATAGGATTTTTAGATTTTTAATTCAGAGACTAAATGTGAGTAATCAAACTTAATGACAGCCTGGTCCTATTTAATTTCATATCCTGCCCCTTATGCCTTTTCTTCAAACATTTGTTTCTGCCATTTTAATGTGATTTTTTTCAGCCTGGATCAATAAGTTTCTTCAGCGCCTTATCTTAACCTTGAAAATTATTTCCCAATACTTCCCTCCATGCATTCTCTATTCCAGCTAGACTGACCTACTTACTATTCCCTGAACTCAGTATTCCATCTTCTATAACCATGTCTTTGCTTATGTAACACTGTCTACCATACTCTTCTGCTACTGAAAGGTCAAGCAAATAACATTTTACCCTTCCCTGAGAGTTCTCAGCACCTCAAAAGATTTGAGGTTTTGAACATTTTGTCCTTAGTTTCTGCCCCTCAAATGTGAGGAGTCTCCTCCTTTGTTTTCATTTAATCACTTAAAAGTTAGATTTGCTTTTACAAAGGTATATTTACTTCAAAGTTATAATAATAAATATACAAACATGCTCCATGTTAAGCAATGCATAATTCTCTCCATATTCAATGTCAGTCTTTGGGGAGCAGAAGGAAATTAGGTCAATGGCTTACCTCAGTTCCTACATAGCACAGTCCCAATTGAAAAAACCAATCCATCCTCTCCACTTGGTCTCAGGACCCAGGCATGTTGGCTTTTGAAAGTTTCCCTGTCAGGTTGGATGACAGCAATATACAACCTGGAATTCTGGTCTTGAAGTCACTGTAATTCAACTCTGGATGCTGTGGAGATTATCACCTGTACACAAAACTGAGAAGTAAAAATAAAACTGAGCAAAGAGAAATATCGGTCTCTTTTCTCAGAATTTAGGGGTAAAAGGGAAAGCAGGAAAGGAAATTCCTTCTCTCTCAGTAGTTCAACTGAAGGTGCCTTTCTGGAAGGGAAAGTACACAGATGAAAATAAGCAAGTAGGACTGTCCAAGTATGGCCGTTTTAAAGACAGCCTGTTCTAGGTACTCAGGCAATGAAAGGAGTCTGTTTCTACTGACATCTTCCCCCAGAAGAAGGATGCCTCCATATTAAGGAGGCTAATTACATCTATACTGTTGGCTAATTACATCTATACTCTCTTCATTCTCCTTTCCCCACCCCCACATAATCCACCCCATCCCTCCAATCCCTTGAAGGCACTCTTTCTTTACCTCCACCTTGTGGAGGCATGTGGAGGTATCCCTAGTTATGTTCAAAGTTCAATTCGCATGTCATTTGGTATGGTAATTCTTTCCAATTTAACTCCTTGTTAGTGTTCTCTACCTCTTCATATTATCATGTATATATTTATCAGTTTACATATTATATCCTTCCATTAGAAAATAAATTCCTTGAGGGCAGGGACTGTTTTTTCTTTTTCTTTGTTTTTATCATTAGTGGCTGAGAAGCAGCAGTCTAGATAGTGGGTAAGAGCCAGTCTCATTAAAAAAGATTTGGGTTCAAATATTGCCTTCATTCCTGAGTCTCACATCCCGGGTAACTCACTGAAACTCTAGCTGGTTCCAGGGATCTTTCCCTAACTGAAAACTGCACAGCATGTGATGATCAGCATCAATTGAGATAGTTTCCTCATTGAGAGCTGATTATGCCAATGATATCACAAAATTAAAAAAAAAAAAACTCTGACCTAACACTGTGCTTTCAGCTTAATAGTACCTAATAAATGTTACTTAAATTGGTCAAACATTTTAAAATAATTACTATAATGTGCAAATGTGTTTGTTTCTGTTTCACCAAATTGGTTAATATCAACCTAAGTATTAGCTATAATTGCATCCTTCCTTTTCTTGCTATTACAATTGATGTTTGTCAGGGGACTTGCCATCAGACCATAACAGTCAGAAACATTCAATAACCATCATTGCATCTGTTGTGCATCAGAATTATAACTGTGTGGAAAGGAGTATCCCTTGAATCAAATACTGATGACTTCAAAAACTGATGCCTTTGCAATACAGTACATTGTAGTGAAACTGACATTATAGAAAGACTGGTGAAAGAAAATAAAGAGGCGGAAAGCACTGATGATTGATATGAATAAATCATCTTTAAGTGAAAATTATATATGTACATATTTCCTGGTAAATATATAACATGCTTTGTTTTTATAAGTATCAATAAATTTATATATATTTATACTTATATTATCATAATGTTCAAGAGAAAAACTAAAGCAAAATTTTCTCTTATAGTTACAGATAGGCAGCTAATCTTTGTCTTATATTCTTAGTGACTTGACTGAAGAGTTGAAAAGTTAAGTGATTGGCCCAGGGTCACACACCGAGTTTATTTCACAGAAATGGTAAGATTTTTAATTCAAGTCTTCTTTCATTTCAAAGTTCTTATTCATCATGTTATGCTGCCTGTATTATCTGTGTGTATATATATATATGTGTGTGTGTGTGTGTGTGTGTGTGTGTGTGTGTGTATAACTATATACAAATGTGTATATGTTATTTGCTTATTTTGCTTCTCATTTTTAAAAGAAAGCTAATTTCAGGTATGTGTTCTATATATAAGAAAGCCCATTTGGAAAATTATGGTACAACATGCAAATTCAGCCTAATTTTGTTTCATCTGTTAAAAAAAAAAAAAGTGCTGCCGTAACATTTTCTCATAGATTACATGGACAAAAAGGCATTTGTATTTAACATACAACTTATATCAAGTTAGAAAGGCATGAAATTTTTCAAGCAAATTTTTAGGACCCTCTTACTAACCCCTATGTCCATATGTCTTCTATACTAGAAATATTACAAGTAAAGCTTTCCAAGGATCATGGCACTTTCTTCCCAGAATACCAAGTAATTAAAAGTCATCCTTGAGCTACTATACTGTCCTCTACACTTTTTAACATTAGGAAGGAGCTAAAAGTGGGGGAGAGGAGGGAATGGTATATACCCAATACTATGAAATACATACAAACATATCTAATGTAGTGAGTGTGGGAAATCATGTGGGTATTTGTTAATCTGTTGTCATGGCTTATACTGTTACAGGGGCCCCACACCCTATATTATAACAATGTTAGGTACATAGTCCATGAGCATTATTACTAGTTTACTATGTGCCAAGAATGTTTCTGAGTGCTGGAATTATGAAGAAAGTCCAAAAAAGTCACTGCCTCAAAGGAGCTTGCATTCTAAAGGGAGAAAGAACCTCTAAATAAGCAGGCACATGAGATGCTAAGAAGGTAGAAATGACAGTACATAAAAACTGATTGGATGTGGTGAGGGCGATGGGAAGAAGTATCATAGAATGACTTGGAGATTCATGCATAAAGATTTCAAAGAGATGTCTAAACTGAAATCTGACCCCTAAAGAGAATGGATGGTTAGATTAGATGCAAAGTTTTAAGAATACAACAATAATTTCTCCACAATTAAAAAAGTTAATTAATTGTTAATTCTAGGTCTCAGTAGTAAAACATTTGGTACTAGCCTCCAGAGAAAAAGATGATGTTCAAAATAATTTCTTAAATGACACTGCATATAGATTTATATTAGGTGCTATCCTGAGTAAAGTATATAGACATTCATATAATAAAGACCAAACGTCAACAAAAAAGACAATTATCCAGATTCCATTTCCCAATTTTTTTTTGCTTTTTTTTAGGGCAATTTTTTTAGGCAATTTAGGGGTTACTTGCCCAAGGTCACACAGCTAGTTTTGTGTTAAGTGTCTGGGGTCAGATTTGAATTCAGGTCCTCCTGACTCCAGGGCCAGTGCTCTATTCACTGTGCCACCTAGCTGCCCCTCATGTCCCTATTAATAAATGCAATGATAACTTTTATTTTTCATTTTGTATTGAGAGATAGTTGTGGGCATGGACAGGTAAAGGACTCTAGTGGGGGTGGTTCAGACAAGTAAGTTTCTAGAAACTGAAGGATATCTAGCTCTGCTTCCAACTCAATTCCTTGAGGGGCCATTGTAGGCTCTTTTGGACAGTTACTTCCCCTTTAGCTATCCTCACTAACTTGTACCACTCTACTCTCTTTCCCCACCTATAGTATATCTGCTGTATATATCTTTCCTCTCTTTTTTCTACCCCTACCATATACCCCCCTCCCCACCCCCCGCAACACACACACAAACCGATAAATTCTTAATGGAAGTCAATGTGAAATAGAGGAAAGATTTCTTTTTGGAGTTAGACATGAGTTCAAATCTTATTTCTGCTACTTACAATTTCTGGGACTTCAGACAAGTCAGAACACTTCTGTGAGCCTCAGATTCCTCAGACAGAAGATGAAGTGGTTGGACCAGAACAACTCCAAGTTTACATCCAGTTCTAAATCTATGATGCTAATTTCATTCAGTCAAGGTAACCACATAAGAAGATGTGTGTGTGTGTGTGTGTGTGTGTATGTGTGTGTATTTCATAGTGTTGAGTATACACCATTGCCTCCTCTCCCCCACTTTCAGCTCCTTCCTGATGTTAAAAAGGGTAGAAGACAGTATGGTAGCTCATACATATGTAATATGTACAATTACTAATTGTACATAAACCAATTTATGATGAAATATATTTTAAAGTGTGAATTACTGACAGGAAGGAAAAGAAACCATAGGGTATGAGAATAAGATTTTTAATTCCATTTTTGGTATTCTTTTCTAACACTATGAGTGTCTGAGAAGGCTTTACACTTCTTCAAAAAATTTCAAAATTAAAATCTTTTTGAAACTGTTCTTAGCAATCTACAGGTAGCAAGAGTTTTGCAGAGTCTCAGTAAGGTGCTCATGGCATTAGATGTACAAGAATTAATTGTGGCTAAGGAACAAACTATGAAATTACCTGTAAGAGCGATAAATATGTCCATTATTTTTCTTTCAGTGGTTTAGTGATGTTCATAGCTGCGCACTTCTAAATTAGTATAGCTATTCCATACTTGTAAAAGAGAAGGGAAAAAATTTAGCCCAATACAAAAAGCTAACTAGTTTTCCATGTTCTTTATCATTTAAATGAGTTCCCTGCAAGGGGACAATATTGGCATGATTTTTCTTTTTATATCAGAAAATACTTTTTCTTAAGTGGGTTAGCTGAGTCCTTTAATATTTAAAGTTATTTATTGCCCAACTCAAATTATGAAATATATCTTAATATCTTATAAAAAGTATTTTCCAATTATATAGTCTTAAGCCATAAAAGCCTTTGTTAATGAAGTAAAATAACACCAGAGGAACCCTTTACTGAAATTCTAAAAAAGTATTACCTTCAAATAAGACTCTTTCTTAAATTGCTTTTTCTATCAAAGGCAACAACACTATGCTGCAAGACACCCAATAAACCAAACCTTTGTACCTTCATATAATCTTTAAATTCTTGATCTCGATTTCTCTCTCTCTCTCTCTCTCTCTCTCTCTCTCTCTCTCTCTCTCTCTCTCTCTCTCTTTCTCTCTCTGTATGTCTGTGTGTTTGTGTGTCTCTTCTCTCTGTCTCTGTCCATCTGTCACCCTCTGTCTCTCTCTCCTCATATAAAATCAGATGTCATTGATTTTTACCTGTGCAATATCTTTTCCATCAATATGTTAATTTCCATTAAAAATACCTATATAGCAAGTGGGATAGATATAAGAATTATCAGCCCCACATTACACTGTTAAAAACAGACTGGAAGACATTCCTTTTGTCACAGAGGTAAACCTAGAATAGAATTCCATACTGTATTATAATTTGACTCTTGTAAATGTAAAAATAAAAACCTCAGTCCTATTTGATGTTCCTAATCCTATCCACTAAGCATAATTACTAAACAGCTACTAAATAGAAGATATCCTATTAATAACAATTCAAAGAGAAAACAATGACACAACAAAGTGCTTGCCTTCAGGAAACTTACATTCTGTTTCCTTTGCTTTCTATATACAATCAGGGACCAAAACCGATGAATTTTTTCCTTCCATTGTCTCTCCTATGCACTGCTTTTATTCTGTTCCCATTCTTAACATCAAGTTCAAGTCATTATAACTGGACTATTACAATAGTTTCCTAATTGGTCTCCTTGCCTCCCAATTTTTCCTCCCCTTTCAATCGAGGTTGTATAATGTTGCCACATTAATCTTATTAATTACCCTTTTAATCATGTCACTCCCTGCTCTAAAACCTTCACTGATTATTAACTGCTTACAACTTAAAGTTCCAACTCCTTAGCCATGTATTAAACCTGATCTTTCACAACTCTACTACATAAAAATTCCATTCTAAATACAAACAAAAATGAACACAATAGAAACCCACATTCTATTGACTATCCCACAGATTAATGTTTCTTCAAAACATTGTACTATCAGTTGTCCTCTGTCAGAAATGTACTTCTGCCTAAACTCAAGCACAAACTCCTTTATGAAACAATGCCTTCCCTCAGTCCCCCTCCTAGTCTCATTCTTACCTCTAACTTAATGTCTTTCCTTCCTCAATTTTCTCCCCAGATAACTTTGGAACTATCTTTTTCTTCTAGCATATACTGCCTTGTAGCAAATGCCTTATCCTCCCTAAGTAGACTATAAACTCCATAAGGGCAAAGATTTAACAATCTATAATACCAACATAGCATCTTGCATTAATTAAATATTTTTAAAACTGTTGGATTTAATCGTGAATCTTTTCTCATATAAAATAGAACAGTAGAAAAGGAGCTACAGTTGAACTTGGTACCTGTGTTTAAGTTTCAACATTTATTCCCAATGAGACTTTGGACAAATCACGTAACTTTTCCAGATCTCAGTTTCTCATCTCAAAATAAAGAAATTGGACTTTTAAAATCTGTGATCCTCTGGCATATTAGGTATTATTTTTTTGTATAATATTTTTATTCATGTCCCTTTATATAGTACTTAGTCTATAGTAGGCACATAATACATGATGGTTGATTGCCAAACTCAGGGCATCTTATATTTGTCAGGACTTGAATAAAGGACTTCCTGACTGTTAGATGCGATTCTATTATTTTATGATGCTTCTGTAAACTTGCCATATAGAAAGAAAGTCTATATTTTAAAATGCATTTTTCATCATCAAGGAGAGAATATTTTAATACTTCAAAATATTATTGCTTTCATCAGATTTTATGCCTTTATTCTACTATGTTCATTTTGAGATACACAATTATAAGAAGTTTTAAAGAAGTCAAAGAAATTCAAAAGTGATAAATCATTTGAATGAAATATTCTGTAGGAAAATGTTTAAAGAATTGAGATAAAAGAGAATGGGATATGAACAGACAAAGAAGCAAGAAACTGGGCTAAGCAAAATTTCCTCATTTCCTTTCATATGCTCTTTCCCTGCCCTGTCCAATCAAACCTTTTACTTATTGTAGTTTTTCCTATGCATTGTAAAGCTTATGTATGTATGTGTGTGTGTGTATATACACATACATAAATACATACATACATAATGTTATAGGAATGCACATTTTTAAGATCTTCCCTGCCCCTAGGTTAAGTGCACCTGAAGCCTGTAGTGGGAGACTTGCTTTTCAGGAATGCCGGCCCCTTAGTGCATTGTGATTGGGCAATGGGTTAAGAGGGTTATTACATTCTCTATATTACATTCTCTGACCCAGGAAAAGGCTATATAATCCCTGATTTGAGACTGTTTTGGAGCTCACTTTGAGAAGTGTTGTGTGAATTGACCAGATGAGACTCTGGGCAATCGTTGAGAACCCCCCCGGCTTTCAAAACCCAGATGTTGATACTTCCTCTCTGGTAATTGGCTAGGTATGATTGTAATGTAATGGTCAAGACATTTGGAGGCCTGTCTGCTTGATACATTTTTTTCTGTTTTCTTGTAACTTTTGTCTGTATACTCTGAAGTTCAGGGTGCTGCCTTTTTCCCCTGAACAAGGTAAATGATATATTTGATTGATTAAACCAAGATTGTTAACCCATTTTGAGTTGCTTTCCTTTGGAAAAGCAGATCTAAGAACCTGTGTTGGCAGCCACCCTGGGGATGCTGGGGTGCTTGCTGCTAAAAATGGCATCACAAACAGGATCTGCAGACTAAAAGGAAAGTATGGGGCCTGGGATAATTGTTTGTTTCCCAGTCTTGGTAGCTATGACTCTGTGGAGCCATGGAACAGGAGAGAAGAATGGCCTGCATGCTGACTTTGCTGAGCTAAGAGCAGGAATGGTGAGCTGCCTGCATCAGGACTGGAGCAGAAGCAAGGAGCATCTGCTTCCTGAGGGAGGAGAAGGAACCCAGGAGTTTGGAATTCAGCCACAGGACAAGATAAGGACTGTGTGGCAAAGCAGGATCACTGAATGTGTTTCCTTGCTGTATCCCACAGTTTGGGACCCAGGGGGAGGAGGGACTTGTGTGTATGGTGGCTGGGGTGAAAGGCCATGGACCCCCAAGGACCCCACACTGTTGATTTTGTTACCCAGCAGACTTGGAAGCAGGAGCTGGAGTGGTGTGAGGGGAAGGACACCCCAAACCCCTCAAGAGAACTTTATTTGGACATTTTTGTTTTGGATTGAAGAGATGCACCTGAATATACTTTGCGTTTGTTTAAGGCCCTGTGGCCACTTTGGTAACTTTAGTTATGTATCTTGCAACTGTAACCTCAGAGATGTTAAAGTTAATTTAAATGTAAATTGCCTATGCTATGGGAATGAAAGATCTTGGGGGCCTAATGTTAAAAGGAATGCAGATTTTTAAGATCTTCCCTGCCCCTAGGTTAAGTGCACCTGAAGCCTATGGAGGGACTCTTGTTTTTCAGGAAAGCTCACACCTTGGTGCTTTGTGACTGGACAGTGGGTCAAGAGGGCGGTTACCTTCTCTGACCCTGGAGAAAGCTATATAATCCCTTATATGAGACTGTTTGGGGCTCACTTTGAGAAGTGTTGTGTGACTTGACCAGAGGAGACTCTGTGTAGTCCTTGAGAGCCTCCCCCTGCCCTCCGCCTCCCCGGCTTTCAAAACCCAGATGTTGATGCTTCCCTCTCTCGTAACTGACTAGGTATGGATGTAATGCTCAAGACATTTGGAGGCCTGTCTGCTTGATAGGTTTTTCTGTTTTCTTGTAACTTCTGTCTGTGTACTCTGAAGGTCAGAGTGCTGACTTTTTCCCCTGAACAAGGTAAATGATATATTTGATTGATTAAAGCAAGATTGTTAACCCATTTTGATTTGCTTTCCTTTAAAAAAAGCAGATCTAAGAACCTGTGTTGGCAGCCACCCTGGGGATGCTGGGGTGCTTGGTGCTACACATACATACATATGTAAGTATATATCTTTATATATACATATATACACATACACACATATGTGTTTGTTTACACAAAACCCATAAAATATAGTGTATATTCACACTGCATATGTAAGTATGTAGAGATAGTTAGAGAGAGATACATATAGATATGCAAACATATGGATAATAGTATTTAAAATCAGAAGGAACTTTAATGATTCCAATGCAGAGAGTCCTCTTTTTCACAGATTAAGAATCTAGGATCCAGGTACATAAGTGATTTTCCTACAGTCACATTGTGTTCAGTCCTTTTCAGTCATGTTAAACTTTTTGTGACCCATTTTGGGGACGGGGGTTCTTGGCACACATACTAGACTGGTTTGCCATTTCCTTTTCCAGCTCATTTTTTAGATGAGGAAACTGAGGCAAACAGGGCTAAGTTATTTGCACAGGGTCACACAGCTACTAAGTGTCTGAGTCCAGATTTGAACTCAATTCTTCTTGACTCTGCCCAGTACTCTATCCACTGTGCCACCTAGCTGCTAGCATCATATTAGCAGGAAGCAAAGTCAATATTTAAACCCAAGTGATCAAAACTTTAATCCAAGTCTTCCAGAGAAATCTTTGGAGTTTTCAATCATGTCATCTTACCCCATAGCGGGAAAAAATCAGACATGTTCTCCATGTAATAAACCTGGATGCAGTAAATATCATATAATTAATATCCCACCCATTAAAAACTCCTTGAGTCAATAATAATAAAGATATGAAGCTAATTATACAATGTTTCCAAGGTAAAATGAAGTCATAAGAGGACTCTCCTATCTAAAATGAATCACATATATATGTACACTTTTAATGGGCATAAAACATACTAAAATTATTTAAACCTCAAATAAGGCCATTAGGGGGGAATTGAGGCATATTTCTGATACACACAAACCATTTAAGAATAGATACTGTAATGGCACAACAATTTTAGGAGAAACAATTACCAACTCTTCATCTCTATTCCCCACCACAAGGAATTTTAATAAAATAAAATACATTGCTGTTGTTATTGTTGGTTTTCTGAATGCTTTTGTATGGTCATCAAAAATAATCCTGGAATCTTCCACTTAAACCTTCACAAACAGCAGAAACTAAAAGCATTTGTAACATCCCATGTTATATCCATTATTGATGATTTTAAAAAGAGAGACCATCAACTTTAATACTTTTATATCTTTAAAAAAAAACTATTTTGTCATGACTGTTATTAGGAGCATCTCAAGAACTTATAAATAGATTTTTAAATCTAAATTGCATCCTTTAAAATAATAATACTTGCCTCCATGTTTGGCGTCTTTCATCTGAGATACTTTTTTTTTTTTAATTTTGCAGATGTATGCTTCTGGGTTAGAAAAAGAAGTGACTTACCATTAAGTCACAAACTCTGATAGAAATATTAATGGATAGTTAGTGTAATAGGCACATTGTAATATGTTTGATGGACTGAGAATTAAAGCACTTTAGAGAATGAAAAAGTTCATTTGATATTCTATTGGTTAGGATTTTGTCTGTTTACCCAGATGCTATGAAAATATAGTGTTTTGGGTTGGAAAAGATTTAGGTGTCCAGTTTAGTCCAAACACAAACTGAAAAAGAATCTCCTTCACTCTATGCCTAAGTGGTCTTCTCTCATGTGACCTGAATAATAAAAATAACAGAATAAAAATTTAGATGAGAAATAGGTCAGGTAATATTCATAGTTATAGCTTGAGGAAGAGTTCTCACCCAATAGGGGAAAGAGGCAGTAGCATAGGCATATGCACACAAATTGATAATTCCATATTTCAAAAAGAGTATGCAGAAAAGTTGCAAAAGTTGAGAAGAGGAGTTAAGGAAAATAATTTTGTATCAAATGTCTCTGATAAGCATCTCATATTCAAAATTTGTAATGAATTAACATAAATATTTAAGACTAAGTGCCATTTCACAATGGATACATTATCAAAGTCTATGAATAAATAATAATCAAAGGAAGAATTCCAAAGTATTCATGACTTCGTGAAAGATTGCTCCAAATCTATAATAGTGAGGGAAACATAAATCAAAACAACTGAAATGTTTCACCTCACAAGCAGTAAATGGCAAAGTTAACAAAGTGCGAATAGGCAATGTTGGGAGACCTGTAAAAGACAAGTATGCTATACTACTGTTGGTGGAATTCTTGGACTTATGCTAAAGAAGTGACTAAAATGTCAGACTTGATTGATATTTTGCTTCAACTATATCCTCTCTCCTCCTATTCTATTCTGTCATTTGAGATATAGCTGGCTTGGTGGGGGTGTAAGGGTGATAAATATGGAAATTAAATAGATGCAAACCAAAAATCTGGGTCACTTTAACCTCTCAAAGCTAGACAATATTTTAAGTTTATAAATTGCACAGAAGGTGCTAATATACACTTAAAGGGGGAGTTCCCTCACCTGGAATTTTCCTCTACCAATGAAATTACAGGTTCAGATTCTATATCTACAAACAACTCATTTTTTACAATGTTTTCATCTATCTGATCATTACTCGAAGATGGTTGCTGAGGGACTTCCATTTTTCCCTTTTCGTACCACTCCCAGGCCCAGGCAATCCATTTCATTTTTGGACAGTTCTATTGGGATGTTTGCTTGCATCAGGACACAATCTATCCTCTTGTTCCTAGTTTTGTTCCTTCTGGAACCTAGCAGAATGAGTCTAATCAATCTTTTATGACAGCCATTAAAGTTCTTGAAAGTGCCCAACATTTTCACCTTGTATTTTCCCTCTTCTGGTATAGGCATTCTCATTTTCTTCAACTGAACCACAAACAGCATCATCTTAAGGCTTTTCAAAATCTTTGTCACTTTCTTCTGCACACTAACCAACTTATCAACAACCTTCCTCAAATATGCCAGTCGGAACTGAAAATAATACTTCAGATATAGTGTTGTTGTTATTTTTTTAACTAGTAGGGTAATGAATTTCCTACCCCTGGTCACTTTGTCTCTTTTAATGTAGACTATCACAATGTTTTCTCTTTTTTGAATTCCATATAAAATCATTGATTTATTTTTATCCTGCATTCCATTAAAACTCCAAGATTATTTTCTGACACAGAAGATCAAGCTCATTTAACTTTTAAGATATTCCTAAAAGCTCACTTAAATTTAACTTTAAGATGTTGACAAAAGGCACTTGGTAAAACTAAGATAATTTACTATTATTGTTAGCTTGTATTTATTGTTTTGTTCAGTCTTTTAGTCATGCCCCACTCTTCATGATCCCATTTGACATATTCTTTTTTTTTTTTTTAAGCAATTGGGGTTAAGTAACTTGCTCAAGGTTACACGGCTAGGTTTTTTTGTTTGTGTGGATTAAGTGTCAGAGGCCAGCTCTGAACTCAGGTCCTTCTGACTCCAGGGCCGGCGCTCTATTCACTGCACCACCTAGCCGCCCCCATTTGACATATTCTTGATACTGTAATGATTGGCCACTTTTTCCAACTTATTTTAAAAATGAGGAACTGAGGTAAACAGGGTTAAATGACTTATTTAGGATCATATAGCTAGGAAATTTCTGATTTACATAGCACTTCAGGTTTTGCAAAGTGCTTTGCAAATATTATTTCATTTATCCTCACAACATTCTCGGGAGTTGGATGTTGTTATTTTTTCCTCTTTATACACAAGGAAAGTAAGAATACCAACTCAGGTCTTCCTGACTCCAGGTTTAGAGTTCTAGCTATTCTACCACAATTTCTCCATATTTTGGCTATAGCCTGTAATGAGAATTTGAAGATTGTCCCTGCCCCTTGGCCCCTTGATAGGCTTAAGTGAATCTGAGAACTTTCCCTGATTTGAAATTATACTCTGTCCCTTAATAGGCTGAATGTGGTCACATGGAGCCTGTGGTGGGAAGCTTGCTTTTCAGGAAAGCCCATACCTCGTTACTTTGTGATTGGGCAGTGGATCAAGTGGGTTGTGACATTCTCTGTCCTAGGAGAAGGCTATATACACCCTGATGTGAAGTTTTGCTTTGGAGCTCACTTTGGGAAGAGTTGTGTGATTTGGCCAGATGAGACTCTGGGCAGGCATTGAGCCCTTCAGCTTTGAAAACCCAGATGTTGTTGCTCACCTCTTGAAAAAGATCCCAAAAAGAAAGCCCCTAGGAATACTATAGCCAGGTTCTGGAGTTCCCAGATTAAGGAGAAAATATTAAAAACATCCAAGAAGAAACAATTTAAATATTGTGAAAACACAATTAGTATAACACAAGATCTAGCAGCTTCTACATTAAGGGATTGAAAGCTTGGAATATGATAACCCAGAGGTCAAATGAGCTAGGATTAAAACCAAGAATCACCTACCCAGCAAAAATGCATATAGTGTTTCAGGGGAAAATATGATTATTCAAAGAAATAGGCACTTTCAAGTATTCTTGATGAAAAAAAAACAGAGTTCAATAGAAAATTTGACATTCAAATACAAGAAGCCAGAGAAGCATGAGAAGGTAATGGAAAAGAATTCATAAGGAATTTATCAAAGTTGAACTATTTACATTCCTACATGGAAAAATGATAATTGATTGTAACTTATGAAACTTTTCTCAGTATGAGGATAGTTGAAGGGAATATAAATGTGTGAATATAAATTTATATACATATATATGCATATCTATGTATACATATATAATCTATTTAGGAGGGTATATGTGCATATGAATACATATGTGAGTGTATATATGTGTACAGGTATACATAGACAGAGGGCACAGGATCAATTGACTAGGAAGGGATGACATTAAAAAAATAAAATTAAGAGGCAAGAGAGGAATATAATTAGAGGAGATAGGGAGAGACGGAATAGGGTAAATTATCTCATATAGAAGATAAGAAAAGGAAAGAAAAACTGTTATAATGGAGGGGAAGAACAAGAAGGCAAAAGGAAATAGGTCAACCTTACTCTCATTGAATTTGGCTTAAGGAGGGAATACCAGACACACTTCATTGGGTTTCTTACCCTACAGGAAATTAGGGGGAAGGGGATAAAAGGGGTAATGAGGGAAGGGAGGGCACATTGGGTGGGGAGGGTAGTTAGAAGCACACTCCTTGAAAAGGGACAGGGTCAAAGTAGAAAATAGAACAAGTGGGGGGTAGGATAGGATGGAATGATATATAGTCTTTCACAATATATCCACTATGGAAATGTTTTGTGTACGTACACATATACAACCTATATTGAATTGCTTATCTTCTCAGTAAGGGTGGGTAATGATGGAAGAAGGGAAAGAAGCTGGAATTGAAAGTTTAAAAATCAAATGTTTAAAAAATTATTATTATTATTATTATTATTATTATTATTATTATTATTTACATGCACTGGGAAATAAGATATACAGGTACTGGGGTATGGAAATCCATCTTGTCCTACTGGAAAGTTGCAGGGGGAATGGAGGTGGATATAGGAGAGAGCAGCTGTTCAGTGCGATTGCTATTCTGGGGTGGTGAGTAGGGAAAATATGGGGAGAAAATTTGTAACTCAAAATCTTGTGGAAATGAATGTTGTAAGCTAAAAATAAATATAAAAGTTAATTTTAAAAAGGAATTATTGAACTACCTGAAAGTTATGATAAAAAAAATGACCCTAGACAACATCTTTCAAGAAACTATCAAAGAAAACTGCCCTGATAAATAGTTATTGAAAAAATCTACCAATCACATTTTGAAATAGATCCCAAAATGAAAACTTCAAGGAATATCATAGCCAAATTTCAGAATTATAAGATAAAGGAGAAATACTATAAGTAGCCAGAAAGAAATAATTCAAGCACTGAGGAGTCACAGTCAGGATCAAACAAGATTTAGCAGCTTCTACATTAAAGAATCACAGGACTTGGGGCGGAGCCAATATGGCAGAGTAGAAACAGCTCATCCAAGCCTCTCTGCCCCCAGATTCCCCACAAACTATGTAAAAAACTTCTGGAACCCCAGCACCCACAGAACGACACAGAGAAGCTAACCTCCCGCTGAGGACAGCCCAGCAGCCCTGCAGGAAGGACCAGCGCAGTGGTCTGGGACCTGGCAGCGGGCAGAGCCCAGGAGCCGAGCCGAGCCCAGGTCCGTGAGAGCCCAGGTTTTAGCCCCAGGGCAGCAGGGCCAGCAGCCAGCTGGAGGAACCCCAGAACACCAGGAGCTGTGGAGACCCCAGAATTATCAACATAGACATGCCTAGGACAAAGTAAGAGGTTAGTGTACTATGGACTTTGGGACCTGTATTTGGGGAATGCCTCAGCTCCCTCCCCTGGGGGCTAGAAGCCGCTGAGGAGACACGCCATTTTGTAGTTTTCAGAGGCAGGTCTGGCTCCCAGCCTACAAATCGTGGGGAGATCCAGCGATCAGTCTTGGGGGGTAATCGCTCTTGCTTTAACCTCCCTGGATCTGGATTGTGATCTAGGGTGGAAGTTGTGGGTGGGTTTACAGCTTGCCAGAAACGGAAGTTGCCCCCCCACACGTTAGGGACGAAAATTCCTCTAGCTGGCCTTAAAGCCATAGTGTGGCAACAAGCCCAAAAGTCAAGCAATTAAGTGGCAACATGCCAAGGCAAAGGAAACAGAAAAATGCAACCATAGACTCCTATTTTGGGGGCATAGAGCGGGAAAAGGACTGTGAGGTCAGAAGTCCTGCTCCAAAAGCCCCAGGGGAAAACATGAGCGGGTTGCAGGCCATAGAGGACCTTAAGAAGGACTTTAAAAATCAAATAAGAGAAGTGGAGGAAAAATTGGAAAGAGAAATGAGAAGGATGCAGGAAAAGTATGAAATGAGGGTCAACAGCCTGACTGAGGAAAACAACACCTTAAATAGACTAACTCAAATGGCAAAGGAGGCCCAAAAGGGCAATGAGGAGAAGAATGCCTTAAAAAGTCGAATTTGCCAGATGGAAAAGAATCTCAAAAGTTCACTGAGGAGATTCATTCCTTCAGAGTTAGACTGGAGCAAATGGAAGCTAGTGACTTTATGAGAAATCAAGATGCTGTTAAGCAGATCCAAACAAATGAAAGATTAGAAGGCAATGTGAAATATCTCATGGGAAAAACCACTGACCTGGAGAATAGATCCAGGAGAGACAATTTAAAAATTATTGGACTACCTGAAAGCCATGATCAAAGAAAGAACCTAGAAATCACCCTTCAAGAAATTCTCAAGGAAAACTGCCCTGATGTTTTAGATCCAGAGGGCAAAATAGAGGTTGAAAGAATCCACCGATCACCTCCTGAAAAAGATCCCAAAAAGAAAACTCCCAGGAATATTATAGCCAGGTTCCAGAATCCCCAGATCAAGGAGAAAATACTACAAGCAGCCAGGAAGAAACAATTTCAATATTGTGGAAACACAATCAGAATAGCCCAGGACCTGGCAGCTTCTACACTGAGGGATTGAAGGGCATGGAATATGATATTCCAGAGGGCAAAAGAACTGGGAATGAACCCAAGGGTCACCTACCCAGCAAAACTGAGTATTTTGTTTCAGGGGAAAATATGGTCATTCAGTGGAATAGAGGACTTTCAAGCATTCTTGAGGAAAAAACCAGAGTTGAATAGAAAATTTGACATCCAGACACAAGAAGTAAGAGATGCCTGAGAAGGTAATCAGGGAAAAGAAATCAAAAGGAACTTATCAAAGTTGAACTATTTACATTCCTATATGGAAAAGTAATATCTGTGACTGATGATATCTTTCTCACTATGAAAATAATGGAAGAAGGGGGTGTGGTCATATGAATACATATGTGAATATGTGTGTATATGGTTACAGTGATATATGGATAGAAGGCATAGGTTGAATTCGTTGGGAAGGGAGAATACTCAAGTGATGAAATTATGAGGTGAGATAGGAAAGTGGCAAGAGGAGATGGGGAGAGACATGGTAGGGTAAACTATCTCATGTAGGGGAAGTGGTTGCAAAGGAGAGGGAGAATAAGGAAGGCTAAAAAGGCAAAACCACATTCACATTGAATTTGGTTCAGGGAGAAAATGACATACATACTAAATGGGATATCTCAACCTGCAGCAGGATAGGGGAAGGGGGATGAGAGGAGGGATGATGGATGGGAGGGCATCCTTGGGGTGAGGGGAGGTTGGAAGTACCCACTATAGAAGAGGGACAGGATCATGTAGGGAATGGACCAGATGGGGGATGGGATGAGTGGGAGGGAATTATAAGCAGCCTTGTACAATATATCTACCATGATAATGTTTTGCATAGCTAGACATGTACAACATATACTGAATTACTTATCTCCCAAGAAGGAATGGGTGACAAGGGAGGAAGGAAATGGATCTGAAATTTGAGGTCGTAACATTAGATGTTTCAAATATATATAAATACTATTATTAATACTCTTTTGCCTATAATTGGGAGATAAGATGTGCAGGCATTGGGACACAAAGATTCATCTTCCTCTAATGGAAAAGTCGATGGGGGTATGGGAGAAGGTATGGGAGAGAGCAGATTGGAGGAAGCGATATCTTGTGGGACTGCTATTCTGGGAGGTTGGGTAGGGGAATAATGGGGGGAAAATGATTGTAACTCAAAATCTGGCGGAAATGAATGATGTAAAACAGAAGTTAATAAAACATTTGTTTAAAAAAAAAAGAATCACAGGACTTGGGATATGATATTTCAGAAGTCAAAGGAGCTTGAATTATAACCAACAACCAGCAAAACTGAACACAATGTTTAAGGTGAAAAGATGGATATTTGATGAATCCAAGTTCTTTAAATCATTCCTATGAAAAGATAAGAGTTGAATAGACAATTTGATCTTCAAATACAAGACTCAAGGGACACACAAAAAGGAAAGAAAAAATGTTATTCAATAAGATCAAACTGTTAATATTCCCATATGGTAAGATGATACTAGTAACTCTTGAGAACTGTTATTAGGTATATGCATAGAGAGAGTGTAGGTATGTTGATTTTGATATGATAATATAATAAAAAATTAAGGGGTTAAAAAAGGATTTTACTGGGAGAAGGGGAAAGGGGAGGCAAATAGCACAAATTGTATCATGAAGAGTCAGAAAAGACTTATTTTAATAGAAGATAAGAAGAGACGGAGGCTGAGCATTGTTTGAACCTCACTCTCATCATATTTGCCTGAAAGAGGTATTAACATACACACTCACTTGGGTATAGAAATTCATCTCACCCTATAGGTAAGGTGGATGAGAAAAGGGAAAAAGGAAGGGGAGGGTATAATCCAAGGGAGGACAGACTGAGGGAAGTGGTGGTCAGAAGCAAAACACTGATGAGTTGGGACAGAGTAAAAAGGAGAAAGAAAAATATAAATATGGGGACAAAAATAGGATAGAGGGAAATACACAGTTGGTAAGCATAACTTTGTGTGAATAGGATGAATTATTTCATGAAATGGATGCAGATAGCAGAGTGGATTAAAAAACATAATCTTACAATATGTTTGAAAGAAACACGTTTAAAGCAGAGAGATACACGCAGAGTAAAAAATAAGGGACCAGAGCAGAAACCAGCATACTTCAGCTGAAGTAAAGAAAAACAAACAAACAACAAAACAAACAAAAGAAAAACAGGGAGAGCAACCCTGATCTCAAACAAATCAGAAACAAAAATAGACTTAAAAGAGATAATGAAGGAAACTGCTTCTTCCTAAAAGGTACTATAAACAATGAAATAATATCAATGCAAAACTTAAATGCAGAAAGTGGAATGGCATCCAAATTTTTTGAGAAGTTGTGAGTTACAGGAAAAAATAGAGAGAAAAACTATTCTAATGGAGGACCCTAACCTCCCCCTCTCAGAACCAGATAAACCCAACTACAAAATAAACAAGGAAGAAGTTAAGGAGGAGAATTGACTTTTTGAAAAGTTTGATAATACACCTCTGTAGAAATTTGAATGTGGATAGAAAGTGAGATACCTTTTTCTTAGCAGTATGGGGTACCTACTAAAAATTGACCATGCATTAGGGGATGAAAACACAGTCCAATGTAGAAATACAGAAATATTAAATGAATACTTTTCAGATCATGATGTAATAAAATTTTGTGTAATAAAAGGCCATGGAAAGAAAGTCTAAAAATTAATTGGAAAGTAACTAATCCAATCCTAAAGAAGTAGTTGGTCATGGAACATATCACAGAAACAATCAACAATTTCATCAAAGAGAAAGACAGTAATGAGAAAATATGCCAAAACGTTGGGGATGCAGCCAAAATAATCTTTAGGGGAAATTTTATATCTCTAAATGTTAACATGAATAGAATAGAGAAAGTGGAGATCAATGAATTGGGCACCCAACTGAAAAAGCTAGAAAAGAAACAATTTTTAAAATCCTCAATTAAATACCAAACTAAAAATAAAATTAAGAGCT
Organism: Gymnobelideus leadbeateri; assembly: GCA_011680675.1. Taxonomy (NCBI): domain Eukaryota; kingdom Metazoa; phylum Chordata; class Mammalia; order Diprotodontia; family Petauridae; genus Gymnobelideus; species Gymnobelideus leadbeateri. The sequence continues at coordinate 44,327 of WOXC01001462.1, read as the reverse complement.
GGTTTTATGAGAAATTCAATAAAATAGATGAACCTTTCATTGATTTGATTTAAAAAAAAGAATAAAACCAAATTACAAGTATCAAACATGAAAAGTGTTGATTCATGACTAATGAAAAGGAAATTAAAATGATAATTATTATTTTGCCCAACTGTATGCCAAGGAATCTGACAATCTAAGTAAAATGGATGAATATTTGCAAAAATGTAAGTTGCCCAAATTAACATAAGAGGAAATATAATATTTAAATTACCCTGGGAAAAATAAATTGGGAAAAATCGGGAAAAATAAATTGAACAATTTGACAATGAACTTACTAAGAAAAAAAATTCAGGGCCAGATCGATTTACAAATGAATTCAACCAACCATTTAAAGAACAATTAATTCGAATACTATTTAAACTATTTGTAAGATAGGCAAAGGAGTCCTATGAAATTCTTTTTATTTCACAAATATAGTGTTGATACCTAAACCAAGAAGAACCAAACAGAGAAAGACAATTATAGAACAATTTCCATAATGGATATTGCTGCAAAAAATTAAATAATATATTAGTAAAGAGATTACAGTAATTTATCAGCAGTTTAATACAGTATGAACAGGTAAGATTTATAGCAGAAATACAGGCTGGGTCAATACTAAGAAAACTATTAGCATAACTGATTATATCAATAAAAAGCTAAAGAAATCATATGATTATCTCAATAGATGCAGAAAAAGCTTTTAACAAAACATAGTACTTGTTCCTATTAAAAACAGTAAAGAACATAGGAATAAATGGAGTTTTCCTTAAAATAATAACTAGTATTTATCTAAAACCACCAGCAAGAATTATATATAATGGGCATAAACTAGAAGCTTTCCAAATAAGATCATGGTTGAAGCAAGGATGCCCATCATCTCTTCTATCATTTAATATTATTACATCAGAAGTCTTAGCTTTAGCATTATGAGAAGAAAAGAAATTGAAGGAATTAGGAAAGGCAATGAGTAAACAAAACCACCCCTCTTTGCAGATGGTATGATGGTATACTTAGATAATCCTAGGGAATCAGTTAAAAAAAAACTACATGGAATATTTAACTTCAGCAAAATTTCAAGATATAAAATAAACCTACATATATCATTGGCATTTCTATATATTACCAAAAAAGCCCAACAGTAAGAGATAGAGAAATTGCATTTAAAGTAATTGTTGACAAGATAAAATATTTGGCAGTCTACTGCCAAGGCAAATCCAGGAACTATATGAATAAAATTTCAAAACACTTTTCACACAAATAAAGTTAGATCTAAACAAATGGGAAAATATCAATTGCTCATAGATAGGCTGAGCAAATATAAGAATAATGACAATTCCTCCTAAATTAATTTACTTAATCACTGCCATACAATAAAACTATTAAACAATCAAAACATTATTTAATAGAGCTAGAAAAACAATAACAAATTTCTTCTGGAAGAACAAAAGGTCCAAATCAAGGGAAATAAAGAAAAGAAATGCAAGAGAAGGTGGACTAGTCATACCAGATTCAGAACTGTATTATAAACCAACAATCATCAAAACTAGTTGATACTGGCTAAAAAATAGAGTGGTGGATCAGTGGAATGGAGTAGGTGCACAAGATACAGTAATCAATGAATATAGCAATCTACTGTTTGATAAACCCTCAAAACTCCAGATTCTGGAATAAGGTCTCACTACATGACAAAACTGTTGAGAAAACTAGTAAACAGTGTGGCAGAAACTAGGCATGGAACAGCATCTTACACTGTATTCCAAGTTAAGGTCAAAATGGGTGTATGATTTAGACACAAATGATAGTACCATAAGAAAATTAAGAGAACAAGAAATAATTTACCTGTCAGAAATACGGAGAAGGGAAGAATTTATGATCAACGAAAGATAGAGAATATTATGATATGGAAAATGGATAATTTTGATTACATTAAATTGAAAGTTTTTATGATAAACAAAGTCAATGCCACCAAGAAAACCAAAGCAGAAAGCTGGGAAAATTTTTTCTACTGTCTGTGATCTGATAAAGGCCTCATTTATTATATATATATATATATAGAGAGAGAGAGAGAGAGAGAGAGAGAACTGAGTCAAATTTAAAAGAACACAAGTCATTCCCCAATTGAAAAATGGTGAAAGGACATGAACAGAGTTTTCAGATAAAGAAATTAAAACTATCTATAGTCATATGAAAAAATGTTCTATATCACTATTGATTACAGAAAAGCAAATTTTAAAAAAAGTGTGAGCTACCATCTCACACTTATCAGATGAGCTGATATGACAGAGAAGGAAAATGATGAGTATTGGAAAAGATGTGGGAAAATCAGAACACTAATACATTGTTGGTGGAGTTGTGAACTGAGCCAACCATTCTGGAGAGTGATTTGGAACTATCCCTAAAGAGCTATAAAATTATGCATACCCTTTGATTTTGCAATACCACTTTTAGGTATTGTATTAGCAAGCACCTTAACATACCCAGGATAGCCTGCTATCACAGGTTCTTTGACTTGCTTTTAAAGGAAAGACTGCTCAAAACAGGGTTCACAATAATACTTTTAATTATATATACTAGCTCAGAGGAAAGGTCAGCACCCTGAACATGGAGAAAATACAAACAGAGATTATATGAGCAGAGAAATTAGTACAGAGACCATCAGACAGTGATCCAAATCTCCAAGTAAAGCAATAGTGCTATACAATTTATATACATCAGTGGATCAAGGGAGCACAGACATCTAAGCAGTCGGTGGGCTCTGAACATATGGCTACTCAGAGTCTCTACCAAGAAATCAAAATGTCCTTCTCATGAGCAAACCCCCAAAGCAAAATACTAACCTCCCAGTATAAATAACAAAGACTCAGCACCTGATTAACTGATTGCCAAGGAGCTTGAAAATCCTCATGACCTAGAACTTAATTAGAAAACTCCCAGTAGCCCATAGCCTGATTAGCTCTGGGCACGGCTCTATGTGCTTATTGATGGGGAAGGAAGATTTTCAAATTCCCTTAACATTACAGGTCTGTATTCCAAAGACATCATAAAAAAGGGCAAAAGTTCCATACGTACAACAGTATTTATAGCAGTTGTTTTTGTTTTGTTTTGTCACTTTTTGGAAAGAGGAGGGCTGAGCAGTTGGGGTTAAGTGACTTCCCAACATCATATGGCTAATAAGTGTTAAGTGTCTGAGGCTATATTTGAACTCAGGTCCTCCTGACTCCAGGACCTTTGCTCTATTCACTGTACCACCTAACCACCCAATATAGCAGTTGTTTTTGTGGTAGCAAAAAAACCTGGAAATTGAGGGGATGCCCATCGATTGGGGAAATGACTGAACAAGTTATTGTTTATGAATATGATGGAAAACTGTTGTGCTATAAGATGTGATGAACAAGCAGATTTCAGAAAAACCTGGAAAGACTTGAACAAAGTGATGTTGAGTGAAATGAGCAGAACCAGGAGACCATGGTACACAGCAACAACACCATGAGATGATTAACTGATAGACTTGGCCCTTTTTCAGCAATGTAGTGATCTAAGACAATTGCAAAAGACCCATGATGGAAAACTCCATCCACATTTAGGGAAAGAACTATGGAGCCTGAATGTAGATCAAAACATGCTATTTTCACCCATTTTTTGTTTTGTTTTTTCTTTATTTTAGTTTTTTTCCCTTTTCTTCTGGTTTTTCTTTAACAAAATGATTAATGTGGAAATATGGTTTACATGATTATACATGTATAACCTATATCAGATTACTTGTCAACTTGGGGATGGGAGAGGAAAGGAATGAAGTGAGAAAAAATGTTTGGACTTCAAAATTTTATAAAAGTAAATATTGATATCTTTCTTTACATGTTATTGGGAAAAATAAAATGCTATTTTAAAAAGAAATATGGTATAAAAACTCAATATGATATACATTAAAATAAATGTTTTTTTTAAAGTTGTCCTTTGAGGATAATATATTATTTGTAAAGATATAGTTATTGTTTAAAACAAACCTTGTTTTTAATAACTTCTCTTTAAGAATAGCTTTCTGAGAATTTAAAATCCATACAAATATGTGTCTTATTATCTTATATTTCTATCTCTTCATTGACCAAAATTAGTATTGCTAACAGGATCTTTTGCCCTATTTCCAAGAGCTGCCTTATGATTATTTAGTCTGCTTGAAAAATACAATCTCACCCTCAAATGATATGAATTTATAAATCATTCAGATCATGTTTGAGAACCATTTCACACAATTGCTTAAATGTGTTTGCATGTGTAGTCACTCCCAAATGACTATAAGAATGCATACATTAAAATTATATATATATAGTCTATATATTTATACATGTAGACATAAATGTATAACGTATATGTGTATATGTATATTCTAGAGTTTTTGTCATTGTTAAAAAGCAGTTCTTATGAAGGTATTAGATTACTTCATCATTGTAATTCATATGTCAACAAATGCATTTGCTCTTTTAATTAAAACAGAAAAATGTCACCAAAACTAGTTGTGCCCCTGGAGCTTGTCAAAATGTTCCAGATGTATACTTCTTGTCCAGCTTGACTCAGGCTCTATGGTATTATGAATCTTTGCACATTAGTCTTTTTTCAGAAGAAAGACAGTAGCAGTTGAAGTTATTTTAACAATCTTTCAAACTACTTTACCAACATAGTAGCTTATCCTCAATAGAACAATTGGCAACTCTAATAATAAAACATTCACATGAAAAAGTTTAATCTGCGGCCATATCCCTACAATTGAAATGGTACCAAAAAAAGAAACTTTAGTTTCTTAAACATCACCTAGTTAATGAGACATTCTCTATACCTATGGCTTCAAAAGAATATTTATAATTAATACATCTTCTAAAGCTGGAAGAATATTCAGTGGGAATAATTTAAAATATAACAATCACCTTCCACCAAAAATATTATTGTAATATGACAGGCAATACTGGTCTAGGTGAATAAATAAATGGAGGGGATGTAGAAAAAAAATTATAGTTACTTTTCCCTATTTGATTCTTCTCAGCCTTCAGTAAAATTGTGACAAAATTTGACTTAATTGAAAAATTGAAGTTGAAAATAGAACATATAATTCTTAAAAAATCCAAAGTATTTACCTTTGAGTCATTACGGAATTTATATAAATTTTATTTCTCCTAATAACACGGGGGTCAGAGAGTTCAGGGAGCCCAGGAACCCCAATAACCAAAGTCCCTGGAAAGCAGTCTGGAATGAATTCACAGATTCAAGCATTCTCTAAGTCAAGGTGGCAAAGATTTATTGTTATGCTGTACAGCAGGTAAGAGTTCTTAAGGAACCTGCAACCTTAAAGGAGTATAGATCAAGTTTATATAGTGTAATCTAGAGTAGAACCTGTTCCAAATATGCTAACTAGGTGAGTTGGGGAAGGATTAGGGAGTGGTTAAGGAGTGGTCAGTGCCTAAAGGAACATGCATTTTTAATATCTACTAGAATTCACTGGAAAATAGCCCAAGCAGGCACTGCATGGAGGTGTAGTTTTAGTGTGGAAACAGCACTAAGTAAGCTAGTGGTCAGGGCTGACCAAGCTGCCACCCATCAATGTCACGTTTGACAAGATGGATGTTGGGAGTTTAGTATATCCCAAGCTAACAAAGGATTCAGGATGCATATAATGAGCTAGGGAGTTACTTATAGATAATCTTGTGAAGGATTCATAGGTGCAGCTTGTTATTGTACCAAGGGGTGATAAACATTTGTCTGGGGCTTGATCATGAATGGTTGCTAGGCAGAGTACTGGCACAGGGAGAAGCAGACAGAGATAATGCTCTGAGACTAGGGAGATTTGAGGTGAGGGAGAAATATGATTTTGCAAACTGGGGTTCAAGCAAAGGCACCAAAGCACCCCATCACTAATAATATAATGTAAGCTCTTAGAGGGCATAGGCTATGCCATTTTTGACTTTGTATCCTCAGTACCTATCCCAGTCTAACACACACTAAATAAATCTTTGCTGACTGATTGATTTATAAAGGAAACAACTTTGATTCATAAAGGAAACATCCAACAGGTGTTGATGACAAGTTTTCCAGAGTTTCCATATCATCATGTTTATGTGTTTTCTCTTCTCCTTTCTCTTCTCTACTCTTTTATTCTCTTCTATTTTTATCATTTTGATGGTGTGAAATTTTTTCAATGTGAATACTTCCGTCACTGGGGCAGATGTAAAATATGTACCTAACTTCTAGTCTTAAAGGAGATGCTGGGGACCTGAGAGCTTATGTGCTTTTATTCTGGTTAAATAGCCAGCATATATTTAAAGCAGTTCTTGCAACAGTTTTCCCTATGTTAAAATGGCACCATTTTCCCTCTCTGTCCTTATCATATGGATGGCAGAATTAATGAGGGGAGGCTACAATTAAAGTGTTTAGAGGCCAAGATTTTCCACTGAGGGTAGAGAAGTCTTCCCTTTCTCTTCAGGGATTCCTTCAGTGAAGTTTTCCCTGATCCTTTCCCCTTTGGAGAATATTCTTTCATTATTCTATATCCCTGGCATTATGTATTCCCTTACACTTATATTGTTCAATCATTATTTGTTCGTTAAGCATAATATTCTGATAGATTAGAAACTATAGGGAGTAGAGAAAATACCTTATTTTATCCTGAAGCCCCATTAGTGACTGGCACTTTACACATTCTAGTGCTTAATAATTTTTTTTTTAACAAATGCTTTATTAACTTCTGGTTTACATCATTCATTTCTGCCATATTTTGAGTTACAATTTTCCCCTACCCACCACCCCAGAATAGCAGTCCCACAAGATATCCCCTCATCCAATCTGATCTCCCCCTTATCTTTGCCCATAAGCCCCTCGACTTGCCCATTAGGGCAAGGTGAAACTCTGTGCCACAATGCCTGCACATCTTATCTCCCAATTACATGCAAAATAGTATTAATAATAGTATTTATATATATATGAAACATTTAATTTTAAAACTTTGAATTCCAGATCCATTCCCTTCCTCCCTTGTCACCCACTCCCTCTGGGAAGATAAGCAATTCAGAATGTGTTGTATATGTATAGCTATGCAAAACATTACCATAGTAGATATATTGTAATAGACTGCTTATATTTCCCTCCCACTCATCCTACCCCCAAGCTCATCCATTCCCTACTTTGATCCTGTCCCTCTTCAAAAGTGGGTACCTCCAACCTCCCTTCCCCCAAGAATGCCCTCCCCTCCATCATAGCCCCTTTCATCCCACTTCCCCCTACTCTCCTGCAGGGTGAGATATCCCATTTACTATGTATGTCATCCTCTCCCTGAGCCAAATTCAATGAGAATATGGTTTTGAATTTTTGCCTTTCTGTTCCCCGCCCCCTGCAACCACTTCCCCTTGCCTCTTCTACATGAGATAGTTTACCCCACCCTGTCTCTCCCCCATCTCCTCTTGCCACATCCCTCTCACCTTTTAACTTCACCCCTTAAGTACCTTCCTACCAAATTCAACCTGTGCCCTCTATCCATGTATGCCTGTAAACATATATACACACATTCACATATGTATTCATATGTCCATATACCATTCTTCAATTATTTTCATACTGAGAAAGGTTTCATCAGTCACAATTATTGTTTTTCCATGTAGGAATGTAAATAGTTCAACTTTGATAGGTACCTTTTGATTTCTTTTCCCTATTTACTTTCTCAAGTATTTTTTGCTTCTTGTGTCTGAATGTCAAAATTTCTATTCAACTCTGTTTTTTTCCTCAAGAATGCTTGAAAGTCCTCCATTCCACTGAGTGACCATGTTTTCCCCCGAAACAAAATACTCAGTTTTGCTGGGTATATGATTTTTGGTTTTAATCCCAGGTCCTTTGCCCTGTGAAATATCATATTCCATGCCCTTCAGTCCCTCAGTGTAGAAGCTGCCAGGTCCTGTGCTATTCTGATTGTGCTTCCACAATACTGAAATTGTTTCTTCTTGGCTGCTTGTAGTATTTTCTCTTTGATGTGAGAATTGTGGGACCTGGCTATAATATTCCTAGGAGTATTCTTTTTGGAATCTTTTTCAGGAGGTGATCAGTGGATTCTATTTTGTCCTCTGGGTCTAAAACATCAGGGCAACTTTCCTTGAGAATTTCTTGAAAGATGATTTCTAGATTATTTCTTTGATCATGGCTTTCAGGTAGTCCAGTGATTTTTAAAGTATATCTCCTGGATCTATTTTCCATGTCAGTGGTTTTTCCCATGAGATATTTCACATTTCATTTGTTTGGATATGTTTAACAGCAATTTGTTTTCTCATAAAGTCACTAGCTTCCATTTGCTCCAGTCTAACTCTGAAGGAATGAATCTCCTCAGTGAGATTTTGAGATTCTTTTTCCATCTGGCAAATTCGGGTTTTTAAGGCATTCTTCACCTCATTTCCCTTTTGAGCCTCCTTTGCCATTTGAGTTAGTCTATTTTTTAAGGTGTTATTTTCCTCAGCCTGGCTGTTGACTCTCATTTCATACTTTTCTTGCATCCTTCTTATTTCTCTTCCCAATTTTTCCTCCACTTCTCTCATTTGGTTTTTAAAATCCTTCTTAAGGTCCTCTATGGCCTGTAACCTGCTCATATTTTCATTTGGGGCTTTTGTTGCAGGATTTCTGTCCTCCTCCTGTTCCATGCTTTGATCCTCTTTGCCCCCAAAATAGGAGTCTAATGTTGAATTTTTCTGTTTATTTTGTTTCCTTTGCCTAGGCATGTTGCCACTTAATTACTTGACTTTGGGGCTTGTTTCCACAGTAGGACTCTGCCACCAGACAGGGGAGCTTCTGTACCAAAAGTTGGGGTCTTCTCAATTTCCTGAGGTATTAGTTGGGTGTCCTCTGTGAAGCCTCCACACTCTCTGGTAAGCTGGACACACACCCCAAGACCTCCACCCCAGACCGCAGATCAGATCCAGGGAGGTTAAAGCAAGAGCAATTATCCCCCAGACTGATCACTGGATCCCCCTACAGTCTGCAGGCCAGGAGCGGAAACTGCAACTGAAGCTGCAAAATGGCGTCTGTGTCTCCTCTCCTCAGCCAATTTTTGCCCCCAGGGGAAGAAGCAGACGCATTCCCAAATACTGGTCCCAAAGTCCATAGGTCACTAAACTCTCACTTTGTCCTAGGAATATCTGTGTTGATAATTCTGGAATCTCCACAGCTGCTGGTGTTCTGGGGTCCCTCCAGCTGGCTGCTGGCCTGGCCGCCCTGGGGCTAAAACCACAACTCAGGCAGGCCTGGGCTCACTCCCAGAGCAAGCTGCACTTTTGGCTGCCAAAGCGCTGAGCTGGCTGATCCCTGCAGGGCTGCTGAGCTGTCCTCGGTGGGAGGTTAGCTTCTCTGTGTCATTCTGTGGGTGCTGGAGCTCCAGAAGTTGTTCAGCATCCCCTTTTACATGATTTTGAAGTGGTGTGGGCTAGAGCATTGTGGAAGTGCTGTTTCTACTCCGCCATCTTGGCTCTGCCCCCCACTTAATTTTTAAATGAATTAAATAGAACCTATTGGAATAATCATCATAATCATCCTTTACACTTATGTAACACTTGAAAACATATTATTGTATTTGATTCTCTGCAATTATTTTATTGCAAAGAATAGGTATTACCATTTTCATTTGACATTAAAGCACAAGTAATTAGAGAGATGAGGTTTGCCCAACACCTCAAAGCTAATCTGAGATAGAACCTATACTCTAATCCATAATTCTACATTCTTGGCCCTCACACCTGCTAAACCCCAAGAAAAGAAAGGATTACTTTTCAAAAAGTCCCAACTCACCAGGAAAGAAGGCACTTCAAATATTTTTCCTCAGTCTTAGATTGCCTAGCTTTGATTATAAAAATCATTATTTTGGTAAAAGATCAGATACTAAAGTCAGGACCCATTTTGGTTTTGTTTCAGTTATCTAGGTCCATGGAACACAGTTTCTTACAAATCTCAGGCCTTTATTAAATGCTTGTTAATCTGTTGTTTAATACAAAACTTAACTCAGTAAGCAAACATGGGTCAGTGCTATTGTCCTCAAATGTAGATGATTTTTATAAAGTGAGCCTTTCTGAAATCACTCTTAGACAATGTATATTTTGGTGGGAAAAACCAGAGGAATGCTTTTATATATGGAAATGTTCTATGTCAAAATTTCTATGGTCTTTAACACAAAACAAAAACTGAATGCCCTCATTATTCATATCAAAATGAAGATCAGTTATAGAATTGTCTTTTGTATTTTCATATGTACCTGGGCTTCTACTTAGACATTTTTAGGATGTAAAAAGCAAAATTAATAAAGATCTGGTAATCTTAATGTATTATTTCAGGCAGCTAGCAGCCATAATACCATGACTTCTGTGATAGACTAGATGGTTTTAAACCGTTAATGTACTTTCAATACTAAATCTTATATTTATTAAAGTCGAAATTTGTTATAGCCTATCAATAGAAATAACAGTTACAAGCAGAGATCAAACAGAGGTCTATGAAAAGAGTCTTTAAAATGTGTAGTGATAAGAATAATTCTTCTGAGGAGACATTTTAAATGCTTATTTTCATGGCTATAGATAATTCTTAATTATTTGGAATAATGGTGAACATGGATAAATTAAAAGCTAAAATCAGAGTTCATTTTATCCAAGAGTTTCTGCTTCCTTTAGCCCCCATGCTTTAATAAGCATTTAAAAGAAGTAGTCAAGTGAACTACTTTGAGTTTTGACTCCTTTTTATTGGTCCTGTCCATCGACTGGATGAGTAGATGACAAGCAGTGAAATGGTTGGTTAATTTCCAAACTGAATAATCAGTCCTTAAATGATTGAGAGTTGACTGTATTCACCAAGGGAAGATATTTGAAAATTAAGGCATATCTTCATCTCAGAGAGCTATTACTTTTGTAATGACTTTTGATATCTTCTGTCACCTTTTTGTCTGAACAGTGCTTGATTTAAAAGATAAAGAATCAAATGCAGATTTAATTATTTGAAGTACCCATTAAGGTCTACATGTCAGATTCCCAAGGAATAATTATTTTAGTTGGATAAAAATGATTATGCATAACAATTCTGAATGTTTTAACAAAATGCAACCTTTGTGAATTCTAAGATACCAGTTTGTTTCTAAACAGATTTACATTTTGTTGTGGCTTATAAAATTAGCACCCAATTCATATATTTGGTTTAGCTCATTTCAAAATCTTAGCAGTGCTACATAGCTCACAGGAAACAAAATTTAATAATATCATTTAGAGCCTTCATGTTATTAAGTGAATTTTGAATGTATAGGATAATATATTGTTTCATCAGGTATTTGCATTCTTTCCATCATATTATCTTTTAACTTGTATATGTATTGGGCTGTCTTTTGGTATGAATGTCATAGAAATAACATACTAGCTAATCTCAGTATAATGTGTAATTATATTATTCAGCAGGATTTTTCAATGGCATTTATATCTTAATTTGTTCCAAGTATTATACCCTAAGTAAGTGATAATGCTTATGAAACAAAGGGAAAAATAGGCATTTGTTTTTTTCTGGTTTTTTTTTTTTTTTAGGAATACTTGGGTTTAAATCCTGTCTTAGAAACTAACTATGTACCACTGAACAGCTCATTTTAGCCTTTTCCCTCATTTTCCTCATCTGTAAAACAAATATAATAACATTACTTATCCCCCATGTTTATTGGGAGGATGATGTAGAAAATGTTTTTAAAGCATTGTCAAGTTATTAGGAGACACCCTGTTTTCCAGGACTAAGGCTCAGTAAGCAACTGTGTCCTAAACCTGGCATAATAACAATCACTTGTACTCACCCTCTGAAAGATCTCAACCTTCCCTCTAGTCTCAGAATTAGGATTTATGATTTCTCTATTTCCCAGAGAGAGGCGGAAGTGCAACCAACCTACTATAGCATAAAGTCATCGATCACATCTCTTGACACTCTGAACAATGCCTGTGCTTTTAAGAGCTAAGTAAACTGAACCAGGTGCTGCACTAATGTTCCTATCATGCTGAGTCTGATTCTGTACCTCATTGAATGATCACAAGGTTAAATGACCTTTAAAGCTTGAGAAAATCACAAGGCTCAATGGTTGTAATAACTTGGACATTGTCCCCACAGGACCCAAGAATGGCCATATTGTCCCCAAAATGCCTGCATGTGTAGGTCTGCCATGTTAACTGTTTATTCAAGACCGATGAATAACTCTATTTGGTCCCACTTCTTAGTAGTTTTTATCCTTAAAGACACTACCTCTACCACAAATAAGCAAGCCTTGCTTCTCTAGAAGGTGGAATTGTGTTTGCAAGCATTTTCTTTACCCTGAATTTGAAATATTAATTGATTCCTGATCCCATTGCCTCTATCCTGCTTTGCTTGGCTCTGGCCACCCACAGGTTAGAGCCTGGTCCAGTCCTGAATAAATTTAAAATTATTTGTTCAGCACCAGGGAAAAATTAAAGTGCCATATAACTGTAAGTTTTTATCATCAACATCATCATCATCATCATCATCATCATCATCATCATCATCATCATCATCACCACCAGCACCACCATCATCATCATCAACAACAACAACATTTTATATCTATTTTATAAAAAAAATCACTTAAGGCATTTCTACATGCCTGGAAAGCTACTAAATTCTAGGATTAAAAAGAAAGTTAAAAGAAACTACCATCCCTACCCTAAATGACTGCACATTCTAATGAGGAAGACAACATATATGCAATCATGTACAAACAAGACATGTAAAGTATAAAGGGGAGGTAATGTTGACAAAGAGGCACTGCAAATTGTAGAGGTGTAGGGAGCATAAAGACCTTTTTTCAAAAAGTGGAAATTCATCTTAGTTTTGGAGAAAGGCAAGGAATCCAGGTGGTAATGGAAGAAAATTATTTCCAACATGAGAGACAACCACTAAAAATGAACAAAGTAAGGAAATGGAGTGACCTGCTTGAAGAAGAGTAAGAAAATTGCTGTACTAGACTATAGAATATGTGGGGAGCTTAAAGTGTAAGAAGACTCAAAAGGTAGAAAGAGACTGGGTAGTGAAGGTCTTTAGAAGTCAAACAGAGGGATCCAAGATGGAGGAGTAGAAACAGAACTTCCAAACAACTCCTGCTTCCACCACTTTAATTACATGTAACAATTACTCTAAACAAACTTTAGAGCTACAGAACCCACAAACTGATAGAGAGGAACTATTCTGCTGAAGACAGCCCTGCAGGCCAGCAGGAAGGGGTCACAGCAGCACTCTGGGAACAGAGCCCAGCCCAGCATAAGCCAGTGTTTTTAGCCTCAGGGTAGCCAGTACTATCCCTGGCTGGAGGGAAGTCAGGAGAGTGGATCACCAGCAGCTGTGGCAGTTGCCAGAATTATCAACTCATAATTGCCAATGACAAAGGGAAAGATCAATGGACTTTGGGAACAGGGGGTCCGTGAGTGTGGTCTGGCCTCTGCCCCTTGGAGGGAGAAGTGGCTAAGGCTCTGCAGCTGTGCAGCTGCCTCCTCATGGCTGCTTCAGAGATCTTGGCCTACAGATTGTAGGAGGAATAAGAGACCAGTCTGAGGGGTAATTGCTCTTGCTCTAACCTGCTTGGATCTGGATCACTGTCATGGGTGGAGGTCCTAAGGTGTTTGACCAGTGTGCCAGAGCATAAGGAGGCTGCAGAAAGGGTAGCCAAATAATAGCTTCTGTAGCTGAGAAAATCTCAGCAATTTGGGACAAAGCTCCCCACTCTGGTAGCAGAGTTCTATTGTGGCATAAAAATCAAAAGTCAAGTAATTGAGTGGCAACATGAACAAGCAAAGCAAGCAAATGAAGCAGAGAAATCCAACATTAGACTCCTATTTGGGAGACAAAAAAGGTCAAAGCATGGAAAAGGAGTGAGACAACAAAGTCAGAAATCCTGCACCAAAAGCTTCCAAGAAAAATATCAATTGGTTACAGGCCATAGAGGAGCTGAAGAAGGGTTTTGAAAACCAGATGAGAGAAATGGAGGGAAAAATGGGAAGAGAAATGAGAATGATGCAAGAAAATCATAAAGAGCATCAACAACCTGAATGAAGAAAATAACACCTTAAAAATAGACTAACTCGGGGGGAAGAGTCAAGATGGCTGAGTAGTAACAGCATTTCTGGACAGCTCCAGCTCCCACCACTTCCAAATTAATGTAAAAGGCAACCTGGACAAACTCTGGGGCTACAGAACCCCCCAAAAATGACGCAGAGAAGCTAACCTCCCACTGAGGATAGCCTGGCCACCTGGCAGGGAGCAGCCAGCACAGTGTTCTGGAGCCAAGCCCAGGCCCATGTTAGTTGGAGGTTTTATCCCCAGGGCAGCCAGACCAGCAACCAGCTGGAGGGACTCCAGAACACCAGCAGCTGTGGCTTTTCCAGAATTACCAAAACATAGATGCCAACAACAAAGTGAGAGGTCAGTGCCCTATGGACTTTGGGACTGGTTGGGAGAGTGTGACAGCCTCTTTACCTGGGAGTGAGAAGCCACTGATTAGCCCTGGCACAGCCTGCCATGTTGTAGCTTCAGCTCCTGGCCTGTGGACTGTAGGGGGACCAAGTGATCAGTCTGGGGAGGGGGGGTAATCGCTATTGCTTTAACCTTCTTGGATCTGGACTGGGGTCTGGGGTGGAAGTCTGGGAGGGTGGGTGACCAGGTTGCCAGAGTGTGTGGAGGCTTCAGAGAGGGCACCCAACTAATACCTCCAGCACCTGAGAAAATTCCAGCATCTGGGACTGAAGCTCCACTGGCTGGTGGCAGAGTCCTACTGTGTCAACAAGCCCAAAAGTCAAGTAATTGAGTTGCAACATGCCTAGGCAAAGGAAACAGAATAAACAAGAAAATTCAACATTAGACTCCTATTTGGGGGGCAAAGAGGATCAAAGCATGGAACAGGAGAAAGACTGGGAGGTCAGAACTCCTGTGCCAAAAGCCCCAAATGAAAATACAAGCTGGTTACAGGCCACGGTGGACCTTAAGAAGCAGATTCTAGAAATGGAGGAAAAATTGGGAAGATAAATGTGAAAGATACAAGAAAAGTATGAAATAAGAGTCAACAGCCTCATATGAAAATAACACCTTAAAAATAGACTAACTCAAATGGCAAAAGAAGCTCAAAAATGCAATGAGTAGAAGAATGCCTTAAAAAGCCGAATTTGCCAGATGGAAAACAAAGATCTCAAAAGCTCACTGAAGAGAATCATTCCTTCAGAATCGGACTGGAGCAAATGGAAGCTAGTGACTTTATGAGAAATCAAGATGCTGTTAAGCAGATCCAAACAAATGAAAGAATTGAAGGCAATGTGAAATACCTCATGGGAAAAACCACTGACCTGGAAAATAGATCCAGGAGAGATCATTTAAAAATTATTGGACTACCTGAAAACCATGATCAAAGAAATAACCTAGAAATCATCCTTCAAGAAATTCTCAAGGAAAATTGCCCTCATGTTTTAGAACCACAGGGCAAAACAGAGGTTGAAAGAATCCACGGATCACCTCCTGAAAAAGATTCCAAAAAGAAAACTCCTAGGAATATTATAGCCAGGTTCTGTAGTTCCAATATCAAGGAGAAAAATATTCCAAGCAGCCAGGAAGAAACCCTTTGAATATTGTGAAAATGTCATCAGTATAAAACAGCATCTTGCAGCTTCTATACTGAGGGATCAAAGGGCTTGGATTGTGATATACTGGAGGTCAAAGGAGATGGGATTAAAACCAAGAATCGCCTACCCAGAAAAACTGAGTATCATATTTCAAGGGGAAAATATTGTCATTCAATGGAATAGATGACATTCTAACGTACTTGATGAAAATACCAGAATTGAATAAAATATAACATTCAGATACAAGAAGGAAGAGAAGCATGAGAAGGCAAACAGGGAAAAGAAATCATAAGGAATTTATCAATGTTGAACTATTTACATTCCTACATGGAAAAATGATAATTGTAACTTATGAAACTTTTCTCAGTATGAGAATAGTTGGAGGGAATATATCAATCCATCTCTCTCTCTCTCTCTCTCTCTCTCTCTCTCTCTCTCTCTCTCTCTCCATAAATATATGTCTATATAGGAGGGTATATGGGCATTTGAATACATATGTGAGTGTTTGTATATATGTGTACAGGTATACATAGACAGAGGGCAAAGGACCATTTGAATAGGAAGGGGTGATAATTAAAAGGTGTAATTGAGAGGGGAGAGAAGAATATAATGAGAGGAGATGGGGTGAGACAGAATCTGGTAAAGTATCTCATACAGAAGAGGCAAGAGAAAACTGTTACAATTGAGGGGAAGAACAGGAAGGCAAAAGGGAATGAGTCAAACTTACTCCCATTGAATTTGGCTTAGGGAGGGAATGATATACACATTAAATAGGGTATCTCAACCTACAGGAGTAGGGCAGAAGGGGATGAGAGGGGGGATGATGGAGGGTAGGGGAAGACAGGTTGGGGGGAGTGAAGTCGGAAGCACACACTTTTCCAAATGGATAGGGTCAAAGTAGAGTATAAAACAAGTGGGGGGGGGCAGATAGGATGGAGGGAAATATAGTCAGTCTTTCACAATATATCCACTGTGGAAAAGTTTTGTATAGCTACATATGTACAACCTACATTGAATTGCTTATATTCCCAGTATGGGTGAGTGATGATGAAGGATAGGAAAGAATCTGGAATTCAGAGTTTTAAAATCAAATGTTTAAATATATATACACACAGACACACACACATAATTTTTTTACCTGCAACTGGGAAATAAGGTATACAGGCACTGGGGCACAGAGATCCATCTTGCCCTAGTGGAAAGTAGGAAAGGGGATGGGGGAGGATATAGGAGAGAGCAGATTGGGGTAGGGTGTATACAGTGGAATTACTGTTTTGGGGTAGTAGGTAGGGGAGAGATGGGGAGAAAACATGTAACTCAAAATCTTGTGGAAATGAATGATATAAAGTAAAAATAAACATAAAATTTAATTAAAAATAAAGTCTAATAGAGTATTTTACCTTTGGTACTCAAAATTATAGGGATCCATCACAGTTTATTGTTTGGGAGGCAAGGTATTCAGGGTGTGTATGTGGGAGGAGAGAGTAGCATGTTTGTTTCTTTGTAAAATATCAGTTTGGTAACTAAATGGAGGATAAGTTGGAATGTTGGAAAATTTGAGGCAGGGAGAAAACCAAAAAGGCTATTGTAATATCCTAGCTGTAAAGTAATACAAACGTGGACCAAGAAGATGGCTGTTTGAGTGGAGGGTAAGGTTTTGTGATTGTAGAAATGATGTAGAACAGACTTAGAAAGAGATCGGATATGTGGAGTACAAAAGAGGAGTTGAAAATTATATGACTGCATTTTACACAAATTAAAAACAAGTGCAGATATAATTAGAATATCCCAAACAGCCTAAAGCCTCCAAAATTGAGCATCTATTCTATAACCCATTGAGTAATCTGGATGCAGGGTGTGAGAAATTGTGGTATGTAAACTGTACAGAGTGTTCTAGGATCTCTATCCTTGCCTCATCCCCTCAAGAATTCTTTGGACTTGACAAAACCCATAAAGGGGAAGAGGAATGACTAGCATGAAAATGAGACCACCTTAGATTAGGGACACAAATGAGAATGTGATTTCTACCTGGACAAATCTACTCTTTATTAACCATTGCTGTTAGACTTGTGTTTTCTTGACACTGTTCTCTTAAAGGATTATGTAATCACCAATTTCAATGACTATAAAAGCAAGCACAACAGTAATTGACACCTTGTTTCAGCTATTGCATTAATACCTTGTTTCAGTTCAAGTTTCTTTTGAGCCTTGTATCAAGTCTGTTAAGAAACAGAACATGTGAACCCCACATCTTGTAAACCCTAGAACTCATGAATTTTTGCAACAGGAAGGGGAGGAGCTAATGGCCATCTATAATGAGACTTTCCAGGGTACAGACAGCAGAACTGAGAAGAGGCCTCTTGTGGCAGAGTCAAGAAGGAGAAAACGTGTGGTATCCCAGCACTCTGTCTGCTGTGTCTGTGTTGATGCTTGTTTGTGATATTTTGTACAAATGTCCTGGGACCTTACTGGAAGCCCTGAAAGAGGGCTTGTATGTTTACAGAAGTCCTGAAGGAGGATTTGGGAGGCCCTGGGACGTTACTGATGATTTGTGCTGACCTCATGGACCTTGTTTGTGTTGATTTCTATTTTGAGTTTTCCAACCTTGTTGGTGGGTCTGAGTTGATTTCACAGGCAGGTAGTGAATTAATGATGGTGATGGCAATGTGTATGAAAATTATTGTGGCTCTGTCAAGCTTTGTCTTCCCAGAAAGAAGAACTGTGAAGGACTTGAGGTGAACTGGATACTGTGAACTTCAGTATGTACTGGGAACTGGATGAAGAACTGGAGAAGGAGCTGGACAAGGAACTGGGAGCTGCCTGCCTTTGAACCCAGGTGACAGCTGGAGATGGGACCATGGAAGAGGAACCATGGAAGCTGAGAGCCAGCTTTGAGTCAAACTGAAAGAAGACTTTGCCTGGATAGTCTGTACTGATTGAGAAGAGTATGATTTGTTGTGACCTAGGGGTGGAGAACTATGACTTTGGTACTTTGTGATTCAAAGGATTTTGTCATTGACTAAATCAATGTACTTTGTTGAAAACTATGTGACCACTTTGGAGAAATCTATGTGGCCATTTTAGTGATAAGTTGTTGATTTTTAACGTGGTGAATAACGCATTTTGATTTTCTATAATAAGTTGTAACATTGTGAATGCTGTGTCTTGATTTTCTATGAATGTTTTGCTCTGATTTGTTATTGAATTTATAGAGAGTTTGCTATACTATGTAATCAGAACCTTGAATGCTGTTCACAACAGCAGTCTTTTGGAAAACTGCTCGTGTGTGGCTTTACAATGACTTTTAAAAAGTTAATCATTTTTATATAGCAAGTATCTACTCTCTCTCTCTCTCTCTCTCTCTCTCTCTCTCTCTCTCTCTGTCCCCCTCCTCCCTCCTCCCCTACTTAAATATAAGATAAAATATGAAAAATCAAACAAAATAATTTCCCACATTTTCCATGGCAAAAAAATATTCCCTACTTTTGTATTGACTTATGAATCTAATATTAGTATATTTCATTATTCTTTCAGGATCATGATTTCTCATTTCCTTGAACAGCATTCTTAAGTCTTTCAAAGTTGTTTGTATTTAAAATGTCTTTTTTATAGTTTATATCCTTTTTAGTCTCTGTAGCATTTTCTGTTATCATAGGGTGGTAGGAACCAAAGAAGATATTTAGTTTAAACTATGTCATGAGCAACTCTCTTACAATATTGATGACAAGTGTTTTTTTTCCAAAAAACCTATCAAAACCATCATGATGAGGCACCCACTGCCACCTGAGTTAATCCATTCCACTATTAAACAGTTTAAATTGTTAAGATACTTTTTCTCACATTGTAGGTGGGAAAAATGAGTTTCAGTTGACAATAGAGTTAGGGGTATTCAGAAGTACTTGAATTATTAGACAAACAAAACATAAATATTTAGAACAATGTCACCTTAACAGATAATTCTCTAGTGGAAGATATTAATAATTTGTCCTTGGTCATCTACTGTTTAACATCTTTAAAAATGGTTTGAATGAAGCCATAAATGTTATATGCCTCAGATTTGAAAACAACTTGAAGCTCAGATGAACCATATTCACTTATAGAGTTGATACTTGTATTTGAAAATCAAATTTTCTGTTCACCTGTGGTTTTTTCATAAAGAATACAAGAAGCAAGAGAAGCCTGAGAAGTAAATAGGAACTATTTACATTCCTATATGGAAAAACCATTGTAACTCATAAGACTTTTCTCAGTATGAGGATAGTTGAAGGGATTATGTGTATGTGTGTGTGTGTGTGTTTGTGTGTGTATATATACATATGTATATTTGTATAGGAGGGTGAATGTATGTATAAATACATATGTGAATGTGCATATGTGTGTACATGTATACATAGACAGAGGGCACAGGATGAGTTGAATATGAAGGCATGATATCTAAAAAATAAAATTGAGGTGAGAAAGGAATATATTGGGTGAAAAAGAAAGGGAGATACAAAATAATGTAAATTTTCTTATATTAAGAGGCAAGAGAAAACTGTTACAATGGAGGGGAAGAGCAGGAAGGTGAAAGGGAATGGATCAACCTTATTCTCATTTAATTTAGATTAAGAAGGGAATAACATACACATTCCATTGGATATCTTACCCTACAAGAAAGTAGGGGGAAAAGAGATAAGAGAGGGGATGATAGAAAGGAGGGCAAATTGGGGGAGAGTGTAGTTAGAAGCAAGCACTTTTGAAAAGGGACAGGGTCAAAGGAGAAAATAGAATAAATGGGGGCTGGGATAGGATGGAGGGAAATATAGTTAGTCTTTCACAATATAACTACTATGGAATCATTTTGTATAACTACACATGTATCACCTATATTGCATTGCTTGTCTTCTCAGTGGGGGTGGGTGAGGAGGGAAGAAGGGAAAGAATCTTGAAATCAAAGTTTTAAAAACAAATGTTAAGCTTTTTAAATGCAACTGATAAATAAGCTATACAGGCACTGGAGTAGAGAAATCCATCTTGCCCTACTAGAAAGTGGGGGTTGGGGGAGGAGGCATAGGGGAGGATAAAGAGAGAGCAGATTGGGGGAAATGTTATTCAGTAGGCTCACTATCTTGGGGTTGGGGGTAGGGGAAAGACAGGGAGATAACTTGTAACTCAAATCTTGTGGAAATGATTGTTGAAAATTTAAAAAATATAAATAAAAGTTTTAAAAATTTTAAAATAATAAATACTACTCATTTTATTCAAAGTGAAAGAAAAAGAAAGGAAGGAAGGAAGGATGAAAGAAAGAAAGGAAAGAAGGAAGGAAGGAAGGAAGAAAGAAAGAAAGAAAGAAAGAAAGAAAGAAAGAAAGAAAGAAAGAAAGAAAGAAAGAAAGAGAGAGAGAGAAAGAAAGGAAGGAAGGAAGGAAGGAAGGAAGGAAGGAAGGAAGGAAGGAAGGAAGGAAGGAAGGAAGGAAGGAAGGAAGGAGACACAGAGGTGTGCAGCCAGGTAAGCAAAGAAGAGATGATTGTCCAGGGACCCCCTCCTTAATCAGAGATTCTAATAGGGTCCTTCTGCCTTCAATCAGAGGGAGATGCCTCAAGGTCAGAAGGTATTGATTGAGTATGAGTTTCTGAGCCAAAATGATCTTGCAGGATAAAAGTACCAAAAAGACATTATTAAAAAAAAGAAATATGAATTCCTACATGAATTTAATGAAATCAAATGCATAAGCAAAGTATGAGGGGGACATGGCTAGAAAATAATTTATATGGAAAAGATGTTATATTTTCAGGGCACTGAATGAGTCAAAAGTGCAAAATAGTAATCACAAAAGTTAATATGACCTTAAATTTCCATAAGAGAGACATAGAGTCCAGGGCAAGGTCAGATAACATCTGAAATAATTACTTCAGTCATGGTTTCCACATTTTAGGAGAATGCTGCTTATAGAATAGGGTGACTAAGGAACGAAGGGACTGTAAAGCATTCCATAAAAGGATTAGATAAGAGTGTTAGTTCTGAAATGAGAATAGACGGAGGGAAAATGATAGCTACTTGAAGTTTTGAAGAGCAATCACATGGTACAAGTACAGTTCTCTCTTTACATAAGTTTGCTTTTCACAATTTTAACTGTGCTTGAATGACTATGGAAAAAATAAGCATTCAAAAAACTTACATTAATTTTACAGTACAGTACTGTGCACTCTCTCTGCTACTGCCCCTCAACTAGGTGTTCTGTGGCCTCCCCTCTCCCCACATACCTAAATACTAAAAAAAATAAAATTAAATTAAAATAAATAAAACCCCTCCCTGTGAAAGCAGGACAAATAGACTAAAGGGGACCTCAACATTTCTGCTACTGTTTAATCTCCCAGCTTGACTTGAGACCTCTGAAGCAGTGTAAAAAGACTTTTGCTTCTCTTCTCCCACTTATATGTCAACCTCTCCCACCATCTTCTCTCTATGCTAAGTTCCCTGTGTCTGTCCCAGTCCTGACCTCTCACTAGTCCTCTCCTGTCTGTATCTCTGCCCTCCTGCAACATTTATGCCCCTTGGATGTTCTTCCTCTAGGTTCTGACCAGGCCCCAATGAGATTAGCTTCTCATTTTCCTCCTCCTGTCCTTGCTTATTTGTCCCCAGTACTAACTGTCCAGGAACTATGTGGTGACTCTCCGTCCACAGGCATCTTGCAGTCACCTCATTGCCACCCTCCTTCCCTCTCTCCCTTTTTCACATTGTGTAAAAATTGCTTTTTTAAGTGTGAACTGTGTATTAGACTTTTTGTTGTGGCTTCATGGAACAGAAGGTGGAGAAATGGGTAAAAATTACAGAAAATAAGGAAAGTCTTCCAACAATAGTTCCTGGTGGGTTGCTATTTTTATTCACTAGATATCTTCTAGGAAAGGTTAGATGAATTTTTTAATTAATGGGGAATGAATTTTATTATTTTTTGCATAGGGCAAGACAATCTCTGAGGCATCATTCAACTATATTTATTTTTTTTAACTAGGTTGAAATTTGCTCCTCTGCAACTTCCAACCTTTGCAAACAAATTGAATTTCTTCCACACTTTCTCCTTGCAGATATCTCCTGATCTAGATTTCTGTACTACAATGCTGTCTTGACTTTCTCCTATCAATGTGACAAATTCTTCCTTCCTCTTCACATTCTGCACACTAATCTTAGTATCAAGGGTAGTCCCATCTAAGCTTTCTTTCACTTGAAGATGTTTTAACTTTCAATTAGGTTTAACAATCACCTCTATTCAGGCCACCTTAATATGTAAATTCTATATCTCAAATCTCTCTCAAATCCTAGCACCTCATTAACAAATTACCATGAAACATTTCCTTCTATATTAATTCTTAGACTCAAAGTCAACATGTCCATGTCCAAAATCATTATCCTTGCACTAAATCCAAACTAGAAAGTTGGAGATCCCTTTTCACACTTTCCCCCACTTTTCTCCTCTCCTCTAATATTCATTTATTAGCTATTCCTCCTAGCTTTGTGTCAAGTGCAAATTTTATGAGTATATCATCAATTTCTAGAAGATAAAAATGCTGAACAATGGATTCTTATCTTTAATACTCTTGCCATTCCCTTAGCATTCTTTGTGATTCTCTTTGCCTTGATCTTTACTTATGTTTGTCCTTCAATTTTGCCTCCCCTAGTTTTAGTTTCTTTTTTTGTTACTTCAATACTTACCTTTCCTTGAAGAACAAATTCAAATACTGCTTTCTTCATGAAGATACGTCTTTCTCCATACCCACCAGAAGTAACCTTCCCCCACCCTAAACTCATCTTCTATTTGCTAGACATTGTATGTGACATATTCTATGATATGTATTTGAATTTCTATCAACTTGTTTTGGACAAAATGTATCTGTTATAGCATTAGATCAACTTCAATGGTTGTCAGCTGTCCTTCTATGCAGACTGCACTTAGGATATATTTGTTTGAATAAAGGACTTAATGAATGTAACTAACTTATTCTCTTGGGACATCAATTTCTATATCCATAAAATAATGGAATTGAATTAGATTATTACTAATGCTGTTTTCAGTATTATGATTTTATGAACAAATGATGAAGGCAGGAGTTGAGTACCAAGTAATATGTTCACAATAATTTAATATATACACTTCTTTAAGGATCAAATATGGTCCAGCCAATATGCATGTATGGATAGCTACCAGGAAATTGACTGTTGCTGACATAACCAAAGTCATCTTATTTACCTAGCACATTAATATTCTCTGATATGTAATTTGATTACCTTAATAAACTCAGCAAGTTTTTTTTTAATGGGGTCAGTACAGTAAAAAATAAAGTATATATAGGGAAGGGGAAGTGTGTTTGGCAGTTTGTATTTTGAGTGAATTGGAAGTAGTTTAGAAATATGAATTTCTAGAATAATCTAAACTGTTGATTTAGTATGTTCTGTGTTTATGGTAAAATCATATATTATTTCTTGTACTTTATCAGCATAAACCTGGACATAATTTGCTTTAATAAATGTTTTCTAAAATTTGTTATTAATATTTAATATGGCTTTTCCTAGGTATTACTATATAAGATTTAATAGGAACTTGTTAATATTCTTTTTTACAATTTTTGTTCTAGATTTTTAAACATGATAATTCTTCTTTGTCTATACAAACTCTAGATTAATTTCAAGACAGTTGCACTATATTTCTAACATATGTTTAGATATGTAATTATTGTTATATATACATATACAATAGCTTTATATATACATGCATATGTATAACTTCTCAGTGTTTCATATCAATTTTTCTCAACTTGCTGGAACTTATAAATGATAATTAAAGAAATATTTTTTCTTTTGTATCTGATTTTTATAACCTTTCTCTAAGATAAAAATACTAAGAAGTGAGGAGTCATTATACAACCATAAGAATTAATCATAGTTACCCAAAGTAGCTATGTCACTGAACTTTTAGACTTTTTTCATTGACTGTAATATAAAATGGTTTAAATTCAAACAAAAGAAAATGAAAACACAGCATATTAACTCAAAGAAATAATTAACATACATTTCTGAAAATGTAAGTTTCTCAATAATTTTAAAAATGATTTTTTTCTAGCAGCAATTCCAAAAATATACATTGAAGAAAAATGTATTTCTCCTGTAGACTGCTGAGGTAAGCAGAGCTTTTAGGCAGATATAAAAAGATCAGTTTATCAATGAAAATGCTGACAATTGCATTGCAAACAAGAAAGATTTTCTTTGCTCCAAAGTAAATGGAAACAGCCTCTGATTACTGGGGAACAGCATTACTTAGAGTGCTATGATTAAAAAAAATGGGACAACTAGACTACATAATAAATAAATAAATAAATGTACATTGATAAGAGAGGGAACTGATAACCTCATAAATGAAACTTAAGTGACTGGTGGGAAGGAAAACTTAAAGCTTGAAGCTTAAATCCATAAAATTCCAACGGGGCTATTCTATTCTTGTCATTGGTGCAAAATTCCCATTAAAGTTGGCGAAAGTTCCAATCATATATGAAGACAGCTTTACATGTAAACATCAATATTGCTAGCTTCATTTTTTCCTTAAGAACTCTCTTCTGCTTTCTCCTCATAAAATCAAAGAAACTAAAGTAAATAAAGATAAAATTAGAATTATATTTTAGAACCTTTAACATATTATCCAGATTAGAAAAAAATGAGTCTTGATTAGTTAAATTTTTTAAAACAGCATTCTTATGAATAGTATTTCACAAAGTATCTAAAGACAATCACTAATTCTAATGTTCAAAATTCTTTAAATGTCGCTTGTATCTCTGCCATGAGTTTTGTTAACCAGAAGATGATAGATGTGTGTGTAAAGGAAGATAATAATTCTTTGACTACCTTACTTTAATACCATGATTTAGACAAGAAAACTCACTAATAAATTTGCTTTCAAAAAAGCCATAATCAGTGATACATAATTTTAAAATGTACCAAGTTTTCTATTAACTCTTATATGAGATTATGGTTAAAGCATGGCTGTTGGAGAATAGAATAGAGATGGGGCTAGATTTGAGATTTTGTCTACATTGGTTGAGAACTCAAGGCAAAAAGCTTATTGTATGAATGCTGGTCAGTACCTTATGAATACTTTATGTTTTTAGAAAGTTGTCTAAAGAAACGAGAAATTTTGCAGTTTTACCTCTATCACACAGCCAAAATATGTTAGATGTTGGATTTGGCTCCAACTTTTCCTTGCTCTGCTTATCTATATACTATGCTACATAATTTCTGAATCATGATAAACATTTGAATTTGATTACAATTTGCATTCATTAAAGAAAATAAAAATGAGAAGGGATTCCTAATTTCACCTAGGAAATGGGGACAAGGGAATAGAAAGAGTCGTCTAGTATACATTTACCTTTTTACTCACCTTGCTTTAGAATCATTGATACAGAGATAAAAGGAAATTTAAACACCCATATATTCCAACCTTAATCATTCTACAGATGAATAAACTAATAGCCATGGATATTAAAAATTATCTGCCTAATGTCACTGAGGGAGTAAGTATCCAAGGCAGGACTTGAACCCAGGATTTTTGACTGCAGATCCATTACTCCTGATGTGCTGTTGAAGAAGAGTAAAACAAATTAAAGTGTCAAACTTTAATAATAATCATTATTTATGTAATACATTTATGTAACAACTTATAATTTATTAGGGTGTTGTTTTGTTTTGTTTCCCACAACAAACCCAGGATGAGTGATGATGATGAAAATGAGGATCAGGTTAAGAATTATGTGGGGCTATCAAGATCCACAGTGATTAATTTTATTGGGGAAAAATGAATGCTAATTTGGGGACTTAGAATCCTTCAGCCTAAAAAAAGTTGGATGCCTAATGAATACAAAAATACCTGTAAAGAACTAGTAAAAATTTTAAGGTAAAATTCACTAAAGTTCCCTATTGGATACAAAGACAAATAATCTTTATTATATATTCAACTAGTTTACCTCAATGGTCTCTAGGTGACACAGGTGAGGAAAGTGTTATTGCTTCTTTTTCTTCAAGCAAGTGTAGCAGCAAGCACCCCAATATCCCCAGGGTAGCTGCCAATATAGGTTCTTAGATCTGCTTTTCAAAGGAAAGCAACTCAAAATGGGTTAACAAGCTTACTTTAATCAAACAAACACACATTACCTAGTTCAGGGGGAAAAGGTCAGCACCCCAAACTTCAGAGTTACAGAGCTTACAGATCAAACAGACAGGCTTCCAAACTGTCCTACCATTATATCAATACCAAATCACAGTTACTAGAGAGGGAAGCATCAACATCTGGGTTTTCAAAGCTGGGGGGCTCTCAACAACGGCTTCCCAGAGTCTCATCTGGTCAAATCACACAACACTTCTCAAAGTGAGCCCCAAAGCAAAGCCTCTCCTCAGGGTTTATATAGCCTTCTCCTGGCTCAGAGAATGTAACAACCTTCTGGACCCACTGCCCAATCACAAAGTATCAGGGTGTGGGCTTTCCTGAAAAACAAGCCTCCCACCACAGGCTCCAGGTGCACTTAAGCTAGGGGCAGGGAAGATCTTTAAATCTGCATTTCCATTACAGCAAGTCACTACAGAGGGGATAGTCTGCCTGCAAGATATTTAAAGTCCTTGAATGATATGCTGCAATCCTAGCTAAACCATTTGACCAAAATAACAACATGGGTCTTTTTGTTTTCCCTTCTAGGGAAGTAGAATTTTTAACCAGTATTTATATAAGATGAATAGTCTGCTGTAAATTATCACCAATACGGCTCAATACTGGTGACAACACACACACATATACATATATATTTTATATGTTTATATATATATATATCCATATATATATATATATGGATAGATAGATATACTTTACTTGAAATGTATGTGTATATATATATATACATACATACATACATGTGTGTATACATAAAGAATTAAAACATAGGCTTAGAACACTAGGAAAATTTAATCATCTTCACTGAAAGGTGGGTAATAATAGGCAAGAAAATATATTTATTACTCATAGGTATACATACCTAGCTCTAACCTCCTGTCTTGCATCTTTGACTGCCTTTTGTACATCTCAAACTAAATATTCCATAATTATATAAGTCTAAAACTTAACTCATATTTCTTTTCAAATCCTTCTCTCTTTTGAATTCCCTACTACTGTTAATGGCCTCAGCAGATTCCCAGTCACCTAGGTATGCAATCTGGGTATTCTCTTTGATTCCTCACACTCTACACCCATATCTAATCTATTGTCAACTTCTCTTGATCCTACCTTGACAAAATCTCTTTATTTACATTCTGTCTTCTTTCCTCTGACTACACCATCACCCTATAGCAGCCCTTCATCACCACAGGGGTAGACTACTGTAATTTCCTGATTTGTCCCTCCCTTCCCTGCCCCAGCCTTAAATTTTCCCCACTCCAGTAAATCAATTATCAAGGTGATCTCCCTAAAGTGCTTGTCTTTCCCCTTTTCTCTAAATATTGGGTGCTACCTGTTACTTCCAGGACCAAATATAAAATACTGTTTAGCTTTCAAAACCTTTTGAAACCCTTCCTATTTCTCAAGTTTTAATACTCCTCATTAACCTCCTCTTACTTTTCCATCCAATGACCTCTTACTTTTCCATCCAATATCCTCTTTGAAGTTTGTCGCCTAAGATACTTCATGTGTGCATTTTCAGTGGCTGTTCCCCACGAATCATGAATTTCTCTCTCATGGCTTCTATTTCCTGGCTTCTCTGGCTTCCTTAAATTATTAGTTAAGATATGACTTTTTGGATCTCTTCCCATCCCTTCTTAATTCTGGTTCTTTCTTTCTGGAATTATCTTAAAATTATCTTTTCTATATTTTTTGCACATGCAAGTTTTCATGTTGTCTCCCTGATGAAATCATAAGTTTCTCAATAGCAAAGAGGTTATTTCTTATTTTTTTTTAACCTTTCTTTGTATTCATTGAACTTGTCTCCAGGATTTTGCAGATAGTGAGCAATAAATACTTATTTAATTTTTGATTTAAGAATTTTGGGAGATAGATGAGGTAATTTATTCCATTCAAACCAGACTTGAGCAGAAGTTTTCCTAAATATACCCCCAAACAGACACTTTCCTTCAAGTCCTCCAATGATGGAGAACTTGCTATTTCTTTTTTTTTTTCTTTTCTTCTCCCTCCCTGCCCTCCATTGCCCTAGAGATGGCTACAATTAGACACAAATATGTGTGCATATATAAAATCATACTATATATTTATTTATCAGTTCTTTCTGTGGAGGCAGTTAGCTTCTTCCTTCATATGTCTTTTGCAGTTAATTTGGGTATTTATAATAGTCAAAATGACAGTTACACAATGTTGTTCATTAAACACTATTGTTATGGGATGCAACATTCTCTTGGCTCTGTTCATTTTACTCTCCATCATTTCATGCAAGTATATCCATGTTTATCTATGATCATCTAACCTTTGAGATATCACATTCTATTTCTGTATTGTTCTTAATTTTGGAAACTTTTTCACCATATCAAGCCAAAAATGGCCTTTCTTCAATGTCCCCTATACACTTTGCTGTCACCATTTCCTTCTGGGAGTAAGAAAAAAAGTTTTAGGTCTTTTGATCACATAACCCTTTAAATATAGTCAGAAGAATGTTACCCACAAAAAGAATTATTTGGGGAATATGACACTGTATAAGATATACCTCTTCTATTTGGATTATGCTAATAATTTACATAGCAGTATGAAATGATGTTTGCAAGCATATTTCTATTTTCTTCTTCATTTGATAAATAAAATCAAAAGGCCATTTGAAAAAAATATTGATGGTTTGTATAGTATATAATCTGTTCAGTTACTTAACTTTTGCCTGGAAGATACCTTGTTAGAAGAAAGGTAAAATAATCTTTAGAGAAATAATGAAAGATAATTAATTTAAAAAATAATTGTCAGAATTGGTCTGTGCAAATATAATAAAGATGAAACTAATTTATTATTTGTCCCCATATAAACTACATTATCAAAGGATTGCTTTATAGAACTAGCCAAATTATAATAAAATTCACTCAGAGGAGTATAAGATATTTTTTAAAGTAGGAATAATAGGGTCTTAGAATCACCAGATAAGTAACTATATTACAAAGAAATACAGATTGAAAGTATTTTATATTGCTTAAAAATAAATTACTAGGTCACTGCCACCAACTAGATAAATAAGAAGAGACATAAGCTTAGTAACCTACAATTAGGTCAACTTAACGACACAAATTATTGGAGTAATAACTACACATTAAAAAATAATCTAGGCAAACTGAAAAGAAGCTGGGCAAAAATAGATTTTGATGAACACATTATAATATACACCTAAATAAATTTTCAATACATATATGGCTAATATAAATTTTTCACATCATCTAAAGAGTGGAAAAACTTGAAAAAAAATGCAATTTTCAAAAATACAATTAGAGTTAAAGCTTAACTAAATAAGGGGTAAAGATGATCATAGAAGAAAAAAATGACATTTTCGATTACTTAAAACTGAACAGATTTTGGATAAAGGAAATAAACTCAGTATAATTTTTAAGTCAATTAGGGAAAATTCAGCAAATATCTCTGATAAAAATGTAATGTCCAAGATATAGTGTATTTAGAACTTGTACAAATGTCAAATATATGAAATATTCCCTGTTAAATATTTGATTACATGCTATATACATATAATTTCTTTTAAAATGATGGAATGATGCTCTTTGTTTTTATTTCTGTTATTTCCTACATACACAAGTTCTCCAGACTCACTCTTTTCTTTCCACAAGGAAATACAATTATAGGAAAACATATAGAATCCATATCTAAAAATATATATGATATTCTTCCAAGATATTTTCATATCTCTTTCCTCATCATGAAGAGAAATATTTTGTTATCTCTTTTCCAGGACATGTATTAGTTTTTCTCTTACTCAGAGTTGATTTTTCTTTAAGGGATCATTTGATTTATTATTAAGTATTTCTTCTAGGTTCTCTTTATTTCAATTTACATCCATTCATGAAAATCCATCCTTTTCTGAATGCATCATTTTTGTTGCTTAACTTCTTATAGCACATAATATTTTATTACATTCACATGACATATCTTTTCTAGCAATGACCCATTTCATGGGCACTCACTCTGTTTTCAGGTCTTTGTTACCAAAAAGTGTGATGCAACAGAAAAACTGTAGAATTTTGAGTATAAGGACCAATATTAGAGTCCTCATTCAAAGGACCTATCTCATAGTTGTTTCCTTGTTGTCTGGGTGAAATGAGATGACATATGTAAGCAATTTAGCACAATGCCTGACCCATTGCAGGTGCTATATAAATGCCTCCCCCTTTCCTTTTCTATTATTAATAAAAATCTAAGTCTATCTTTAAATTCCTTGCTAATAATGGTTTTGGTATATCAGAAGTGTGTGGGAAAATTTTTCAATTTTCTTGTAAGATTCTAAATTGAAATTGGAAACAATAAAACTATTTCTTAGCTCCATCAACAGTGCATTATCATGACTATCTTCTCACAGTCCTACCAACATTGACTATTGCCCTCTTTTGTTATATTTAATGAATTTTAATATGAGTTAAAATGTTTCTTTTAATTTCCACTTATCTTACTATTAGTGGCTTGTAGGATTTTTCATGTGGTCACATAGTTTGCAAATCTTTTGAAAACTATGCTTCTGAAAATCAGTGAGTTGGGAAGATGGTGGAGGAAAAGCAGGGACTTGCTTGAGATCTCCCTAAAAGCCCTCCAAATACTTGTAAAAATGACTAAACAAATCCTAGAGCTCTTTGTCTCAATCCACTGGAGAAGGAAATTGGAAAATATTCCAGTATCTTTTCCAAGAATACCCCATGAACAGTATGACTATGAAATGATCCATGGGGTCAAAAATTTTAGGACATGAATGAACAATACCAAAGGATTGTAAGAGGCAGAAGTAAGGTGGGAGAGAATTACAGACATGAGGTTGCCTATGACAAGAGATGTTGGATATTTTTGATGGAACGTTGAATAGGTCAGCTTGATTAGACCATAGAATACATGAAAGGGAGTAATGTGTGATGAGAGTGGAAAAGTAAACTTGCAGAAGACTGATCATCTTTAAATGTCAAGTGGAGGAGTTTGTATTTGATTCTAAAGAAACAGAAAAACATTTAAGCGTCATTAAAAAGGGAATGACATAGATTGACTTATTCTTCAGAATATCACATTGGCAAATGTCTAGAGTAGAAAGGCAGGGAAAGAGGGAATAAGCAGTACCAGGAACTTTCCTAAGAACTTTAAAAGTACTATTTCATTTGATTTTCACAACAACTCTGAGAAGTAGGTGTTATACTCTCCATTTTCAGTTGAGGAAATTGAGGGAGCCAGAGGTTAAATGACTCGCCCAGGGTCACACTGCTAGTAAATGTGTGACCAACCCAGATTTGGACTCTGGGGGTGCTAGTAGAGGGAAGCAATTGGAAGAAGAGAGGCTAATTTAGAGTATTTGAGTGCACAGAAAAGCAATAAAGAGCTAGCATATTAGCTATATGGATGAAGAAAAATGGCACAGGGGGAGGCTAGGTTGGGCAGTGAATAGAGCACTGGCCCTGGAGGGGGAGGACCTGAGTTCAAATCTGACCTCAGATACTTAATACTTACTAGTCATGTGACCTTGGGCAAGTCATTTAACCCCCATTGCTCTGCCTTCCTCCCTCCAAAAAAAAAAAAATGGGACAGAATGCAGAAACGTGTATTTGGGTTTTGTGTGTGTGTGTGTGTGTGTGTGTGTGTGTGTGTGTGTGTGTGTGTATTTCATATGTGTGAACTTGGGCAACTCACTTTAAACCTCAGTTTTCTCAACTGTATAATTTAAAGGTCGAAATAGAGGACCTCTAATTTCTCTTCCAACCTTAAACCTATCGTCCTAAGATCCCAGAAAAGAAAAGATTTGGTAAGTGATCAGATATTTAATTTTCTTTTCTGAAGCAATTCAAATAAATGTTTAGGGACTGAATCTATTATTTTCTTTGACATAAGGAAACATTTCTACTGGTTCAGCACTTTCTGTAACTTAGAATCAGAGAGTTTTCTAGAACTCTGGAAATTTAAGGGGTTTGCTCAGTGTCAAACAGTTCATATGCATGAGATGAGATTGGATCATAGGTTCCCTAGCTTTGATACCAGTTCTCTATCCTCTACACAATGTTGCCTCTATGTTAAATTCAAATGAAACAATGATTAAAAGTGTATAGTGATTATGAAAATTATGCTAGAATAGGGATTAAAATATTTATCTCTAAACCAGACATTCAAATGCTTCTGAATCAAATCTGAGAAAATGAAGTTGATTTGGAAAGCAATGAATAGCTTGTCTCAATGTGAATTTTCCACTTTCTGGTTTAAGCATGTGATCATTAGCTAGGGCCCTAACCAGGGAATCCATGTGACAAGGATTTTTATTTATTGTTTTTGCTTCTTTAGTAACTTATCTGAAGATCTGCTCATTTTCAGTCATTTAACTTTTCAATTATCAAACTTTCAAATGATTTAATTTATATAAAATTTGATGGAATCAGCTGTATAGGGTATTTTCCCCCTATGACTCCACTCATTTGTACTGTATATGCTCCAATGATGAAAATGAAATTGCAAGGAAAATAAATAATTTCTTTGGATCAATGAATACATTATTAAAATCATGTGCCATGGTGATAGATAGAATGACATAGCTTTTAGAAAAAAAATGTCTCTTCTGGAGATAAATAGACATTAAAAAAGAGGACAGAAAAAAATGTTTTGGAACTGTTTGATCAGGAATGCTAAACTTGCATATTATACAGTGGGCAGTGAGTGAAAAAGAGGAAAAGCTATGTCGAATGTTTCTAAATTAATGTAGCCTTCAAGGATGGGGACAGCAGTGTAATAAAAATTGCCTTCTTGCCCTCCAACCTGCTTTGAATGATTCAGAAAGCAGTTAGCAAAATATATTTCTAATGCATTCCTATTCCAAACTGGCAAGAGTAATATGAAAAAATAGAAGATAATTCAAACTATTCCCTTTATTAATTCCTTATAGTATTTTAGCTGTCTGGTTTCTTGCACAGTATTCAAGCTGAGTGCTATACATCAAAATAAGAATGCTTTACAGATTTCTTCTAGTTCCATTATAATGCCAAGAATAGATTAATCAAAGGCCTACTCCAAATAAAGTTACTTTAAAAGAAAACATTAATTCAAAGCTTGTATATAAGGTGCACTGTGAAAAATTTTCACACAAAAGCAAAAAAGATTCTTTAATGTTATAATATTTTAAAAAGATGGTCTAAATATTTTAAATAAAAAGGAATCAGAGCATAAAGGTGAGAATTAGGAAAAAAAAATCTGTCAATTAAGAAGTATTTATTAGAGCTTTACTATATGCCAACCATTGTGCTAAGCCCTGGGAGAAAATGAAAGGGAATCATTGGTAACTTAGTTGCTAAGTGCCCCTGTTTTCATGACATGATCCATCTTGTTGAATTCTAGTTGCTTTGAGGGAGCATCCAGTGGGGAGTGAACTGAAGCCCAAATAGCAAGCTCCCTGAATGGCACTCAAGGGCAATGTGGCAGGATTTGAGAAAAGGCTATCTGTGAAAAGAGAGGAAGATTTCTCTAATCTCTGTTAACTTTTACTCTCAAGGGTGACTGGACATATCTGAAACTGGTTATATCATAAGACCAGGCCAAACAGGAAATGTTGGCAGAAATGCAAAGTCACATTCAACTTACACTGTGTATATCTTGATTCATTCTTCTGTTGATGTGCAAGATCCCTGACAATTCCTATTTCTAGGACAATGCCTCTGGTAGTTTTGTTTAAAGGGGAAATTCTTCGGTAGGTTTTTTTTTTTTTGGTAGGCTACTCCTATTGCTATTAGTATTTAGATAATAATATGCTATTGTTTTTAGAAGACCTTATTCTTATGTGCCACCTTTTGCTGATTTTTTTCCCAATGAACAATCTGTACATATTTCCAGAGAAGCTGAATCCTAATAATCTTGACATTTTTGCAACAAATAAAACCATAAGAAAAAGGGAGTTACAACTAAATGAAAGAATGGCTCATAGCAATCCTTGGAGAGGCAAAGAAATGAGTTGGTAGAGTATGTTTTATCTTATGCCCAAAGGCAACAAATAACATTATATCATGGGATATCTTGTCATCACCTATTACAGTAGTAGTGATGAAGATAGGAAAAAAGAATATATTGAAAATAGTTTTGGCTTATGTAAAAATACAGATTACTGAAAATGAAGTATTACATACATTTTATGCAGACCTTATGACAGTCCAAAATAAATAAATACTTAATCTGATACAGAGAAAGTTAATGTAAAGTTTATTTTCCATCTCAATTATGAGGGTTAAAAAAAACAGTTTCAATGAACTAAGATATAAATAGTTGTTTAGTAGTTTAAAATAATTAATATCCTTTCAAATGATTGTAATTCATCCAATCCTGTGAACATATTCTATTTCTCTAGTAAATAATTTACTTTTCCCCTCTCTGGAAGTCCAAAGTTCTAATTTGTCTAGTAATTCAGAAACCACTGCTAGCCTTTGTCTTATTTCCTCCTAACAGAATAAAAAATAAAAATAAATAAATAATGAGATAAGAGTAGGCTGAATGAGGAGTCTGTACTAATGTCATTTTGGGAGGGTGAAATTGCCAGAAGGAGCACCCAAAGGATAGGAAAGGCGTTATTGGCTGAAAAAGCAACCAGTTTGGAGATT
Organism: Gymnobelideus leadbeateri; assembly: GCA_011680675.1. Taxonomy (NCBI): domain Eukaryota; kingdom Metazoa; phylum Chordata; class Mammalia; order Diprotodontia; family Petauridae; genus Gymnobelideus; species Gymnobelideus leadbeateri. The sequence goes on along the minus strand of WOXC01001462.1, from coordinate 8,847 downwards.
AAATAAAAGAATAAAATAAAATAAAATATGTGTAGCTAAATTTTAAAGTACTCTTCTGTAGAAATATAGATAAGAATAACAATAAAATATTCTTATTATACTGGAATAAAAAGAGAACCAGGAGACATAGATAATATATTATTTGACCCAGTCAGGACACAATAAGTCTTGACTGGATAATATAATTGAGTAAATCAAATAAAATGAAATTTAATCAGGTCAAATCAAAAGTCCTCCAATCAAGTTCAAAACTTTCTGTACATCCATGGTATGTGGAAACATGTCTCAAAAACGAATCAGAAGAATAAATTCTAAAGGTTTTAATGGACTAAGTTCAATATAAGTTGATAGTGTCACTTCATAATCAGAAAAGACAAAATCTGTTTATATTAATAAAAGCAGAACAAATAACATCCTTGCTCTGTATTCTGCTATTTTTATATGCCCTTTACAGTATAGTGTTTATAATGAGGTACACATTTTATATAAAGTTATTAACAAGATGAAGCACATCCAGAAGGAAAGAGATAGAGGAGTAATCATTTAGATAGCCCTACTATGTGGCAATACTATACAAATACTGTCTGCACTTTACGAAAATTGTCTCATTTGATCTCATAGAAGAGAAATAGGATTTAGGAGAGGAGAAAAGGAAGGAATAATGCATTGTTAAATGGGTAATATGTGACAGACTGTGCTAAATATTTTATAGGTATCTCACTTGATGAGCTAGGATCATTTAATGATGGCAGGTTTGTCCATTTTTCACAAGAGAATCATTTGGAGGCGATGGAAATATTTAGCTTAGGAGTCAGAGTGGGGAAGATAAGTTTTTTTCCAGTATTTGAAGACATGGCTTGCAGGAAAATAATTAGTCATGTGTAATGGAAATGCAGATTTAAAGATCTTCCCTGCCCCTAGCTTGGGTGCACCTGGAGCCTGTGGTGGGAGGCTTGTTTTTCAGGGAAGCCCACACCTTGATACTTTGTGATTGGGCAGTGGGTCAAGGAGGTTGTTACATTCTCTGAGCCAAGAGAAGGCTATATAAACTCTGATGAGGGGCTTTGCTTTGGGGCTCACTTTGAGAAGTGTTGTGTGATTTGACCAGATGAGACTCTGGGAAGCCGTTGTTGAGAGCCCCCCGGCTTTGAAAACCCAGATGTTGATGCTTCCCTCTCTGGTAACTGTGATTTGGTATTGATGTAATGGTTGGACAGTTTGGAAGCCTGTCTGTTTGATCTGTAAGTTCTGTAACTCTGAAGTTTGGGGTGCTGACCTTTTTCCCCTGAACTAGGTAATGTGTGTTTGTTTGATTAAAGTAAGCTTGTTAACCCATTTTGAGTTGCTTTCCTTTTGAAAAGCAGATCTAAGAACCTGTGTTGGCAGTCACCCTGGGGATATTGGGGTGCTTGCTGCTACAAAATGGCGACGAGGGATGGGATCTGCTGAGTAAAAGGAAAGTATGGGGGCTGGGATAATTGTTTGTTTCCCAGTTGTGGTAGCTGTGATTCTGTGGAGCCATGGAGCAGGAGAGAAGAAAGGCCTGCATGCTGACTTCACTGAGCTGAGAGCAGGAATGGTGAACTGCCTGCATGGAGACCTGTGGAGAAGCCTGGAGCTGCTGCCTTCTGCTGGAGGAGAAGGAACCCAGGAGTTTGGAGTTCAGCCAAAGGACAAGATAAGGACTGTGTGGCAAAGCAGGGGCACTGAATGTGTTTCCTTGCTGCATCCCACAGTTTGGGACCCAGGGGGGATGGACTTGTGACTGTGGTGGGTGGGGTGAAGTGCCATGGACCCCAAGGACCCCACTTTGGTTTTGTTGCCCAGCTCCCTCTCTGGACTTGGAAGCAGGGGCTGGAGCAGTGTTGTGGGAAGGACACCCCCCTCCTCCCAAGGGAACTTTATGTGATAATGCTTTGTATTTTGTGAATTGATGTGAAAATGCAATGTACTTTGTTTAAGACCCAGTGGCCACTTTGGTAACTTTAGATGTACCTTGAAAGTGTGACCTAAGAGATGTTTTAGTGCTAATTCAAATGTAAATTGTGTATGCTATGGGCATGAAAGATCTTGGGGCCGAATGTAATGGAAATGCAGATTTAAAGATCTTCCCTGCCCCTAGCTTAAGTGCACCTGGAGCCTGTGGTGGGAGGCTTGTTTTTCAGGAAAGCCCACACCTTGATACTTTGTGATTGGGCAGTGGGTCAAGGAGGTTGTTACATTCTCTGAGCCAGGAGAAGGCTATATAAACCCTGAGGAGAGGCTTTGCTTTGGGGCTCACTTTGAGAAGTGTTGTGTGATTTGACCAGATGAGACTCTGGGAAGCCGTTGTTGAGAGCCCCCCGGCTTTGAAAACCCAGATGTTGATGCTTCCCTCTCTGGTAACTGTGATTTGGTATTGATATAATGGTTGGACAGTTTGGAAGCCTGTCTGTTTGATCTGTAAGTTCTGTAACTCTGAAGTTCGGGGTGCTGACCTTTGTCCCCTGAACTAGGTAATGTATGTTTGTTTGATTAAAGTAAGCTTGTTAACTGATTTTGAGTTGCTTTCCTTTTGAAAAGCAGATCTAAGAACCTGTGTTGGCAGTCACCCTGGGGATATTGGGGTGCTTGCCGCTACATCATGTTCTTTTTGACGTCAGACAACAAAAATAATAGCAGTGTGAGGGAGAGGTCAGAGAGGCAGTTTCAATCCATATAGGGAAAATTTTTCCTTCTATGGTTCTCCAAAATCAAGAATGGAATGATAATGTGGAGAGATAGTGGGGCCTTTGTCAACAGAATACTACAAGGAGATGATCAACGATAATTTGGAATCAAAGGTACTTTTTCTTGTCCTCTGAGATTATGTGCTTTTGAGAATGTTTCCCTTGCTGTAATATTTCAATTTTAATTTTATTTAAAATATATAGATGAAAATCAAAAGCACATGAAACAAAGTTGCATATATCCTTCATGCTGTTTATGTTTTTGGCATTTTCTTTTCTTTTAACAAAAATTGATGTGACACATTAAACATATGTATAGCAACTCCATTTACAATGAGAAAAAAATGTTGCAGCTATGGGCCATTTCTTACTGCCTGACTACTTTGCCTTATGACAAATATAAGTATATCCACAAGATCAATCCGTTTCAGTTTTGGAACATCAATCATTTTGTGAAACTGATTATATTTACTGCAAAGAAAACACCAGATACATCTGATTCTAAGAACAGGTTTTAACTTCTACCTAAGCAGGTGGTATATTCCAAAACATCAGTCAAAACCTAAATTCCTCAAACCCCTAGTGGTAAGAACAAGTTCACCACTTCCACCATCTAATTCTTCTTGTCACTGCCATCACCCTGATAAATAAAATGCTGCCACCTGCTCTTTGTTATAGCCAGGGAAAATGGCTGTGGAGAAAGTTCAGTTGAATTAATGCATATAGAAACCAATAAATTATTTTACATATGTTGAAATATGGTCAGTAATAAAAAAGGAGACATGATTTTATGTTTTATTTTTATTTATTTATTTATTTATAATGTCCTCTACCTCTTGTTTGGTCATAAATTCCTCCATTCTTCAAAAATCTTACAGAAACTCTTCCTTGCTTCCATAATTTGTTTATAGTGTCAGCCTTTATACCTAGATTGTGTATGCATTTGTACTTTATTTTGGTATTTTCAGCATTTTTTCTCAGATAGTGAATTTTTATCCCAGAAGCTGGGGTTTTGGGGTTTATCAAACAATAGATTGCTATTGTTATAATCATTGACTACCATGTCTTGTGTACCTAATCTATTCCACTGACTCCATAGAACTTCCTCTGGATGTTGATAACATTTTCCACCATGAGTCTCTTGGAATTGTTTTAGATTATTGTATTGCACCGAAGAGTTAAGTCTATCAAAAGTTTGTCATCATACAAGGTTGCTATTACTGTGTACAATGTTTTCCTGGTTCTGCTCACTTCAATCAGCATCAGTTGATGCAAGTCTTACCAGGTTTTTTGAAATCCACCTGCTCAAAATTTCTTATGGAGCAATGAAATTCCATTATATTCACATACTACAACTTGTTAGGCATTCCCCAAATGATGGACATCCTCTCAGTTCTAACTCTTGACCCTCACAAAAAGAGCTACTATAAATATTTTTGTATATATGGATCCTTTTTCCTTTTTTTTTACATTCTCTTTGGGATACAGAGTTATAGTGGTATAACTGGGTCAAAGGGTATACACAGTTTTATAGCCCTTTGAGCATAGTTCCACATTGCTCTCCAGAATGGTTGGATCAGTTCACAACTTCAACAACAGCACATTAGTAGTCCAATTTTCTCATATCTTCTCCAACACTTATCTCTTGTTTTGTCATGTTAGCAATCTCATAGGTTTGATGTGGTTCCTCAGAGTTGTTTTAATTAGCATTTCTCTAATGAAAAGTGATTTAGAGCATTTTTATATGACTATAGATAACTTTAATTTCTTCATCTGAAAATTGCCTTTTCATATCATTTGACCGTTTATCAATTGGGGAACGAAACTGCTTTTTTCCCCTAATAGTGTCCAGGGATGCAAACAAGGAATGGTGGGAAAAGAATTCTTTCTTAGAGAAAAAATATCAATATTGAACAGCTACTTTTCAGTAGTCATTACAAATTTGTACACCTAGATTGGATAAGTTGAATTTTTCCAGTTGGAAAAGATTGCTGAGTTCCCTCTAACTCTATCATTTAAACTACGAAGTATAGAATGAAAAGCAGAGTACAGGGTTCATTCATGGAACATCTACTAGTCAAATTTAGTTGCAGTATAAGTTATGTGTAGGAAGATAGTGGGAAAAAAGAATGGAAGGACAGATTTAAAAGAGGTAATATAGGACCTTAATAGGTAGAGAGCTCTGTGCTCAATATAAATGCATATTTCACCACTGAAAGTTTTGAGGAGGGAATTGGTATGATTAGAGCCATATTTTTAAAAAATTATTTAATTTATTAATTTTTTTAAATTAAAAAAATTATATATTTTTAAAATTTACTCTGCAACCAATATATAGTATAGATTTTAGATGAAAAACAAGAGAGAAAATGCAAGCAACTAAGACCGGTCAGTTAAAAAGCAATTATTGGATGGCGGAGCCAAGATGGCAGAGTAGAAACAGTATTTCCAATGTGCTCTGCCCCACACAAATTTCAAATAATGTGAAAGGGGACTCCAAACAACTTCTGGAGCCACAGCACCCACAGAACGGCACAGAGAAGCTAACCTCCTGCTGAGGACAGCCCAGCAGCCCTGCAGGAAGCAGCCAGCACAGCACTTTGAGAGCAGGCAGCACAGCATGCTAGGAACCAACAGCGCAGCAAGCAGAGCTGAGCCCAGGTTTGCGGTTTTAGCCCCAGGGCGGCCAGGCCTTCAGCCAGCTGGAGGGACCCCAGAACACCAGCAATTGTGGCGATTCCAGAATTATCAGCACAGATATGCCTAGGACAAAGTGAGAGGTTAGTGACCTATGGACTTTGGGACCAGTATTTGGGGAACGCGCGGCTGCCTCCCCTGGGGGCAAAAAGCTGCTGAAGAAACAGCTGCACAGAAGCCATTTTGCAGCCTCAGTAGTGGCTCTAGCTCCTGGTCTGCAAACTGTAAGGAGATCCAGCAATCAGTCTGGGGGTTAATCTCTCTTGCTTTAAACTGCCTGGATCTGGATTGTGGTCTGGGGGGGAAGTTTGGGGTGGGTATCCAACTTGCCAGAGTGGGTGGAGGCTTCACAGAGGCCACCCAACTGGCAGAAGTTGTGAAGACCCCACGTTTGGGCAGAAGCTCCCCTGTCTGGTGGCAGAGTCCTACTGTGGCAACAAGCCCCAAAATCAAGTAATTAAGTGGCAACATGCCTAGGCAAATGAAACAAAATAAACAGAAAAGTTCAACATTGGACTCCTATTTTAGGGGCAAAGAGGATCAAAGCATGGAGGAGGACTGTGAGGTCAGAACTCCTGCAGCAAAGGCCCCAAATGAAAATAAAAGCTGGCTACAGGCCATAGAGGACCTTAAGAAGCAAATAAGAGAAGTGGGGGAAATTTTGGGAAAAGAAATGAGAAAGATGCAAGAAAAGTATGAAATGACAGTCAACAGCCTGACTGAGGAAAATAACACCTTAAAAAATAGACTAACTCAAATGGCAAAAGAGGCTCAGAAAGGCAATGAGGAGAAGAATGCCTTAAAAAGTCGAATTTGCCAGATGGAAAAAGAATCTCAAAAGCTCACTGAGGAGATTCATTCCTTCAGAGTTAGACTGGAGCAAATGGAAGCTAGTGACTTTATGAGAAATCAAGATGCTGTTAAACAGATCCAAACAAATGAAAGAATAGAAGGCAATGTGAAATATCTCATGGGAAAAACCACTGACCTGGAAAATAGATCCAGGAGAGATAATTTAAAAATTATTGGACTACCTGAAAGCCATGATCAAAGAAAGAACCTAGAAATCATCCCTAAAGAAATTCTCAAGGAAAATTGCCCTGATGTTTTAGACCCAGTGGGGGAAATAGAGGTTGAAAAATCCACCAATCACCTCCTGAAAAAGATCCCAAAAAGAAAACTCCTAGGAATATTAGAGCCAGGCTCCAGAACTCCCAGTTCAAGGAGAAAATACACCAAGCAGCCAGGAAGAAACAATTTCAATATTGTGGAAACACAATCAGAATAGCCCAGGACCTGGCAGCTTATACACTGAGGGATCGAAGAGCATGGAATATGATATTCCAGAGGGCAAAAGAGCTGGGATTGAACCCAAGGGTCACCTACCCAGCAAAACTGAGTATCTTGTTTCAGGGGAAAATATGGTTATTCAGTGGAATAGAGGACTTTCAAGCGTTCTTGATGAAAAAACCAGAGTTGAATAGAAAATTTGACATTCAGACACAAGAAGCAAGAGATGCCTGAGAAGGTAATCAGGGAAAAGAAATCAAAAGGAACTTATCAAAGTTGGACTATTTACATTCCTACATGGAAAAACAATTACTGTGTTTGATGAAACCTTTCTCATTATGAAAATAATTGAAGAAGGGTACATGGCATATGTTCACAGGTATACATGGATAGAGGGCACAGGTTGAATTTGATGGGAAGGGATGATTTTTTTTTTTTTAGAGGGCAATTGGGATCGAGTGACTTGCCTGGGGTCACATGGCTGGGTTTTTGTTTGTCTGTTGGGTGTCTGGGGCCGGATCCGAGCTTGGGTCCTTCTTACTCCAGGCCCAGCGCTCTGCTCACTGCACCACCTAGCCACCCCAAGGAAGGGATGATTCTTTTTTTTTTTTATATATAGTATGTCATTAAATTTTATTTTATTTTTTTTAAACAAATGCTTTATTAACTTCTGTTTTACATCATTCGTTTCTGCCAGATTTTGAGTTACAATCATTTTCCCCCCATTATTCCCCTACCCAACCTCCCAGAATAGTAGTCCCACAAGATATCACTTCCTCCAATCTGCTCTCTCCCATACCTTCTCCCATACCCCCATCGACTTTTCCATTAGAGGAAGGTGATCTTTGTGTCCCAATGCCTGCACATCTTATCTCCCTATTACAAGCAAAAGAGTATTAATAATAGTATTTATATATATTTGAAACGTTTAATGTTACGACCTCAAATTTCAGATCCATTTCCTTCCTCCCTTGTCACCCATTCCCTCTTGGGAGATAAGTAATTCAGTATATGTTGTACATGTCTAGCTATGCAAAACATTATCATAGTAGATATATTGTACAAGGCTGCTTATAATTCCCTCCCACTCATCCCACCCCCCACCTGGTCCATTCCCTACATGATCCTGTCCCTCTTCTATAGTGGGTACTTCCAACCTCCCCTCACCCCAAGGATGCCCTCCCATCCATCATCCCTCCTCTCATCCCCCTTCCCCCTATCCTGCTGCAGGTTGAGATATCCCATTTAGTATGTATGTCATTTTCTCCCTGAACCAAATTCAGTGTGAATGTGGTTTTGCCTTTTTAGCCTTCCTTATTCGCCCCCTCCTTTGCAACCACTTCCCCTTGCTTCTTCTACATGGGATAGTTTACCCTACCCTATCTCTCCCCATCTCCTCTTGCCACTTTCCTCTCTCACCTCATAATTTCATCCCTTGAGTATTCTCCCTTCCCAACAAATTCAACCTATGCCCTCTATCCATATATAACTGTAACCATATATACACACATTCACATATGTATTCATATGACCACACACCCTTCTTCCATTATTTTCATAGTGAGAAAGATATCATCAGTCACAGTTATTGCTTTTCCATATAGGAATGTAAATAGTTCAACTTTGATAAGTTCCTTTTGATTTCTTTTCCCTGATTACCTTCTCAGGCATCTCTTACTTCTTGCATCTGGATGTCAAATTTTCTATTCAACTCTGGTTTTTTCCTCAAGAATGCTTGAAAGTCCTCTATTCCACTGAATGACCATATTTTCCCCTGAAACAAAATACTCAGTTTTGCTGGGTAGGTGACCCTTGGGTTCATTCCCAGTTCTTTTGCCCTCTGGAATATCATATTCCATGCCCTTCGATCCCTCAGTGTAGAAGCTGCCAGGTCCTGGGCTATTCTGATTGTGTTTCCACAATATTGAAATTGCTTCTTCCTGGCTGCTTGTAGTATTTTCTCCTTGATCTGGGGATTCTGGAACCTGGCTATAATATTCCTGGGAGTTTTCTTTTTGGGATCTTTTTCAGGAGGTGATTGGTGGATTCTTTCAACCTCTATTTTGCCCTCTGGATCTAAAACATCAGGGCAGTTTTCCTTGAGAATTTCTTGAAGGGTGATTTCTAGGTTCTTTCCTTGATCATGGCTTTC